>JANRMT010028174.1:75403775-75450570 GCA_026402145.1 Polypterus bichir lapradei
AAGTTGGAGAATTAGTGATGAGTCAGTCAGTCAGTCAGTCAGTCAGTCAGTGAGTCAGTGAGTGAGTGAGTGAGGGCTTTGCCGTTTATTAGTATAGATATATATCTATCTATCTATCTATCTATCTATCTATCTATCATATATATATATATATATATATATATATATATATATATATATATATATAAAGATATATATAAAATCTCAAGGTTAATTTTCCATTTTTGCTTGTGTTTTTCTGATTTTTGTCATTTCATCACTTAACTTTTGCTCTCTTGTTATCATACTGTATGTCCTTACAAGAGTAACTTGTTTTGTACAGTTTTACACAGCTGTTTCTTCATCATTAGTTTCTTTGTTAACGTTTAGTTCATTGACTGTAGTACTTGAGTCTTATGTGTTTTAAAAGCAGGAACACAACTCCAACTGTCACTTCTTTCAGTGTTGTAGTAGATAACGCACTAATAAAAACAGTGAATATGCCACCCTGAAAATACTATTTGGTTTATACTTAATTCAAGAGTACTGACATCCACACTAAGCTGAGCTGCAAGAGTTGTGCAAGGGATACCAAGTGATTGAAGATACACAGCTGTGATGGTGCAGGTTCAGCTCCATGCTCCCTCTTCTCATTTGGGAGTCTCTTGAACCCGGCACCGTTGATAGTCATTGCCGAGATGAGCAGTACAAATAAGGACACCACATGAAGCAAGGGGAAGGTACAAAAGTGTTCAGTGCCTTTACTAAAAACAATCCAAGTGTTCAAAAGTGCAGTGCTCCCATATTCATAATAAATAAATAATCCATAAAAAGGTGTTTCTATGGTGATCAAAATCACAATAAATAAATCCTTTAAAAATTAGGTTAAAATCAACTGGCAGGAACAGTCCTTTTTTAAAACCCGATGCCTTCTTCTTCTAACACTGGCAGCTCCCTTGCTTATCCTGTGCGGGGCTTGCAGCAGAGGATTTGCCCTAACAGCAGATGCAGCTGACCTTCCTCAGGTCTGGTTGCTTGCCATCCCATGGCTACGGACAGGCTCTCTCGCCAGACCAAGACTTGGATCCCTAATGGCCATGGGGCTCACGCTAGGGCTGTCCTCCCAAGCCTTCTCGATCCCCAGTCTTATACGGCGAGTCGCTCCTTTTACACACATCACTCTGGCTCCCCAAATTGCTTAGCCAGAGCGATCACTCCCCTGGGCATCAACCTCTCGCGCCACTCAAAGGGGCTCTCCTTCCCAGCTGCCTGTCTTCTAACCCTTGATCCTGCCCTCCTCAGCTCGCTCACTCCCATACTGGCTCCTTCTGCCTCCTGCCTTCTTCTCTCTTTAACTCCCATCCACTGTACCATTGCACCTCTTTCTAATGAACTTGGTCTAATCCCCCCAAAAAACAAATAATAAAAGTAATTTAAAATCTGTTAAAGGAGGATTTGTAATATTTCTTTTAATGAGAACAGTGACAAGGCAGATGCTTAGACTTCATAAAGTTTTGTCTTTTTGAAGCTTCTTGATACATGGCTGCTAGAGTGTCTTGGAAAGGATCAGCTTTCGGAGTTGGTGCAAATGAGTACAGGTGATGTTGCCTCATGCCTAAGGTGAATGGGGTGAGGTGGATCCAGCAGAATAAATGTGTAGGCAGTAGAAGCGGTTGAGAAAAGTCATAATAGGTACATGGAAATAGCTGTGAAAGAGTGCAGCTGGACTTGGAGTGAGTCTCTTAGGGCAGGTAATTTAGATTGTGACCCTGCTTTTATGGTCTGTCTATGAGGAAGTACACACATTTTGTTATGTTTGAGACTCCTAATCACAACACGGTATAACTATCAAAGGACCATACTAAAATATATTTCAACATCAAAATACTCAACACTGAAAATAGAACATACAAGAATATTCATAAGTTTTAAATTTTTTGGTCCATGAACAAACTGCTAAATCATATTTTACATACTGTAAGTAGTTGATGAGATTCATTAAAAAATGATGATGTCAACAATAGTTAAATGTTCATACACCATTTAAATTGCATCACAAATATTCAGTCAATGAGTCATTTAAATTGCATCAATCCTTCTAGTGAAAAAATGGAACTGAAACTTTCAGGCTGCACATGTGCACAAGTCACCAAAGTAAGCACTGCAGGGTCAAAGGGCCTGACCCCCCTTATAATGAAAAATTGAAAAAATTGAGTCTGAGATGAGTTTGCTATAGTAATTTTACCACTAATTTAATATTTGCACAACACCACCTAAACACCTGGACAGAAAGCAGCTAGAAAATGGTGCTATGCTGTCTTTGCTATCCCCTCAAGTGCCTTGCAATCTTGAGCCATGCCAGTGGTGCACCACGTTGTTATGCAGATAGTAAGGATAAAGTCTACTGTACACCTGTATAAGCTAATGGGAAGTGATGGAAATCCAAGATTTTCCATAGAAATTTGTTGTGCCAACTTTAGTTCAACAGTGATGGTCACTCCAAGAAGCTGAAAGGCACTGACCATCTTAGCAGTATTGCCTCCAGTGTATTTGGTAATGAGTCTGCTTTCTCCTTTCCTGAAGTTTATGAACAGTTACTTGCTTTTGTTGACATTATGGGTGAGATCACTGTTGTGGCATCACTGAATTAGCAAATAAACCTCCTCTCTATAAGTTGTTGGTGATCAGCACTATGATAGTAGTATCATCAGCAAATTTAATGATGGAGTAAGGGGGTGTGTTTGACCATGCAGTGATAGGTAAACAAGCAATAAAGAAGAGGGCTTAGCACTTCACCTTGTGGATTGTCTATATTGAAAATATGTGGGCAAGATACTGCCAATGTACACATGCTGAGGTCTGCCAGTTAATACGTCTCAAACTGAGGAGCTTTTTGGCCAGCTGGTATACAAGTGTTAAACGCTGAGCTATAATATAAATACAATTCTCTGGCATAGCAGTTTTTATTATTCAGATATGCCAGGATAGTACGACGTACAAAGATATGGTGCTCTTTGTAAACCAGTTGTGACAATATGCAAATTGGACCTGAACTTGACTCTCTACAATGCACTGTGACTCTCAAAGCACAGTCATTCAGCCAGTACACTTCTGTTTTCTTATGTATAGAGATAATTATTCTACTTTTTAAGAAGAGAGAATCCACAAATACTTTCAGGGAAATCTCAGTGAAGACATCAGCTAATTGGTCACTAAAGGTTTTATTAACATGCCTTGATATTCAATTTGGACTTGATGCCTTGTGAACATTAACTTGTTCAAAAATCTTCCTTATATCATAGACAGGAAATGAGAAGGATGAATCATGTGGTGTTTTGTGCAGCTTAATTGTGAATAAAGCTGGTCTAGAAAGCATTAAGATCATTGGGAAGAGAAATTGAGAATTTGATTGTATTAAGGTTTCATTACCCAAAAGCATTCCTAAATGCTGGCAAAGTTTGGGTAAATCAATTGTGCAGCTGTATTCGGTTTAGAGTTTATCCCCATACTGATGTTTTGCGACTTTAATTGCATCCTTGAGCTTGTACCTGCATTTCTTTCATGTTCCCATATCACTATCCCAAAATGCAGTGACGTGTATTTTCAATAAATTTCATATGCAACAAAAACAAATCTTTAGCATTCTTCTAAAGTTAAACCTCAAGTGAAACACGATACTCATCACAGCCTCAAGATGCATGACTGGTATTCCAGAAGAAAGCTTGAGGACCATGACATAAAGAGAACTTTGGTAAACACCTAGAAAGACGTAATCCTTAATCTTTCTTCCCATGTGACTGCAGCAAATTTTTTGGATTGCCAACCCTTTTATGCAGTGAACAGTAGCTGGGGATTAATACACTCAGGTAAACAAGCAGCATTCCTGGGTGGCCACTGAGCTCTGAAGATTGCCTTTGACCCTTGATGTGATTCCAGCAGGGCCTTTGAATAGCTGGACTCATTCATGGGAATAGGAAAGTGAACTGTTAGCTAGAAGGGAGAACTCCCTGGTGGGAAGAGTAAGGGTCAAAAGAGAAAAAAGGACAGAAGCAGGAGAGAATATTGCCTGGATGAGCAATGAGGTTGCCCCACTTAACACAAATAAAAACCTGTTTACAGCGGCCCAAGTTAAGAGAGTGTGCATTTATTTTGTGTGTATGAATCATTTCTTCCTCTGTTAACCCAGCTTTGTATTAAATAAGAACCAGTATTTTTTTATGCTACAGGATAGTGGCAAGAATTCACAGATTAGTTTTATTTGTAGGCAGAGATAAAACACAGCAGAATTTAAGTGGAATGCTACTTGGAGGGTAGTAGCAAATATTTGTAGTTACTGGAAATCTTCTAGCTAACAAAAGCTGAAGGCATATCAACGTATAAGTACTAAAGTTGGCTGGCATACTGAGCACTGGACAGTCTTTCTACTTTGTCAAAAACAAGATGAACTTTCTAATTTAGGTGTCAGCAAAAAAGCCTTAAAGGGACCCTGCTATATACAGGGGTAGTACTATATGAATGGAAAATTATATCAAGTCAAAAGGGACCTCAAAAACTTCTATAAGTGCACAATATATTGGAGAAGCAGTGCTTTTCACTCAGCATTTACATGTCTTAAGTTTAATTGGGTGTGTGTAAAAATACTAATTGCCCTTCATACATCTGACTGCTTTACTTATTCCCTTCATAGTACCAATTTACAAATGATATTTTTCGGCAGGTTAATGCTTCATTCCACAAGATTATCAAAAAACCTGTAACACTTCCAGAAACCCAAGAGTAAATTCAGCTGCCTTTCACAGTCTCAGCAACTCATTCCTGTCTGTGCTGTCACAGGGAATGTAAAATCTGGAATAATTTCACCAGCAACAGGCAGCTCTGTGCACACTTTTGACACTGTCAATGTCTTAATGAATTTAAGCCTATCCGAAAGAAAATGGCAGATCAATCTGCCATTAGATGCAATACCTAATAAAGTGCCCACTCTTTTTATGCATTATGAAGCTTCACTCTAGTTAAATTCGAGAAGCTATCTCTGAAAGGTGGAATTAGACAGAATTAAAAATCCCAGCTGCAGTTAATTAATTTAACACAAAATAACACTAAACATGAATTTTGTAGGAATAAAATGTAGCATGGGCGGCACGGTGGCGCAGTGGTAGCGCTGCTGCCCTGCAGTTAGGAGACCCGGATTCTCTTCCCGGGTCCTCCCTGCGTTGAGTTTGCATGTTCTCCCTGTGTCTACGTGGGTTTCCTCCGGGTACTCTGGTTTCCTCCCACAGTCCAAAGACGTGCTTGGTGTGTGTGCCCTGTGGTGGGCTGGCACCCTGCCCAGGGTTTGCTTCCTTCCTTGCACCCTATGTTGGCTGGGATTGGCTCCAGCAGATCCTTGTGACCCTGTAGTTAGGATATAGTGGGTTTTATAATGGATGGAAAATGTAGCACTTTTATTTATTAAGTGAAAACTAACTGGTAAGTAAAAAACAGCAGTCATCTACTTGACAAATGTTTCTCAATCCTCACTAGATTCATGTCTTATTGCTTAACAGTACACCTTTTATTGACAAGGTTGCCTTTAAGTATAGTGATGTGTACTCAGGTTGCAGCAGTGGGTCCTTTATTGCTGCATTACAATAACTTAATCACTTGTGTTTACACTATGAACTTTACAATCTTTTTTTGTAACAAATCAATCAGGTTAGATTGGAAAATTATCAGCTTGTAGCTCAACACAACAGCTTTTCTACATTCCATAGTGGGCAGACTGGACTCTCCATAGTAGATGCTCTGAAAGTAAATTATGTATCAATTGAGAATAACAAAGCAGATATGCAGGGAACATAGGGTCACAGAAGTGCTCATATGGCATGAGGACAATAAACCGGAACACCACACACTAAAAGGAAATAATATTTAATGTTACTGTAGTTAGTTTATGTAGGCGTTTATATGACATGTAAATTAAGACAATTTCTGCTTAAGCACACTTAGAATAAATCTTTGTACATTTGACATAACAGCACAAGAGACAGTGCACAAAATGAGCTACTAGACCTAGACTACAAGGAAAGATCTGTGATGAAAGGTTGAAGGAGTAAAATCTTTTCAGAAGGAGAATGCAGACCCTTTTTTGATCTATTGTGGAAATAAACTTTCTCCTTGAGGTAATTCCAAATATTATATAGCAAATACTATCCCAAGGCACTTTACTATTACAAATATATTGTGCAACCATTTACATTCACTTTTTACAGTATAATTGAAGCACAGATAGCTTAAGTGATTTGCTCAGTGTCACACAGTGAGTTGGAGGTGGGGATTGAAGATGTAACCTGGTGGTTCAGTACTTTATGCAACATATGGAACATATGAAATTCAGAATTTAAACAGCAATTATTTTATCTCCTAAAAATACATACTAAGATTTTTGAAGAAATTCAGTTTTCATAATTATTCAAAAATGTACAATAAAGGCCTAGTTTTCTTTACTTAAAAACATTTTTAAGCATAGCAGTGGTCCAATATATTCTCTGATGTGTCCAAACAAACAAATTGTGTGTTGGCAGCAAATAATGGCAGGTAAGTACGGGAAGCAAAGTTTTTTTTTTTTTTAATTCATTTATGTATTTATTAAAAAAAAAAAAACAGAGTAAGTAATAGTGTAACTGTATACCTCGAAAGAGAGGCTCCAAGCACCAGACTATTGCTATAAGAACTCCAGGTATCCTGAAACTGACCTTTTCTTTCGTTAGGCCAAATTTGTTTAATAATAATTTCTACCAACATGACTTGGAATAATCACCTCTGATGTCTGTTTTGTTATATTAAGCTCTCCCTACAAGTTACAGCATAGACTAGTTTTGATTACATTATGCATAAATAATTAAAATTATAATTAAACATTTCCATACAGTATATTTATTAGTAACAACATAATTCAAACATATTAAATAAAGTTAATTATTTTTTTACATTTTCTGTTTAGGTTTTCCTTGTTTTTTCTTTACTTAATTACATTTCATTTTATGTTGTCTTATTTGGAACATAAACAGTAAAATGAAAGTATGAAATACTTGTTTTAATAGTCACCATTCACTTGACTGGTCTCTTCTATTTCACTTAGTACATTTTACGCTAATTTAAACTCTGGAATTTGTCGTATCAGGTCAGGCTCAACAGTCAGAACTGCTAGGTTCAGAATCTGGACTGAAGTCAAATAAAAACATTTATCCCAAACCACATAATGGGGCTAATTTAAGCAACAATATACCCATCTTAATGCACATATAAGGTGGTTGTATTAATAAAGTGTACTTAAATAATTTTTTTAAAAGTCTGAATTAGTGTAAGCCACACTCATTTGGGGTGTTCACAAGAAATGCAATGATTTACTTTGTGAGGTACAGGTACATAATAAACAAGACTAGTTACATCAGACATTTAAAATAATAAAAGGTGTGCATCAATTTAAATGTTTAAAGTCTAAATATTCTTGATTATAATAGAGATTTGTCATGTGTTGCCCTCTGATAGAGATCCATAGAGAGCTAGATCCCAAGTAAAGGATCAAAATCTAAAAAAAAATCCTAATTGTAATCATTGACCTTGAAATAGTCTAAAACAATACCACATGCTCATTTGTGTGAAATGTGTCATTTTTTTATCCTCCTGGGAGTTGCTCTTAAGATGGCTAAGACCATCTAAGAATCAAAATTATTATCATAATCATGATCAGCAACTTCAAAATAACATAAAATGACACTCTGAATGCCTGTATTAGTGATCTCTATTTTTTAGAAGTTTTGTGAAAAGGAGTAACTTTGACCCTTCATATCGTATTATACGGTGCACCCCTGATGTGGCCTGCACAGCTTCAAGTCCTTCTGATAAGACACTACTGTTTAGATACCTTTTGGTTTACTTTTTATCATTAAGGATGTAATTTCCTGCACAAAATATGGTCCAAAATGGCCCAAAATGAGGTTGTTTCAGGTGTAGAGGGTTAAAAATTGGGGAAGACCCCAAAACTGGCATAATTAGTCATCAACACAAGGCAAACAGTGAATAAGAAAGTTTTCTTGTACCAGTGAGTAAGAAGGTGCCAGCCAAAAAAAAAAGAAAAATGAAGTGGTTTCAAAGCATAATTCTAATGAATGCAAAATACACTTGAAAGTGGTTCAAGTAAATAAAGAAAGCTAAAGATTCATTTGAACTATAGCATTATTTAAACCTGTCACCTAAAGAAGAAGCATTTTGAATCATGAACATTCAGAAATTAATATCTTTACAGACATGTTGCAAGAAACACCACAATAGTCTGAAGGAGGCTAATATAACCTTCGTTGTCCTCAAAATATGACATTTGCTGTGCAGTTTCTACTAAAAACCACTGATCAGTACAAATTCAATGCACGAGTCACCTACATAGACAGCTTTTGGATGCCAGACATAATCCAAACAGCTTTTGGATGCCACAGATAATATCCATTAATGTTGCTAAATGTGAAATAAAACAGTTCCCCATGGATACTCCCAACTGAACATGAACACATTTGAGGCTCACAGTGTAATGCTCACACTATTGGCCAATTGTTTTTTACACTATATTTTCTGCATAACCCCTAAGCATAAGCTGAGGAAAGATCTTGTGAGGAATAAACTTATAAAAAAGTCAATGTACTGTATGTGTATGTATGTATGTACTGTATGTATGTATATATGTACAGTATGTATGTTCCAGCATCACTTCCAAATGAATGGAGTGATTTTCATGAAACTTGGCACACATGTTTCTCATTGGTCGACTAAAAATATTGTAGGGTGAAATCAGCCCTAACCCACCACCTTCTGGGTTGGGTGGGGGGGGGGGGGTGATCTTGTGGTTTTGTATGCATGTTATCATCTAGTTGACACTCTGAACGACCACCAGAGGGCAAACTGGAGGTGACTGCCAGCATTCTTTATGTTTGAGCACCACCGTACCCCTGTTGCTTTTGAAATTAAATAGAGTTGGCCGGTTCTGAGCGTCAACTGGATGACAACATACATACAAGATCGCAAGACAAGCACATTAGTGACTCTTCATTGTTTGTTATTTTTAAAGTTGTGTTTTTTTAATAATATTTTTCTCAAACATTTAAAAAAAATACCTTATTTTCCTTGCTGGGCATTTCAGCTAGTAGACATATAAGTCTAAGAACAATAAAGATTGAGCACAGCTCAAAATCAATAAGTGTCCACAATCCAAGAATCTCACTTAAACTTTACTGGAAAACATTAATGAAACACATTGGCTTAACAGGTCTGGAGGTTCTTAAGAAGATATGTGAAAGAAAAAGAAAAAACAACAAAGTGTTAAATTAAATATTGGACATTACCACAGACATATTGTGTAATCTCTTTAAGTGAAAGAAAGGTGGCTCAGGAATGTGTGCCAAGGATGACCCACCTTTTCATTTCAGAGGGTCAGCCTTAGTGATTATTGCTCAATTATTTACTAACAGCAAGGTAAATATTCCTCTAACCCTTAAAACTTCAGATTTATTTAAATATTCCAAAGTATGAGTGTTATTGTATCACTTATTAGCACTTCTGCCTCATGGTTCCAATGCCCCATTTTTGAAAATTGTACCAGTTCTCCTATATTCTTTAAGACATGCAGATTAGATATATTGGTAAATCTACGCTGGCCCTATAAAAGTGTTTGTGTGTGAGTGAATGGGCTCTGTGATGGACTGCCATCCCATCCGGGGTTGATTCCTGCCTTGTAGCCAATGCTGAATTTGGTAAGTGGGTTTGAGAACATTTCATGTTAAGATATTGTAAGATCCAATGTGAGGTAGTCTGACATAAAATTAAGTTTAATTTAGTGCACATGATGAATCGCCATTCCATTAAAGGAAGATTAGTGAGACTCTAATGTAATCCATCCATCTATTATCTAAAGCCACTTAATCCAGTTGTGGGGTTACAGGGAGAATATTCCATTAGCAGTGGCAACAAGGAGAGAACCATCAATGAAGGAGATGTCTGCTCAAGATAGGGCAGACTGCTGCACAAACGTACACTCACTTGCACCCTACTAATTTACGGTGGTCAATTATTCTAGCATAGATTTCTGTGAAATACCCATGAAGTTAAAGGAGGACAAGACTGCTCAAAGATGGTGACAAGGCTGGGCTTCAAACTCAGTCTCACTGAGCTGTGGGACAGCAGTGCTAACCACTGGTTCAGCATACAGTCCAGCATTTTGTAATTGCATAGAGGAAAGGTTATGTTTACATATCAATAATTACATAACTATTTATACAATTAGAACATATATAAAATTAGAACATACACTTGTTGTAATTATACCAAATGCAGTAGCTAAATATCTAAAATATGAGGATTTGTTTTAGTTATTATACAAATCTATTCACACATCCAATATACCAGGCACCAACTATCAAATGTTTTAGTTTTTGCATTTTAATTCAATACAAGAGAATGCTTCTAATAAACAAGCATGTTTGTAAGTAGTCTTAATTTAAATTGTGAGATGACTTTTTACGCAGTGCTTTTAAAATACCGATAGGAGTTAAAATACCACTTTACTTACAACATATGGGTAATTATATTACTTAATTGTCTTTATTTATTTTATTGGTACATTCACTTGAAGCTTCAGTGTAATTTGCATAATATTACTAATCTGCCATTACACAGCATGATTTGTGATTTGTATTGTGAGGAAAAAGACCAATGGATAAACAAAAGAGAGTCCAATGAAACAGTTATTCTCTTATGTATTTAAACACCCTTCCATAGTTATCAAACTATAACTTTGTTTACTGCAGCTATCATAGTCAGTACCGCTGGGCCACACCAGAGAATGCTATCATTCATTGATAATATTAAATAAGCAACACACAGATGCAATCAATCCATATAATTACAAGTGCAAAAGAAACCTTGGCAGAGCTGTCCTGACACCAGCTATTACAGGAAGCATTTCTCTTCCACAGTGATTGAGCAGCGAATGACCCTAACTGACCATTATTTAGTGGAGACAAATTTTTCAGGAAATCATTGTAATTCTATTTCCTTGTGAATGGCCGACTCTTTATTTGTCAATGATGAGCTTCATTTGCCAAGTTTTTGCACAAACAAGCCTTTTGTAAACGGTGGAGAGCCTATATGCTTGAATAGTGAGAACCACTAATGTGGGCAAAGTAACATGTATTGTATAAAGTGCACAAAATTGATTCCATTTTACAACAAAATATTTGATAAGCATCTCTTGTAATCCAAGAGTACAATGAATGCATTCTAGAATGTACAGTACTTAGCTCTTTTATATGATATTACTATAAGAGAAAAAATGTTATACAAATGTTATACAAAATTGTCATACTGAATAACTGAAAAATAGTTTTGAGGGTATGCGATATATTGTATTCATCCATCTAGTCGTCTATTTTCAAGTCCACTTATCCCGAGCGGGGTCACAAGGAAGCTTGAGTCTGTCCCAGGAAGCACTGGGTACAAGGCAGAAACAATCCATGGACAGGGTGCCAGCTATTACAGGATGAAGAGACACACACACACATACAAAGGCAAAAATACTAATGCTAATTCACCTAACCTGTATTTCTTTAGACTGTAGAAGAAAGCCAGAGTATCTGTAGAAAACCCACACAGACACAGGAAGAACATACAAATTTCATGCAGGGTGCTCCTGGGACATGGACCACATTGTATTTGACCAAATTAAATTACTATCAATAGAAAATGTTAGGTGTTACATGTCTCATCCATGTTTGGCTGAAATAAATAAACAATCTCTGATCAGGAACTTTGACTAGACAACCCATACAAATATTTTAAACAGGGAAATGCAATTTAATATTATTAGGCTTGCCTTGTTATGCTGATTATCATGTCAAACTGTTATTTAATAAGGAGTAGCCTTTTGTGTTAAAGAAAAATAAGTATTCTGCCTTCTTTGAACTGAGATGTGTTGCTATGACATTCATGGCTGTATTCAAGTGACTCTTCTTTCTGAATTGCTGACAAAGACTTTACCATTTCTTATTTATTTTTCTCTTAATATGTCATTTAACTTTGTTTTTACACAATTTAAATATGCTTGCCAAGACATCAAAATCTCAATAAAGGGGCTTCTTAAATGTAGAACATTGCACTCCTTTAAAAATTAAATGTTAATTGTAGTGATTAAAAAGAGCTTTATTTCATTGTATTCATTAAATCTAACATAAGTTTTTTGCCTCTTATTTATATAAAGGAGTTTTAAGGTAATACTGAATAAATATTAAGCTGGTCATTTGCTGTTTTAAGATGAAGTTTTTCTTGGTTTAAAACATTGCTCCTCATTCAGGTGACTTTTTTCCCTGTGATCGCTATAAAAAGCTGTAAAACTGAATGAAGTCTTTTAGGCACTAGTCTTTGAAGTGATCTAATCTGAAGACGCAAATGACTCAAATCAGTTTACTTCTTTGATTGGAATTACACAATCAATTACCACCCCCTACTGTGGCCCAAATGAGCTGGGCCCAAAGACAGGGGATTGGTTAAATGTTATTGTTGGTAAGCCATTATCTAACAATCGGGGTAGCTAATGCAAGAAAATTACATTCATTAATTCCTCCACAGGATTCTCAGAGAGGTTAGTCGAAACCTGACCCACTTTCACTTTCTGTTGTTGTCATGCATTGTCCAATGTAGGAAAGTAAGATCATGGCATTCAGTGTGTTAGGGGTTATTCTGTCTTTGATTACATCAGCTAGTTGTGCTCTCTACACATTATCTCAAGGGAAACTGCTTCAGGCTCCATAGTAAAATATATTCAATATATAATTTTAAGTTTAATGGACCACACATTTGCAAACAGATTGTTTCCTAGGGCCATATTTTATGGTTCTGCCATATGGTAAGCTCCTTTTAAATGGGCAGTGCTTCAACAATTTAATATCTGATTCCACAACCAGAGAATGTGTATTGGAATACCAGAATTGGTTTTAATAGACAGAAAGAAAGTATATATCTATAATGTTATTACTAGTCCAAAAGTCAATAAAATTACACCCTGGGGGTGTCGTTTATGCAGTGTTTAACTTCACGTTTTTGAAAACATGGAAGGACAACATGTGTATTATAGTACCTTGCACATACAAGACAAGTGGAAAGCACAATTTGAATAAACCAATACATTCAATACATTATATTAAACATACTCAAAGATATAAAAAATTTATGTATGTTTGTTTAATATTACATTTACGTTAGCAATATTTCCAGAATATCTTTACATCTGGGAAAAAAGACTTATTCACCTTGTAATTTTTCAGGACATAATAATATCAATAATGCAACACTTCAGAGAAGAGAACTGCAAAAAAAATTCTGCACTGTAAAGAAAAAAAAAAGAAATATAAAAATGAATGGTGTTTTGAAAATCAGAGGCCAAGTACAAAAAGTACTGGCCTAATTGCAAAAGAGCTTTAAGTTTAATTGGTTTTTGCTGAATTGCATATTCCATATTGGAGTGTTCAAAATATGCAACACTGTAGAATTGAGTACCTCATAAAGGCAAATCTTGGCAGACATGGTGCAAAACAATATAATGATTTTAACACTAGATATACTGTTATAGATAGATATAGTGTACTGTATATAGTGTACACTAAATACAGTGTATAGTTATCGTGTATTACCTTATATAAGGATTCAGGATAAAATTTATAAAATAGAAGATGAAATAAAAATATTCTCATTTTACATCAGATTTAAATGTGTTTTTATTATGCAGTATGCTGTTTGTACAATTTGATTATATTTTGATTTACCAAGAACAACAATTGTGCAACAGTGACTATGGTCTGTGGTTGGGAATGTGCACACTAACCACAGTATCTTAGCTCTGTGATATCAGACTCTAATCACATTCAGTGACACAGGAACACAAATTTGACACACAAGTCTTTTATTAGAGATGCCAGGAAGAGGGAGAAAAAGCCATAAAGTAAACCAAAAATGTTTTAATCTTTATTACAGAGGAGTCACTCATTGTTTTAACTTTCAGTTATGTAATACTTTTGATACACAATTTGTAATAGTACATCTGAATTAATAACTGAAAGATGACAGTTTTCAACAGTGAGTTTTCTCAAAAGAAGATGGGGCAGTGCCAAACCTTTTTAACAAAACTCTTTGATCTGTGAACCACTCTTATCACATTAAATTACAGAAATGTCCATTCCACTACACAAGCAAGAATTTCTTTGTTTTATTTCTATGAATGAAAAAAATTATGTCATACTTTTACCTGCTGTTTTTGTAGCATTTTGTCTTAATACATGCAGTATATATTAGACTAGCTGTACCCCATGGCTTCACCCACATAGTAATAAAACAGGACAAACTTCAAAAATCAATAGATGTTGGCACTATATCTGATCATATTCAGCTCTGATGAGAAAGCGTTCCCCGCATGGGGAGAAAAGCACAGGGCCGTGATATCTCTGGCAATCAGCAGTTACCCTCTGAAAAACAATGAGCTCTGATATCTCTCTCAAAAACATCAAATGTTACTCCTTAACAATCTGTAGATGGTAATGTCTGTTGACTAAGCGGAGGCAAGGTGCACTCCAACACGTGGTGAGACATAGACCAACTTGAAGAGAGGCTGGCGAGTGAATGAGGAAGTCCCCGCCCCCCTGCTCTCGGCCCACAGCCACGCTGTTGGATTTGCATAAATACATCGGTACCACAAGTGAACTATGGTACTTAGCGCAATGAGAGAAGTCACAAAATCAACCGGAAACTTCAAGCAAATTATAGAAAACAACCAGATCTAAATTCTTTAAGTAATTCTCTCAGACAGACATAAAGCGGACAGACATACAGACAGAAGGTGCTTGGACCACAACATTTTTAAAACCGTTTCTTAGTAAGCACCCATGTGTCAAGGGTAACCTACATTCCAAATTTAAAGTCCCAAGTTCTCATGGTTCGGAAGATTTTGTGATGAGAGAGTCAGTGGTATTTGGCTTTTATATATATACTAGCTGAAGCCTGCCATAGCATACGGCGTTGTAAGAATAGGAACGGAAAACAGTCAGAAAGAAATTCTGTATAACAAAGGTTAGGAAACCACCGTCGCAGTATAACGAAAATAGCAAGGAGCGAAAAAAAATGCCAATGGTCGAGAGAGTACCTTCCTGTAGCAGGCTACGGAAAACATAGACATATATAGATAGATGCTGCATAAACTGTGTTGCCCAGTTGACACGATAAGTCAGCGCATCCACCCTATTGCGAGTGGTAAAAGTGCCATTTAAACTAATACAGGTAGACGTGGAAACCGGGTTTTCTGATGAAAAAACAATAACGTTTTAAACAGTATCGTTTACATACAACAGATTTTGGCGAATCATTTACATACAATTATTTATATCCCTTTATACACTAATAATGACAGTTATTAAATAGTAATAATAATTATTATTATTATTAATATTAAATAATTCTGCCCATATAAGTAACACTTCTCGGACTGCTTTCTTCCATCTCCGAAACACTTCTAGACTTCGTCCTGTTCTTACGCAACACAGTACAGAAGTATTGGTTAATGCCCGAGTCACCTCACGTATAGATTACTGTAATGGTATTCTATCTGTCATCCCACAAAAATGTATCCATTGCTTACAATTTATTCAAAATTCTGCTGCCAGGATAATAACCTGCTGTTCTAAATCCACTGAACATACTACACCTATTCTCTCTCAACTTCACTGGCTCCCTGTTAACTACAGAATACAATACTAAATACCGCTCTTAACATTTAAAGCTCTCCACAACCTCACTGATCTCCTACAGACTGACACTCCTCTTGCTCACTCTGATTCTCATCTACAGCTGTACTTTCTGTACCACACATCAAACTCAGTGCTATGGAAGCTCGGGCGTCTCTCATAGTGCTCCTCAACTCAGGAATTCTCTTCTCTCTCATATACATCAGCTCGATTCAATAACACATTTTAAAACTACCCTCAAAACTTATCTTTTCAAACTGGCATACCAATTGTGAATTTTGCACTGTTACTGCCAGTTATCTTTGTTTGTTTGCTAATTATTGCTGTTTGATTGAGTGCGACGGTAGACACGGAAGTAGGATTAGAGATGGCGGGCGGGGCTCTGTCGTGCGTATCCCATGGTCTTAGAGTTGGTGGGCGGGGCTGTGTGAGTTGGTGGGCGTGTCTCTCTGTCTTGCGTGTGCTCTCTGTTTTGCTTGCCCTTAGTTAGAGTTGGCAGGCGGGGCTCTGTGAGTTGGCGAGCGTGGCTCTCTGTCTTGCGTGCGCTCTCTGTCTTGCTTGCGCTCACTGTCTTGCGTGCCCTTCGTTTATTATATATATATATAGATAGATTATTCTGCATATTAAAATTCTACATCTGCCATTAAAATAGCATGAACAGACTATACTATACACTCTTTACTGATTCAAAACCTCAACCTGATTCTAATAAGCCCCTCTGTAGAGTATAAAAAGTTGATAATAACTTATAGCTGCCTATTGGGCAAGAGACATGCTTACATATTAAGCTGTTCTGTTAACTATGTGTTTTCAAGCAGTTTTAATTCTAAACTTTGTTGTAAATTTTATTGTGCAGTTTCTTGAGCTAGCAACATACAGTTAGACATGAGTGAAACAACAATGATCAGAGATGTTTAGTTATAAAACAGTCTCACTGGGAATGGCAATAGGACTGCCATTCATCTTCAGTAAACTAACTTCAGTAAAGTTATCCTCTCAGACATAATAACTGAGGGACTCAATGCTTGACAACAGAAACTCAGCAACATCAGATGCATTGAGTCCTACTTGCCACTGCAACAAGGTGTCATATTGCCTATTTTCTAACGTGGACTATGCTAAATTATCCTAAAATTTTCGTGAAAATGTGTAAACCTTTTTTTGAGTGGTGCTGGAGCAAAGAAACAAAAACAGAAACAAAAATGCATACAAACAAAGTCAAGTCAGCTTTACGTATTTAGGTATAGCTGTGCGTTCCAGCTTTGCCCAGGTATTGCTTTCAAAGTCCATATTAAATTTAACTTCAAACTAAATATGATCATTGATCCCAAATGGTGAAAAGATATGTAGAATTATGACTATTCTTAAGAAGAGAGCAGCTTCAAATATAACAAAGAAGCAATGTTGGAAGGTTGCAATGGAGGTGTAATGGTGAGAGATTACACTTCGACACCATTGGGACACCAGGACAAATGAGGTGATACACAGCAATCAATAAAATATGTGGATGGTTAGTTATTTACAGAAAGTATAAGTCTTCAAGAAGGGTTCTTGAGATTCTTTAGTATTTTAGGAAATAAATAAAAGATAGGTATATTGGGGTGTGAGTTATGTAAACATTTTTCTAACTTTGTTTCAATTAATTCCACAGATTCAACAGGATTATGAATTACCACAGCAGAGGTGGGATCACTTTTTAACAATTAATAACATGAAAAGTCATATACTTGCCTTAATCCCTCTTGTCATGTTCCTTTTTTAAGGATTCTGCATATTTTATGTGTCTTTGCAGAACATTACCTATCATGATGGTTTTATTATGGCATCTATGAACATAGACTCATTACACACTAACATTCCACAAACCGCTGTTCAACATATTGTTTTGGATATATTTTACAGCTTTCTGTTTATCAATTAGCCTCTTTTGATTTTATCTGCTAAATAACTAATACTGCTTTTAACTGGATTTTTGTGGTATTTAATACCATTTTTATTGCCTTCATAAAGGGAAAATAAAGGGTGAATGCTTCCACCCACAGTATTGCAAAGATGTATTTTTCTAATTTTAAAAAACAATTAATTTACACTCTCAATAATGTATTTTTTATCATCATGATACAGAGAGAATGTCTTCTTGATTTGGAATGGAGACCTTGACTCACTTCAGCTTCTCTATGTGTATATTAATAAATGTGATCCTCACCTAACCTTTACTTTAAATTACAATTTGAAGTCTGTTCCATTTTTGTATATTACTGTTAGCACTCTTAAAAACTCTAACCAATGTCCTTTATACAGAAAACATACTGTCTGCAACAGATTGCTGCATGCTTCAAGTTTCTATCCCAGATCATTAGTCAATAACCTTTTTGCTTCTCACTCTTTCTAGGTAACACATTTGTTCTAACCAAGCTTGCAGTTTAAGGTCTTATAGCACCTTAAAAAGAAAAATGAAACCTATGCCTATAGGAAAATGGCTTTTGTAGGTTATTGAGAAAGGCTCTGTGTAATGGTAATGTTCTGATAGTAATGCTAAGTATCCTATAATGCTCAAATGAAGCACAGCATTCCAGTTCAAATCTACAATCTCCTTCTCCTTAAATATTTTTTTGTATTTATAAACTAAATTTAAAATACCTGGTTGGCCCGATCAAATCACATGACTGTTTCTTTTTCTCCTCATATACTTCCTGTAACTATTTTTACCTATCTTTCTGTTTTCTGTCTTTTCTTTACCTTAATGTCTTTCACCCATCCAAAATCCACCAGCATGTGTAGTGTAAATTATACCGCTCTATTTATTTTTCATTCTTGGTTTGGTGTGTTAAAGGCTGAAATATTTTATCATTATGTGGCAAGACATTCAAATGTTTACAACTTTCATAGTAAAAACTAATCCAAACCCATCCACATTTTCCCTCCTAAATAAAGTTAGTGCTTTCTATGCTTGCTTTGATGTGTACAGCCTGCTCTCCATATGACTCTGCACACCTACAGTAGATAAGTAGTAAGCCGGAGCTGGTCCCAGCAATCATCAGGCACAGGGTAGGAACATCACCTGGACATGGTGCCAGTTCATCACAGAGTGAACATACACACATGGACATGCTGGGGCAAATTTACCAACACCAGTTCAAATAACCTGCATGTCTTTGTTCTGTGGGAGGAAATCAGAGTTCCCAGAAGAAACCTAAAAAGATATGGAGACAACACACAAGACCCTCGCAGGGAACGTCTTGGATGTGAAACCTGGTCTCCTTATTTCAAGGCACCAGCAATCATTCTCCTTTATTCTAGCATAAGGTACAGAGAACCACTAGCACGAATATTAGATTCAGGGAATGCTTCTTTCATTTACAGTTATAGTTGTTAATAGGGATTGGCAAGATATGTTGGGTAGAGTTGCTTTGTTTTAAAGATTTCCATATACTGTATGACCCTAGAAAAAAAATAATAATAAAAGGCACTGTATCTTACTTTGATGTTTCCGTAGTGACGGAAGAGATACAAGTAGAGGGCTTTTCTTTGTTTCTTGATTTTTTTTAGAAATGTATTATAGAATGCATCCAAGATTCTTTAACACTTTATTTAAAATGGCTGTCTATTAATCCTGAACATAGTATACAAAGATTCAGATGCTAAGGTCATAGGTATAGAAATCTTAGGTCAAATTACAATGGAATACTATAACCAGAAATATAGAAATTTAAATAAATATATTTGGTCACTCATACATGCAAAAAGAATGCAAATTACCTTTTAAGATGTTAACATTTTTTCATTTGTACAACATACGCCCTTAAAATACATAAAATTAAATCTCCAAACACAAAACATTGTTCTGTTATCTTTGTCTGCCCTTTCACATTTTCTGACATTTGGAACAGAAGCAAATATGTCTCTCTCAACAAAATCCATGTCAGATAAATAAAGAAAGGATTTTGAATAATTAAAAAAGGAAATGACAAAACACAGAAATCAATATAAAACATGCATTACTTCTTTTCACTTGTTATGATATGTCATTAAAATTAATGAAAGGGGTCCATTTTTTTCTTTTCAATGTGGAAGTGCATATCAAAGTATTATTTGTTGGATTAATCCAAAGTATATGCAAAGCCAATTTACCTAAAGATTCTAACAAATACATTTTTCCTGTTTTCTTTTGTATTTTGCTAAATTAGGTTATTATTATAAATTAATCTTCTGAGAGATGACTAATTCCTTTAAATTATTATTTCACATTAATTATAAGTTATAAAAAAGTACTAATTTGGTTTAATCTTAAAGCAATATACATGCTGTTATAAAACTAAAATATACAAACTGTAATATTAGATTAAATAATATTGCAAAAACTGTGGCATTCAAAGCCCAGACCTTGGCATTTATTAGATTTGAAACTGGATTTATACTGCTCTTAAATTTTAATGTACTTGACACGTATTGACAGCTGATGATTAATCAAGTTTCCTTTTGCTGAAGACAAGTGCTTCATCAGCAAACACTGTCTTCTATAAACTGCATCCTGCTCAGAGTTTTATATAAGAAAAGAGGTGGTCTACTCAAAATAAACTATTGCCTTAGGAAAATTCTGTGCCAAATTAAAAAGCTTTAAGCCTGCATACAAAACACTTCATTAGATAAAAAATAAATGGTAAAAAAGAGTACAAGTGAAAGTAAAACAGTTCAAAAGCCTGCCCATTTCTCTTTTGTGAGAAAACTGTCATATTATTGACCATGAAAATGCATTATATGATCTCAACCATATGTTGGAGACAATCCATCAGTGAATATCATTTGCTTGTTAGGCTATCTAATGACAATTCTCAGCAATAAAAGTCATACAACAAGCAAGAATAAGATTAGTTTTCAAGGGAAAAAATAAAATGCATCCGTTCAGTTTGTTTAATTTAATATTTACTTTGACAACTTGTTAGCAGTTACAACATCTGGAGACCAGCATTTGTTGACTATATAAGATCATATAATCTTGAGATGCTTCAGCATAATCATGAAAAAAAAGTGCTGACATAAAGCACACACTTACTTTGCAAAAATTCCACTAAAGTTATTTTAAAGAGCTATGCGTTGTGGGTGTTAATTAACAGTGGTGTTTACTCACTAACTTTATGCTGTTATTAATCCTCAAACACAAACGCATATGCTAGATGAATGTTTATTTACAGCAGGTATATGAAAGAGCCATTTTTCAGAGTTAATACCATTTTCCTGTTTTCATGTTAACCAGGAACTGGAAAACTACCATAGCTATTTTTATCATAATCACTAGAACATGAGGATAGCTGCTGTTATCACTGTTGCATCACCGATTCAGGGATCCTGCCTGTAGTTTCTAGCCTGGTCCATATGTGTGTGGTGTAAATATGTCCTCCTCTTTTATTTGAAGTTAATTTGGGTGCTCTGGTTTCTACTCATAAATGCACGTGTTATTGGAATTCTTGAATGTAAAGTATAAAAATAAGTGAGTCTGGGACTGATGTGCTCAGGGACAAATTGACTTGTACTGCTGGAATGACTCCTGCTTTGCACTTAATACTGCCAGCATACGGCTACAGCTTCATATAGCCAAATGCACAGCATTGGGGGAAAGACATCCTTCCTGTTTACTATGAACACTACCTATTCAGGAAGTAACTGTCAATAATATTTTACCAAAAAATGCATGCACATATTTAGTAAATTTTTACCATATGTATAGATACTGGCCATTTTTATTTACATGGACATTTTTTGTATTGTTTGCCATTGGCCAAAATTAGTCACAGCCTGGATGCCATTGATTTAGAAAATTCAAAATGCACTTTCTCTACAAAAATATTAAACATTTTTCTAGACCACCACTATAAACTACACTGGGTAAGTAACATTTTTTTTAAAAAAATTGTTTTTGGGTGGAGTATTCCTTTACTGACTTGACAGTACCAAGAAAAAAGAGCAGGAAACCCATGAAACCATTGCTGCAGTTACACCAGCAGGTGAGAAGACTCTGTATGTTATGTTGCAGCACAGTATAGCATATGGTACAATAATTATATATCATTTTAGGGTTTTGAAATTTTAACATTTTATAAGGTACATTTCCCAGTAAACTTTATTATAAAATGTGTAGCTTTAATAAAGATATGTATATTTATATCCCAATGCTATTAAGTAATTTGCTCAATTTGACAGAAAAAAACATTAATGACAAATCAGCAGCCTTAAGATGTCTATTTCCACGAGAATACACTGAAACCCCCCATATATGCTTGAAAATGATGATTGGGAACATATCATGCAAATACTGTATGATTTAGGTAAGTGGGATTTTTTTCTTCTTTTTTAGGAAGCATGGTATTAGACATTAGTTCTGTGTGGTCAGATAAAGGAAATACACCTCATTCCAAAAAATGAAATCTGAGCAATTAAAAGTTTTTCTATCAAGACCAGTGATTCTTAACCTCTTCTGAGCCATAGTCCCCTTTAAGAATCTGATGAAAGCTATGGGGCCCCCCCCCCCCCATAAATATTCACATAAACACAACTTTGCATGCAATGAATATAATGTATTTTTTTTATCAAGATTTGATTGCCTCATACATATATGACATACACAAAGTATTACTAAACTTTAAAGCAAAAAATCTAAAAAAACACTTTTTTTTAGAGTAATGGCCACTCATTATAATTATGAAGTACAATCCTCTTGTGCAAATTAAAACAGATCTACTACTACTACTACGTTTTCTACTACCATTACTACTACTACTACTACATCTACTCTAAATCAACAGTACCACGCTATATAGTGAATATAAATGTTAATTTTTATCTGACCCTCACGGACCCCCTGAAACCCATTCATAGACCCCCTAGGGGTCCACAGACATCAGGTTAAGAACCCCTGTATTAGACATTGTTTTCCTTGTTGTAATATTTATTGATATATAAAGAAAATTGTATTTAAGATTAGGGTGGCACGGTGGTGTAGTGGTAGCGCTGCTGCCTCGCAGTTAGGAGACCTGGGTTCGCTTCCTGGGTCCTCCCTGTGTGGAGTTTGCATGTTCTCCCCGTGTCTGTGTGGGTTTCCGTCCAAAGACATGCAAGTTAGGTGGATTGGTGACTCTAAATTGGCGCTGGGAGTGTTTGTGTGTCCTGTGGTGGGTTGGCACCCTGCCTGGGATTGGCTCCAGCAGACCCCTGTGTTTGGATTCAGTGGGTTGGAAGATGGATGGTATTTAAGATTATTTAACTTATTTTAAGAAATCTTGTCAAGTAAATTTTGCTTGACCTTCTAGTACATTTTTGATACAAAGAAGCAAAGTAACTCTATAGATAAAAACAAAGCAACTTTTTTTCCTAGTTTTTGCGCATGCATTTTTGCAGTACAGTTGCAGGAAATTGTGGTTTATTTTGAATTTTTGAAGTTTGGAACATTTATTCCTGAGGTACATGTCTTTGATTCACTGAAGCTGCAGAACAACTTGCGAAACTCTGTGTCTCTGGCGCAAACCTGCAGTGCAGTTCCTATAATGATTGAGTCCACAACTATCACAAAGTTTCTCATTCATGGGACTGGTTTTGTGGCGGCCCATTAGGGCTCTTCATGCCTGCCTACTGCCTCAGAATCTTCTAAGAGACTATGCAGCTTCACAAGAACCTGAAAACAGTTTGACTCTTTGATGCCCTCTGACAATGTGCACCCTTTTCTTTGTGCCTTGTGCCCATGACCACCTATCTCTACCTGTCTGATGTGGAGTCACTCCTGCACTACCTTAGGGTTGCACGCTGTCTCTATAAACAACACCTAGGCCAGGTCTGCCAATTCTCTACTACATTGCAGGCCAGCCAACTCCTTCTCCAGTTCAAAGACCATGAGTTTGATGTGCTGGATCAGCTTGTATCTCCTGCAGATGTAACCTTCAAGAAAGACTGACTCCAATAAGCCATCCTCTAAAAAGTCCAACATCCAACAGGACTTTTAATGGTACAGTATATGTACAAAATTATTTATTTTATACCATATATTTTAGGACAGACAGTTCAAGTTTTATAGCAATAGGTAAGCAGACTGTCATACCATACTTTGCACACTCTGCCCATATGAATAGCTGGACCTTTTCATTTTTGGAGAAGCAAGCTAGCCATTAAAATAAGCTCACGTAGTGTTTAGTGTCGAAAAGTGGTAAAAATGGCTTGAAGAAATGTCCAATTCACAAAAAAGGCAGACCTACAGTTGAAGGACCTAAACATGCAGCAATTACAACTTTACTATAAATGTAAGATTCACCTGCAGAAAATAGACATACAGAAACTGAGCACATTTTTCATTGACTAAGAGGCCATTCCAGTGCATTTTGAGAAAGAATATATATGATATGTGGATAAGTAGTTGGCAGAAAGTAAGAAGGACAGGCAATTATTTTCATTAAATCCATCTGTTAATGATCAAAGAAGGAACATCTGTAGAAGTAGAATGCTTAAAAGTTATTTTCATTTATTTTTAATTGCTCCTCCTGGTAATTATCACAATGTCTGACTATTGTTTATTATAATATTGCACTTCCTACATACAATGCTAATTAATTCAATTATAAGTTGTTTTGGATAAAAGCATCTGCTAAATAAATAAATGTAAATGTAAACCATTTCCTTTTTAAATACCTGTTTAAAATATCCACATAAGTTAAATTTTTTTGCGTGTTTTGCGCGATTCTAAAAATTTTATGCCCTGCAATTGACAGTAGTGCACAGTGCCTCCAAAAAAACGAGGAAGAAAGCTTGGCTGAACTTGAAAAATTAGCTCATTAAAGATTTATTGTTATCTAATGAATTATTTATTTATTTCATTATTATCTAATGAAATAAATAACAGGAGAAACAGGTCAAGTGTTGGGGGAATTCCCTGTATAATGACTTTGGTCAAGAAAAGTATTGATGGACTGAAACATCAGTCAAAATTCGCAAATATAGACATTTGGCAGGGAGAAGATTGTTCATGGGTCTTTTATGTTTAACAGACAGGAAATTATAGTTGTACAGGAAACAGAATTGAGTCGGGGAGGAAATGATGCTAGTGGTGAGAGACGGAAGTGATGTCATCACTGTGGAGTCGGAAGTGAAGTCATGAAACAAGGACCAGAGATGGAGTCTTCAGGAAAGCGGGAACTGGTGCTATTGCGTGTGTTCAGAGGTAGAAATGTATTTATTAGTCTTTGTTTTTTCTATTGAGAGAAGAAAAAGGCATTAACACTCTGTATGGAGAAAAACTTTATAACCTTTGTTCAAAGTCTACCCTAAACAAGTTTCCATCTGTGTCTCTATGTTTGTATTGAAGAATATATTTTATTAATAGTGGAGATGTACTGTACTATCGCCTTCATGTAAACAATTCCATCATTTCAGATGTTAACCCCTGTTTGCTTAAACTAAAAGGTTCAACTCCCTTGATCTGTCGTCATTCTCATACTTAGCAGCCCTAGAATCAGTCTAGTTTACCTTCTCTGAACTTTCTCTAGGGCTTCTATGTCTTTTTTAATGTGAAGACCAACTCTGTACACAGTACTCCAGATAGCCAGATAAAGCTGCTCTAGTGAGTTATATAGCTTACGTGTAACCTCGCACAGATTGTGCTATATAACCTAACATCCTGTTAGCCTTTTAAGTCACCCTTGTACACTGTTTGAATATAGATAGTGATGAATACAACAGGACTCCTTAGTCCTTCTTATAAGTTGTAAATACATTTAAGTGTGTATTCAAATCTAACATCCCTACATATAATACTTTACATTTATTTATATTACAATTTTATCTGCCACAAATCTACACAAGCCTGTGTTGTGTAATTATGTAAGAATTCATATATTAATACACCACAGCTACAGTATAATCCAGAAATGTCTTATTTATTTTAATTAAATAACAACCTCAAAATTATCCTACTAGACAACCAATTGAACCTACCCTACAGGTTATTAAATAATAAAAGGGATTTGGTCTCGTCCATTGTGAGAGATGAACTTCTAGAGCTGAGCTCCACTAGCAGTGGTGTTATTTTACCCCTTTTTCACTATCATCCCAAGGTATTTTACTTATCCCAAGAGAATTTAATTATATTATACGCAAGTATAAATAAGCATGAGTAGCAAACAAAGGGCTCAGAAAGAATAGGAGAAAGATAAGGCAGCTAAAGTTCTATCAAAGTTTAAACTAGCCTCAAGTTCATGGAATGGCCTGCCAGAAACTGACCTGGAACAGACGGGCTAATGGATAGACCTGTCAGGACCTGTCATTGATGCTGCATCATCAGCCCCAGCCAAGAGTGAAAGTGAGAATGAAACTGTGAGCAAAGTCGGCAAAGAGAATTTGTTCATTCCAGGAGGATTATTGGAACTGAGCATAGTCTTTTTATCCCTGCTGTCAACCACAGCTAAAACCCACCGTAAGTCAACAGCATCAACCCCAACCAAACTCACAACTTCACCTACAGAACGAAACACACTGTCCAAACTTAAGGTAATGATTGGCACACTCGGTATTGGGGGGGTGGGTTGGCCGGGAGACATAAATGATATAAAGAAGGATATAGGGGACATAAAGAAAGAAATAAAGCAACTAAACAAGAAAAGTGAGAAACAGCTTTAGGATATAAAAGACTTGGAGAAATGTTTAAGTACTAAGTTAACTATAATCTTTACAGAAATTCTAGAAAAAAATTAATGAAAAGACAGTAAAGCTTACAGTACTTACAGTAAAATAGTAAGTTAGAGAGTAAAATTACAGTACTTGCTGCACAGCTTTAAGATGTTAAGCAAATGTTTACGACTCATTTTAAAGTAGTTAAACAATCGGCAGTCATCGCTGATGAAAAAGCAATGTCTTTAAAATCAGAATGCCAAATCATGCAAAATGCTCAGTGGCAAACTGACTGTGCTGGAAGATATAGAAGGAACAACATCAGAATAGATCTCCCTGAAAAATGGGAAAGTCCAACCCAGTGAAATTCATAGCTAAACTATTCTCTAAAATAACTGGAGAGGACTTCAATCGGATCTGAGCAGCCTACAATATACGTAAATCAAATGCCTCAAAAACAAGAAGCCCGATTGTCCATTTGGACAAACTATGGGTTAAAGAAAACTTGATGTCTCTTCTCAGACTGAAAGAAGAGATTATATTTCAAGATAACCAAAGAGCTGAAATCACATACAGCTTCTTGTTCCCTGCCAAGTTGAAAGTAGTTATTGAAGGTCAGTTTTACATTTTTAGTTTACCGAATGAAGAAGAAAAACAGCTAAGAATACTGATCCCGACATCCTTTTAAAACAAGATCATGAGTCATACTGTTTTCTGGGGAGGCAAAGAAAATTCTGCTTACAACTTGCAGTTTGGTCCATTGTGTGTTGTTTTTTTCACATCATATCCTTGGTTTATTGTATCGGGGATGTACTATCATACGTTATCTCAGTTTCCATGGGAACAGTTTAACATCATTCCATAGGTTTATTGTATTGGGACTCTACTATCATAAAATATCTCAATTTTAAGCTTTTCTACACCGCTGCTGGGGGGGTTCATTTTGTTCTGTACTGGGCTTCATGAAGTGTGTTTCAGCCTCACTTTATTTTATTTATCCTTTCTACCCTAACAGTAAAATTTGTTAGTTGGAATGTCATATGTCTCAATTATGTATTAAAGAGAAAAAAGTATTCTCTCACCTAACAGGTCTAAATACTAAGATTGTATTTTTTACAGGAGACTCATTTAATACGTAAGGACCAGTTTTGGTTGCAAAGAGATTGGATTGGTCAAATTTTTCACTCCAGTTATACAAAGAAAACTAGGGGTGCGGGAATCTTAATACACAGAACTATTCCATTTGTAGTATCAGAAGTAGTAACTGATCCCGAAGGAAGATATGTCATGGTAATGGGCAATTTATTTAATACTAAAACGATTTTATAAATACCTATGCACCTAATGTGGATGACAGAGATTTCATCCAAAATGTATTTAATAATAATAATACATTTTATTTATTTGTAGGCGCCTTTTTAAACACTCAAGGACACCGAACAATAGACAAAACACAGATTATAAACAAAAGTAAAATACAGAAGTTAAAATCAGACAGAGCAATTGTAACCAAAGAGAAAAAGCAGTCTTAAACAAATGAGTTTTAAGTTTAGATTTAAAAACTGAAAATGATTCAATATTTCTAACCTCAGGTGGTAGTGAGTTACAAAGCTGGGGAGGAGAGCAACTGAATGCTAAGCTCCCCATAGTGGTAAGACGGACAAAGGGGACAGTCAAGTGGATGGAGGAAGAGGATCTAAGGGTGTGGGAGGGAATGGCAACATGGAAGAGGTCGGACCTATATGGAGGGGCACGGTTGTGGATAGCCTTAAAATTTAGTAGGAGAATTTTGAATTGAATTCGGAACTGAACTGGAAGCCAATGAAGCTGCTGCAAAACGGGAGTGATATGGTGAATAGAGGGTGTTCTAGTAATGATGCGGGCAGCTGAATTCTGGACCAGTTGAAGCTTATATAGAGATTTGCGAGAAAGACCAAATAGAAGGGAATTGCAATAATCCAGGTGAGAAGTGACAAGGCTATGAACAAGGATAGCAGTAGTGTGGGGGAGCGAGGGAGGGGCGAATACAATTAATGTTATCCAAGTGGAAATATGCAGACTGGGAGATGTTATTGATGTGGGACTGAAAGGATAAAGTACTGTCAAGGATGACACCCAGACTCTTAACATGTGGGGAAGGGGAGACAGAGGAATTATCAATAACAAATGAAAAGTGATCAGTTTTGGAACATGTTGATTTTGTACCACTGAGGAGAACCTCAGTTTTATTTGTTTCTATTCCTAATATGAACATTCATACAATTATAATGGTTGGTGAGTTTAATTGTTTTTTAAATTCTGACCTGGATAGGTCTTCAGCTACAGTGGTGATATCATCTAATACTGTAAAAATAATTACACTGTTTGTAATGGATCATAACTTATCAGAACCATGGAGATTTTTAAATCCAAAACCTAACAGCATGTTTCCTCTTCTCATCATTACATCATTGTTACTCAAGAATTGATTATTTCCCTCCTCCTGAGATTATCATTAAAAGGGAGCATACAGTAGCCATCAAAATATCAAGCAGTCAACATAAGGAAATACATACTTTATAATTAAATAAACATAGAATAATATAAATAAAAATAATTATATTACATATATACAAAAGAACCAAAGTCAAAAGAAGAGTTAATAACATAAAATGAAAAATTCTGAATGCCGACACAACCATTAAAAAAAGAACACTAGGCACCCCACCAATTGTCAGGGCTTAAGCCCTCATATAGAGAGGACTAAAGAACAGTAGAACATCAGAAAAAAGTTTGACAAGAATAAGATATTCAACCCAACAATGCTTGTTAATCCTATACATCTAATTCTTCCAAAATAACATTGAGCTAAGTTTTGAAGAACCCTTCTTAGTATTTACCACACTGGTTGGTAATTTATTCAACGTGTCAATGAATTGCTTTGTGAAGAAAAACTTTCTAACGTTTGTGTAAATATTACCCTTAACCTGTTTCTATCTGGGTCTCCATGTTACTCTATGTGCACTGTGTTAATTCTATTCATAATTTGTAAAATGTCATCATAGAGTGGTGTATTCTTTCATTGTGTTTGCTTTTTATGTATCTTCTAACCCATGTACATTTGCATTTACTTATTTTGTTATAAAAAAAACTGCCTTTTCCTTTTTATATTTTGGCCTCCTTGGCATTTTTTTTGTTCATGAAGAGTCTACTTGAGAGCACCATCTACAGGTTACAATCTTTTAAAAAATATTAAGACAAAAGAACATGTAACTCTAAACTAGAAGAAGGTTAATGAATTGTACTAATGAGAAAAATAAGTAAGCAATTGCAGGTTAAGGGCATTGCTCAAGGGCCCAACAGAGCAGAGTCCCTTTTTGACGAAAAGAGCACTAGTCAAAAAGTCTGCCACAATGCCTGAGATCTTCAGAAGCAGTGGTGTAAGAAACTTCATATGACAACATTAATCTGACTACTTAAAAATCGGGCTTCAACGGAGAAGACTGAAAGCAAAATCACTGATAAAGAAAACTCACATCACATCTTCAACTAGAAGGTACATGGAAGTCTCTAGGCCAAGAAGGAGAAGGTTCTGATCTGGTCAGATGAAAACTTCCCTTCATTTCCTTCAAAATATGTGTAGAATTTTTAATGTTAAAACAGTTTTTTTCACAATTATAGCTTGCTAGGATTCCTTGAGATATTTGCTTTATAAAGTTAGCGTATATTTATAAATTGAAAAAAAAAGTCTTCTCAAGCAATGATTGTAGTCAAGAGCCAGGAGACCAAACATGAAATAAATCTTAAAAATATATTCAGGTTAAATCAGCAATCCCCAGTTTTATATATAAGTATGTTTATAACATTACAAATCTGCAAACAGTTCATCTTTTTACCTCACCCTTCACCTATAATTTATTCACTCTGTTTCTGTCTCTTAAATGGCTTAGGTCTTTCAAGATTCAGACTATTTACTTAGTTTTATAATCACACAGACCTACAAGCTGTTATACACACTAATTTGGCATGTTGATCTTAGAATCTTATCTAATAATTCAAGGTTATATGATTTTTAACTGGTGGTTTATAGGATGTTGAGGAATGTTTATTATGCAATAAAGTTTCATGGTTTACTCTCTTCCTCCTTGTGACATCTTGGCTGGCATGACAGGGAAAGCCCAGATGCACAGATAAAGAACTCCTGATACCCTAAATATTTTCTTTTCCCAAATATGGCTAGAACTCAAGAGCCACTCAGTGAAGATCCACAGTGAAGAAAATGCCCAAATTCGCTACTCTATACATGATACCCACTGGGGATGATAAAAAGGGAAACCAGAAATATCCAAGTTAATCCGCTTGCAGCTGTCAAGGGAAATGTAATTCCAGTATATGAGGGTTGTATATTTTGTATTGTACAGGCTTTAGGGTTAGTGTCCCAGAAAGCTCTTGCCAAGACCGAAGGAACTGTCTTGGTCTCACTTAAGAGACAGAGATGGTGTGATCAGCAATGGCTTTGTCTAGAGTCATAAAAGGACTGGTTGTACTTGAACTGTTCTCAATGAAAGGATCCTTTTGGAAGCTGTAAAAGCACCTTCTTTAAAAAATATGAATTGGCACAGGTATGTGTTTTTTCCCAGGGGGGGCAGTGCTCCCTCTATAGAGTGGTCCAGATCTAATTATGCAATTTTCATTACGCTATAACTTATTAAGTTTATTACATAGAAAATCACCCACAAAATCCCGGACCATCGAGAAGTGTGCGAACTGACGACATGAAGAATTGTCTTTGTGCCAAACTGGATGCCACAACACAAACAGTTCCAAGAGGATACCTGACACAGTCAGCAAGAGATCTCAGCCATAAGAGAAGATGCATTTGCTATGGTAACAGTCCAAAATAATGGTAGAAATGTTTATAAATAAAAACAAAAATGTCATATTCTGAACTGACCCAGATTTTCCATCATTATTATGTTGCAAGAGCTGAAATATTCTCTTTATCTTCTTGAGGGAGATTAGGTAAAAAGAAATTGTAAAATGAGGGCAAAGTTTCAGTGTTCAAGTGTGCAAAATGTTTGCGACTTATCCTTAAATATTAAGGATTAAGATGTGTCTCCCAAATATTGACTTAAGGGATTGAACATTTAGGGATTTAGTTTTTTTACATTTTATTGGAGTCAGATGCAGAAATGCTGTTTAGCATTTGATAACCTGTTGATCAATGTCAAAAAAATTTAAATAAAGTACAATTGTCAATCAAAGTATACTTACAGTATAAATACTTTTTATTCCCAATGTCTAATCACCTAATATTCAAAATATGTAGATACTGTATACACGGCATGTTGCACCTTTAAATTGCCTCACTGTGACTGTTTTTTTTTTATCTTTAGCCAAGTTTGAAAATTTTTTTCTTTTTAGTTCACTTTCCCTTTAGTCATTCTGGTATGTATTTAAGAGGGGGTTTCTTAATTTTTATTTATTTATTGAGCTTCTGTAAAATGTAAAGTATACCATTGAGGGCAAACAATGTACCATCTATCTATCTATCAATTATTTATGCACATATACAGTATAAATATGATTGCATACAGGTTACATCATCCACATAATATTAAATTGTGTTTACTTATGAACTTATAAAGGTTTTGTTCCAGTAATCACTAATACTTGTGTATGTTGTTTTCACCATGAGATGGAAAGTCTAATTCAGAGGCTCTATATGACCCAATGTTCAAATCCAAACTGAAAACTTACCTTTTCTAGTATTCTTGGAGCCCAAATTAGAATCACTAATTAATCTAATATGATTTTTGGATGAGAGAAGAAAACCAAAAACACCCAAATAAAGACCTACACAGACACGGGGAAACTATGAAAAACGCACAAAGACAGTAACTGGGGACAGGATTCAGATCCAGGGAACTGAGTCCATGCCATTTAGCTACCCATTCTGTGAATGGTGCTGCATAAAGCAGATTGATTGCATGAACTTTGAATGCTTTTAGTGACTTAAAAAGGTTTTTCCTCAAAAAAGTCCAGCTTTCTCCTACAACTCGGACACCTTTAGTTTCCATTGATTAGCAACACATAATTGACTCTTTATAAGTGAGTGTGCCCTGGCCCTGGCCCTGTTTGAAGGTTGTAGTCTCTCTTGTGCCCGTTGATGGTGGTACTCGGACACTTCACACATGTGTAAGGGAATAAGCAAGCTTGGATGAATATAACACAAACAACTCATTAAGTAAAATCACATTTTCCACATGGAGTATAGAGTGTAGTATATTTATATACACTTTTATTATTTTAAACAATGTCTAGTAAGAACATATTGCATATACATCTATTCCATTAATTGAAAAATCATTCAGCAGCATTGAATACTGCATCCAAAGCCTTCAGCCATTAGTAATGGTAAGTCAATTTATAAAACCATTAGTGACACTTTTCCTGCAGATAAAAACAGTCAAAATTATCTGGCAGCAATTAATCTTAATGGCTGTGTGCAGTAAACAGCAATGGGCTAATTCCAGCTCTGTCAGCCCCATCAAACAATCCCACATTAGGCAGCTTTTCACTGATCCATTAAGCATATTCAAAGAAGCAACAAATCCACCACTGAAGACATGTACACTAAACACGACTACAATGATCTTTGAATCCCATCATTATCTTCTCTGGTGCTTTCTACATTATGCCATATATTAAAAATACTTTGATTAAACATACTTAACTAATAACAAAAACATAGTATCATATTGCACTGAAGTTCCCGTGCTACACAAGCAGAAGGCAGCAAATATTTTTGCCTAAATGAAAGGAATTCAAAGCACTATAAAGATGTATCAGGCTTTTGCTCTAATATTGTTTTGCCGTCCCTTAGCTGACAATCAAAGACAGGACTGTCACTGAATGTGTACCTATATTGTCAACAGCAACTGAGCTGGGTTTAAAAAATTGCAGCTGCACAATGATTTTAAATCAACCTTCAGCTTCCCTGTGTAGTCTGCCATCACACTAATGGCAGCCTCTTTTGACACAGTACTTAGTGTAGTGGATGAACATCATTTGCTATCTGAGTTAGTGGAAAGAGGCAGCAAAATGATTATAGGGCAGAAGAAATTGATAAATACTTTGGTGAAAACATAAAAGCGGCAGAATGCCTGGCTTCACCATTGTCTTCTCCAAGGCTACACACTTTCAGCAAACAAGCTTTGCTCTGAAGGTAATAGATACTTCATTCTATCATACTGGACGGTACACAGTAAATCTGAAACAACTGTGTTATTTCTGAATGTTTGGCTTTTGAAGGAATTAGCACTCTAACGGGAGGAATTTTAGAGCTGTTCACTCACATTTAGTGTGCGTCCTGAACACAAGCCAAGTTCCACTGTTTTAACTGGTTTCCTTGAATGCCTGTGTCACAGTGTTAGCCTTCTCTGGTGCTGGAATGGCCTGAACATAAAATAGTTAGTACTGTGAAATGTCTATTAACAGAATATAAAAGGATATAATGCAGGAAAAATAAAAATTAAACTTCAAACATAAAAGAATTCCTGATTCTAGTGTAAACACACAAAATCAATTAGGCCAAAACCCATTGAAGCAGCCCTTTAGGATTATCCACACACTCTAAAAGAAAAGCAGTCCTTGCATAGATTTAATGAGGGTCTCCATCAGCAAGCAGAGGCAGAAGATATTTTTATGCTGAGAAAGTGTGTCTTGCTTTTTATTTTTTGACTTTTTTCAAGGAAATAATTTTTACATCATTTTTTTTCCCTGCATACGACATACGCACAACGTTCATCTATCCATCCATTTATTTATATTTTAGGATTAGGGTTGGGGTAGGGGATAATAACCCGAAGGTCATTTTCCCTATGCATTGGTACACTTTTTCCCCGTCCAATAATAACCCCGTCCATCCTATCAATTGTAAATTAATCAATTAAAAGATCATTTAAGGTGTTCTAAAATATCCATACATTAATTTATAAAATTGTCCAATAAATTACTATAAAAATATTTAAAACTAATGGTTATAAAATAGAGGGTTTAAAAATATATAAATGCACCCCATTAATCCAAATTTAATAAATACTTTTAAAAGCAGTAATAAATCAGGACTTTAATATATTTTTGATAAATAGATATAAAAAGAACACTAAAAACAATCTAGATAAATACTTAAAATTCCCATACTATTTAAAAACCCAAATCACTAAAAAATTAATAAATACCTGTCTTTTCCCTGTCAGCCATCAAAGGTTCCCTATAGAAAATATAATACTAAAACTAGAAATAAACTAAATCACATATAACGACAATAATAACAACAACGACAATAATCACAACCATGTATAAAATGAGGCAGGGTTCCAAAGTTTAACCCTGACAGCACAAAAATGCAACACTGGGTTGAGCCCTGCTTAATCATTGGGAACACTTACTTACACACAAACCCACCCCTTTGTCAAACTGGCCAATTTTGTAACAGATAAATCGATTCATTCATCCTTAGGATGTGTAAGTAAAACCAGAGAAATAGCAGGAAAAAATATGTTTTGTTGTGGCACATGCTTCTTGAGCTTATTCCTAGCCCATAAAAACTCAAACATACATCTTAAAACAGGTGGAGGAAACAAAAATATGCAAACATTCAATAAAAGAAGTACTGTACTTAGTTTGGCTTTAAATACGACCTTAACTTGGAACGAACACCTATAAGGGAACCACATCAACATCATGAAAAAGAGTTTCTGGTTCAACACGGACAAGTGCAATTCTTGTCTCAGGCTAGATTTGTCTGTCGTTTGAAAAAAAGCTTCAAAGACTAAATGGGTTGGTGATGTCCAGCAACACAGAACTCAGATGTTAAACCACTGTAATCATTATAGATAGCAGCTCTCCTCTTGTTCAAATATTGTTTACTGTGTTTGTTAAATAAGCAATTTAACTGCATAGAAATAAACACCCCTTTTCCCACCATAATCAGAAATACTGGCAATTTCTAGGTTTAGAACTGTAATTTTGTTTTCTTATTTCTCTCCGGATGTTTACATTTTAAAAGGGCCTAGTTCTGAAGCCCATATTCACTGTACAAGCTGGAACTTTTATATATTTGTGTAAACACAAGCTAAATGTATGTGTAAAATTTGGAAATATAGCAAAAATGTATACATATATGTTACAATTAAAGCATAAATCAAAGTGACATACTAATTATTAATTATATGTGTTGCACTCTACTGAAACATGCACACATCTCTGCAGAATGAACAAGCACACTTGATAACAAGACTGCACTAAGAACTAACTGCTTTGTTACCATTCCTGATTTTAACAGCTTTTTTATGTGTTGACATATGCAATACGGATGCCTATAACAAACTCAAAGGAGTAACAAACTTAAACGATGAGACAGGAATTTAAGGCAAGGTAATAGAGAAGTCTTGGGGTGTTAATTTAGGACTGATGAACTGTAAAGTGGTGGGTCCCTGATAGTAATAATATCACGTAAGGAAACTGGGAGATAATAGGGCAGGGGATTGACAGCAGAATTTTAGAAAACAATGGGCTTTCAGTTCTATTATGTGTTAAACACCTTTTCAGGAGTCAAGTGTTACACTTTCTCCTTATTAGAAGCAGCCAGGATACCAAAAGAAGCAGCTCTAGTGCCTTGATGGATTTTAAACCATCAGGTATTTAAGTCAGAAATATATGTATAGTTTTTCAGTAGACTCAGGAATAAGAATCGCTCGGAATTTACCATTAACTGGAAGCAACTGGGATTTTAGGATAACTATGGGTTCAAGAAGTAAAAAAAAAACCAATACCAGGTCTCAAAAGAAAAGAGTTTCTATGTTCTGGTAGGTGTAAGAGGATCTTGCAGACTTTGGGGTTAGGACATTAACCTCCACCTGTACTTAGGATTTAGATTTAAAACCAAATAAGGTGAATTTTCATTGCTAACACTGCCTGTTGTGTGAACAAAAATCTTGTTTTTACACAGGCATATTGCCAAGAGCAGTGATGTTGCTTTGTGTTTGGAAAATTTGGATGCTTGTTCACACATGCTAAAAATTCATTGAATTTTAGTTGCTTTCTAATATTTTAATGCACAGTGTGATAGTATGGTGAAAAACGAACTCTGAAGAGTTCAAATATTATTTATTGGAAAACTAAGGTATAAGATAAGCAAAAATTACAAAACATAATATAGTGGACACAGACAGACTATCCTATAAAAGCTGCATCAGGTGTGCTCATTGACATTTTAAGGAACAAGTGAAGTACCTGTCTTTAGAAATAAGGGTGGCCGGCTTCAGTTCCTGGTTCCCTAAGCATTTGATTAATTCACATCTTTCTTAATTACAGTATGCTTGCTTTGCAAATGTTTTTCACACTTGCCGCACTGCCAACGTAAATAATAAGCAACTTTTGTTCTATAGGATGTAGCCTAAATAAGTATTATAAAATGTGCAATAAAAACACAGTAGCGTTGCAAAATGCTTTCTATCAAGAGCTTTTAGCATCCTATTGAAGCATTCTGTAACCACATATGGCAAAACATTTTATAATTCTCATACTCTGCTTTGAATGCATTTTCAGGTGATCCACTGTGTACCCCTCCTGTTATAATTTAATCCTTTTTAAATGAATTTTAATGATATTCACCATGAAATGGGGATTTTAAGCATTGTTTTTTCTTTGGTTTCTACTATTATTCTTGATTGTTGTGTAAAGTGCTTTGTGACAGTTTACAGTGTGAAAGACACCATATAAAACAAAAATGGATTAATGTAGCATGAGAATATGGTACAGAATTCAGCTGATAGATTAATCTATTTGTATTTTCATTCAGTGTTCAGTCAATCAAGTTATATTTGAAATAATAGCCTTCCATGCTGAACATCTAAAGTGCATATGAAGGTTTTATGGGAAAATCTATTTTTCATTCAGAGTACATTTTCTAAATGCCTTATATACTGTGACACATCACCTCATGAACTAAGTCCAGTCTCTCAGCTACATACTTATACTATACAAATGGTGCCCAGGCTTTAGGTGCTCTATCAATACCTTTTAAAATTCTTCCAATTTGCTGAGCTGTATTCTTAAAAGTTCCATTCACCTATTCTTTGTTTGGTTCTACCCTTTCCAGTACAGGGTTGAAATGAGCCACAACTTGTCATGAAAATACCAAAAGTCTATACATAACAGATACATCTTCATAAATCTAAATATTTTTGCGTAATGCTTCTGCTGGCTTATTTCAATATGTTAATGTTATTTTTATTTTGGTTGTCATTTTTTATTCATACCTTTTTTATATTTGATGTTAACTGAAACTAATATGCTATTTTTTCATTTTTTTGTTTATTGCTTTTGTACTAATGTATATGCATGAAGAAAAGTTTATACACATAACTGTAAGGTTTCTTACCTTTATGAATTTTTTTTGACATCAGCTTCAGGTTTTATAAATTCCAATTTGTACATCAGATTTCTCACAAGAACAAATTCATGAAATTTAAGATGAAATCTATTTGTACAATGATTATTGAAATGAGGACCCTGGTTTATCACTGAGCACAATCAGGTATACACCAACTCTTAGTCTGACCATACCAGTTTACCAAATGCACAATATGAGAACAGAAAACAATTAATTGTGTGAATAACTTGTTTCATCAATGATATCTATATGTTCTTTGCTAAAAATAAGAATATTACACACAGGCTATTTAGCCCAAATTTCTTCTTATCATTTCTTCACCTTAACTATGCAGTACCATCATGTCAGGACCTAACATTTCTACTACATTACTTGTTAGCGTGCAGTGGATTCAGAAAGTATTCAGACCCCTTCACTTTTTGCACGCTTTGCACACGTAATTTTAAATAGATTAATTTGACATTTTTGCCCCTTAATAACCCAGGATGAGAAAATGGAAACATGTTTTCAATAAGGTATTTTTATTAAAAATTAATAACTGCAATCTCTTATTCGTGTAAATATTCTTATTTCAGCACTTTGTGGAGGCACATTTGGCAGCATTTAAAGGTTCAAGTCTTTGTGGGTATCTGGATTTAGGCAGTTTATTTCTTTCTTCCTTAGAGATCCTCTCAAACACCATTAGATTGATTGGGGCATGTCTGTAAACTGCCATCTTCATGTCTCTTCACAGATGGTCTATGGGGTTTAAGTCTGGGCTTTGGCTGAGCCACTGAAGGACCCTTGTCCTGAAGCCACCCCAATGATATCTTGGCTGTGTGCCTTGGGTCATTGTCTTGCTGAAAGGTGAATTATCATCCCAGTCTGAACATTGTGTACACTCTGGAGCAGGTTTTCTTCTAGGACCACTCTGTATTTGGCTGCAGTCATCCTTCCCTCAATTTCCACCAGTCTCCCTGTCCCTACTGGTGAGAAACACCCCCATAGCATGATACTGCCACCACCATTCTTCACCGTAGGGATGGTGTTTGGTTGATGATGAGCAGTGTCTGGTCTTCGCCAGACATAGTGCTTGGAGATCTGCCTAAAGAGTTCATATTTTATCATGTCAGACCAGATAATCTTTTTTTTCTCATTCTCTCAAAGTTCATACAGCTGTCATATGTCTTTTAATTAAGAATGGCTTCTATCTGGCCACTCTACCAATAGCACTTGATTGATGGAGTGTAGCAGAGATCGTCAACCTTCTGACAGGGTTTCCCATCTTAGCAGAGGACTTCTAAAGACATGTTAAAGTGAACATTTGGCTTCTCTTTCGCCTCATTGACCAAGGCCTTTCTTGCCCAGTTATCTAGTTTGGCCTGACGGCCAACTCTAGGAGGAGTATTAGTGGTTCCAAACTTCTTCCATTTCATACTTGTTGAGGACACTGTGCTTCTGGGAATGCTCAAAACTTTAGAAATGGTTTTGCACCCTTTCCTGAGCTGTGCCTCAACACAATTTGATTACAATGGTCTACAGAGAGTTCGTTAGATGTTATGGATTTTTTTTTTGTCTTGACATTGCAGTATGAATTGTCTGATCTTATATACACAGAGGTGTGTGCCTTTCTAAACAATGTCCAATCAATTTAATTTGCTACAGATGGACTCCAATCAAGTACTAGACACATCTCAAGGACAATTGATACAAACAGGATGCATTTGACCACAAACTGGGGTGCCATGGCAAGAGTCAGAATACTATCACAAACTACAGTTTTTGATTTTTATTTTATTTATTTATTTATTTATTTATTTATTTATTTATTTATTTATTTATTAAGCACTTTAAAACCAACATCAAGGCAGACCAAAGTGCTGTACAATAAAAACCCAACATATCAGACACATAATAACCAAGGGTAAATGAAACAGAAACACACAAACACGTAAGAGCTGAAGAGATTCATAATAAAAAGTATACAGATAGCAGATGATTTAAATTTGCAATCCTTTCTGAAAACACATTTTCCCTTTCATTAAGGATTAATGTGCAATGTGTCAAATTTATCCTTTTAAAATTAAATCCACAACACAATATTTAGAATATAGAATATTTATCTGTTGTTCTCCTTAAAAAGCATCTTTCTTTACCTCCATTATGTAAGAGCTTGAATCATCAGGTGTTTCACACTAGTGATTTAGTGTTATATGTTTATATCTAATATGTATTTATTTTAAAAATGTATTTATTAAAATTGGCTCCAGCAGACCCCCGTGACCCTGTGTTCGGATTCAGCGGGTTGGAAAATGGATGGATGGCTGGATTTATTAAAATTATTGTTGTTTATTTGTATCTTCTATATCTCTCCACCATGTATTGTATTGTTGCTTTTTTATTGTGTAAGATATAATGACAATAAAATTAATTGAAAGAAATCAAGTCTTTGTCCCTATTTTCTTGGTAAAGAACTAATTTTGAAGAAACAGTTGGCATCTACCCTACTAATTCTCTTCATAAACACATTTGAGATGTGGGAAGAAATCTGAATAACAGCAGAAAACCCACACAGACACAATGAGTATGTGCAAATTTAACACAAACAATAACTGGGTCATTTAACAAAATTAGGCCCAAAGAGCTGTGAGGAAACAGTGCTAAGCATTACTTCACTGCACTTAACAATTTTTTTCTTAATAAAGCAAATTCATAAATGCATAATTCACATTTGCACAATTTACCATTCATCCTTAGCAAATGAAGAAAATATGTTAAGTGATTTCTTGGAAATGTTTGTGAAAACACAACTTGGATTACAGGATCATTAGGCCTGGACGTGTTCGAGTGGTTCATAGATTCTCTGCAGTCCTGGGTTCTGTGTAACCATTGAAGGACCAGGTTTTTCTGGCATTTTTTGAATTGCATACCTTTTTTTTACTAACATGGTTCCAGCCTTCCTGATTTGCATCCACTTATTGACTAGGATCTCTGCTGGACTCGACATTCCTCTACAGTCTATCTCTCTCTTTCTCTAGTCCCTAGTCCATTGTGATTCCATCTGCCAGAACAACATTTCCTGCTGTTGTTGATATCAAAGGTTGGGTATACCTTGGGTCATCTTGAGAAAGGGTCTGCCCTGAATGAACTAGATCAATCTCATAACATTTTGATCACACTTTATAGTTCTGAGCCATCTGCCTTAATTAATTACTAGCTCTTGAACCATAATAAAAGGAAATGCTGTGAAACATACAGTCCCTAGCTATATGTTTTGTTATAATGCATTCTAACATTTTAACCAGGTGATTTTCAGCGAGAAATCAAATATTGAATTTTGAATACCTAGACTGTTTTCTATAGCCCCATAGTCTGCATATGATATTCCAACAACATTGACATCAAATCCCAAAGTCTACTATTTCTTTTTTATAACAGCTTATGACTATGATTACCTTTTTAAAATAGTTTATTGATTTTAAGTTTTTCATTACTGTAAGTAAATTACAAATCAGTAAGATAGTACTACATCTTGTTCAAAATAGACCTGATATCCCATTCCCTACCCATTTAGAGAAAAAAAGAAAGACAAAAAAGAAACAGAAAGTAATCACTCAGAACAGCGGCATGATGGAACAGGGGCAGTGTTCTTGCCTCACAGGTCCAACACCCTGTGTTTGAATCATGTACATAGTTGTTGTCTGTGTGAGGCTTTCATGTTCTGTGACGGTCCTAGTCAGCTCTACAGTCCCTAATTGCTTTCAGGAACCTCTTGAACCCAGAACCGCCAATAATATACCAAATGTTTAACCATGAAAATGAGGGGGCACACAGTCAGCAATGAGTTGGTGCACGTGTCTAATGCTTTTATTACAAAAAACGATCAGTATCCAAAAGCACAGGGCTTTCAAGAGTCAATAAATAAATAAATAATTCACAAAACCTGTGAAGATTGGCAAGTAAAACAATAAATAAATAATCCCATGTTAAAACCAGACTAAAACCACACAGCCATCAGATCCTTATTCTTCCTATGTTATTCTATATTATTCTTATCTGAGCCCAACACAACTTCCACTCTCTTGTATCCCCAGTTCACCCAATGGCTTCTCGCCGGTAGAGGTGCCAGAAGCTGCAGCCTCTGTTTCTGACTCCTGTTCTGGCTGCCTCCACCGGCATCTGACAGAGCATTTAGACCTGGCTGTCCTCCTGTCTCCCCCCATGCAAGAAACAGTGTAAACTGGATCCCTTGGAAGGACTTTGCACCATTGTACCCTAGAAATTCAGCATGGAATCCACCTCATGGAGCGCCAATTGATCACTTCTTCACAAGGCTACCGACTGCTCTGCCTCTTCTTCCTCAAGCTGGCTCAGGCAAATGATAATTTGTTCACTCATGGTTCCTTTGTTTATCTTACTTTCTTTTTGTTTTTCTCTTTTGAACCTCTGTTCCCTTTTAAAACCCTGTGGAATGCAGGTGTGGCAAACATCATTCCAGTACTAAGGTAACTAAGGTAACAGGTCAATCGCACACTTGTGCACTTGGATATGATATTGCCCACCCCTTCACCTCCTTCCGGTGCCAATCTGCATGCACTCAAGCTACCCACTCCTTACCCAAAACTGCGAGCACATTATCTATTTATTCAAAGTACATGTGCCACAGACTTGCCTGAGACTCTCACATACTCATTCTATTTCTGTGTAGACTTTCCTCTAGGTGCTCTGGTTTTCGTCCCACTTCTCTAAAGACATGCTAGTTGGATTAATTGGTGATTCCTTCACCCATTTGTCAAGAGTTGTGTCTTCAATTCATTTCAAAAATTGTTTCCTGAGTGAATGAGTTTCCTCTTTGTGCACAGGTTTCTGTTTGACAATAATTTAGCAAAATGCATGTGTTTTACATGTTGCGAGCATACAACCGTGTGACTTGAAGTGTAGATGATGTGACATGAGATTTATTTACTGACTTTTTTTTATTGTTTGCTGTGGTCCAGTGTTGGTCTCCATTGATCCCCATTCTCCATGATAACATTAGATCAAAATTTTTTTGGTTGTCCTTACAAACTACATGGAGTAAGTTGCATATAAGAAATTGAATTTTTGGGTGCAGTATTCCTTTAAAAAATAGAAACTTAGTTATAGACCCTATCCCACCAGAAACTAAAAACAGTACATCAATGAGTGTGATCTTTACATCATGTGAGATGGAATCTGGTGGCTATGAATACTGTTGAGCCACCATAACCAGTTTGGGCTGAGTTTTTAACTACTTGATACTGTAAAATGTTTACAAAATGTATTTTATGTACTCTCCTAGTACAGTTATTTTTAATAACAGTCAATGTAAAAAATATTAAAAAGAAATGTGATATCTCCATCTTTAACCTCCTTAACATTATGCCAGAGCATCACTCGGGTTGTAAAAATAGCACTAAAAGTGTTAGTCCTGTGTGTAACTCTGGCAACGGTATAGATAAATCTCATGTAAGTTTTAGATCAACGATTACTTGGGCTGTAAAATTGGCAACAACGTTTGTGCCATGCATTACTCGGGTAACAGTATAGGCATGTCTGGCATAAGTGTCAAACCTAGACATTACCCAGTTAATGTTGTAGACACGTGTTTTCCTAGCCTCATAATGGCATTTCGTAAGAAACGCCTCTCATCAGCAGTGATGATGAGGTGAATCTCCCTTCAGACAGTGAAACTGAAACGGACAGTGAAACCGAAAATGATTGTGATGAATCTGAAAGTGACATTCACATCACTTGCACATGTGTATTGTGCTGTTCATGTCATTATTGGTATCATTCATCATTATTATTATTTGCATCATTGTTATACTTTCCACACTTCCGAACTTGTACTATTAGTGTTTTTCACATTTTACAGTAGAAAAATGAGATTTAAAAAAATATAATTTTTCATTCCAAAACATTCAATGCTTTTGAGAAAAAATGTAATGCTAAGGAGGTTAATGAGATAAATAAACAAAAAATAATAATATAACAGCCTTCAAAACAGTTATTCCAACCTCTCAGTGTGTACATTTTCTTACTTGCTTAAAAATGGGTTTGTACAGTAAGTACATACAGTGCACCATAATTGTTTATACATTTGCATTTACTTCTGCTTAATTTATATTACAAGTAAAAGCCCAGTTTTGTTTAATATTATACCTTGAATTGCTCTTAGAGGACTACATAAAGAATCTGTACTTTGCAGTCAGATTTTAACAATATCCATCCATCTATCCATTATCCAACCCACTATATCCTAACTACAGGGTCACGGGGGTCCGCTGGAGCCAATCCCAGCCAACACAGGACGCAAGGCAGGAAATAAACCCCGGGCAGGGCTCCAGCCCACCACAGATTTTAACAATATGCATCATAGAATTTGAAGGTTGGCTGATTATTTTTATGCCTTTATTCTTTGCAAGTCTACTAACACACACGTAGTTTCTGTTGTCCTTGTCTTGAGACTGATGTATTCTGTTTTCATCGATGATTATTATTTACTTTAATTTTAATGAAAAAGCAAAGATAATTAGGCTTTGGCAGATAAAATAACCTTTTGGAGATACACAGCTAAACAGGACAATATGTGAAAATAAAGTAATACTGAAAATAATGGGAAGCTAACGTTATTTTTGGTGCATTCTATATAATCAAAAACAGACATATTTTATTTATTTGGTACATTTCAAGAAAATACTTATTCAAAGTGAAGAAAGTGAACGCTTCCTGCTATTGACACCTGTATTGATCTCAGCTGTATAGTTTTTGTTAGCTTCGTATTAGCTGCTGTGTTTTATGTATTTTATACATGTGGAATATAAAAAAGTTGAGCTGAGTAGAATATGAGACACATCACAGGCTCAGGTAGTCAATAAAGTAAAGGGGAAATTTGTCAAAATATCCAATTGATTTTAACTGTGAACTAAGACATCAGTTGTCAGAGTGATGTTTCACATTTTTTCCAAAAACCTACTGCCACTAATTTAGTCATTTGCAGTTTTCTATATGACATAAAGTTTGGAATGGGAATAAAGTAAGATTTTTGGTTGGAGAAATAAATGTTTTACTGAAACATCATTTGTTGTTGTTAAAATACAATAATTTCTGCTGCAGTAGTTTTAAATGAAAATATTTTTTTTACCTGGCTTGGCTTAGTATTTTTAAGAACCAAAAAAAAGATATTTGAGGAACTCTGTGATGCATTCTGTAAAAAAACAGAATAGGCTAAGGATACTACATAAAAAAGATATTTTAAGAAATTGTATTATATTTTATTTAGTTATATTTTGTTGTCCCTTAACATATTATAGTGTATAGCAACTTGAAGAGCTTTTGAGAAAATTATTATATCGTTTCCTCAACTATTGATATTTTATTATTTTGTTATCAGGGTTTACACCCCTACCTGATAGGCATTTTTCATTATATAATGCTCACAAAATTAAGGGAGCACTTATTCATCACAGCTTAACACCAAGTCAATTAAGCTTCAGGGATATCAATCAGCGGCTGTGGGGCATCTGTTAGTGAAAAAAGATTGACATTACCGACAATGCTGTGATCTTCATGGAGTTAATGGAGGATCTGATCAGGGCCCTCGAGAGACAGAACGAGGAGTCTGAGTGTCTGGGCTTGCGAGTGTCCTTGATAAAAACCAAAATCCAGGCCTTTTAAGTCCTCTTGGGCACAGCCATCAACAGTGTGTCTGTCTGTGGAGAGAGTATCGACCTTGTCGAGAGGTTTATTTACCTTGCCAGTGACATTTATGTCTCTTGTGACTCCTATGAAGTCAGTAGACATATTAGGAGAGCATGGGGTGTCATGAGGTTACTGGACAAGAGTGTGTGGTGCTCCTGATAACCTTACAAAATGACAAAGGTCCAAGTCTTTAGAGTCCTGGTGCTCCCTGTTTTGCTATATGGTTGTGAGACATGGACGCTATCCAGTGACCTGAGATGAAGACTGGACACCTTTGATACTGTGTGTATTCAGAGAATCCTTGGGTACTGCTGGTTTGACTTTGTGTTGAACAAGTGGCTGCTCACGGAGTCCAAAACGGGCACATTACCTGCATTGTGAGGAAGCGTCAGTTACGGCACTACTGCCATGTGGCACGATTCCCCATGAATGATCCAGCTCCAGAATCCTCATTATTGAGAACCTGAGCGGCTGGACCAGGCCTAGGGGACACCCACGTAACACCTGGTTGCAGATTGTCATTTCTGGGGGATGGGACTGGGACTGGATCGTGTGTCTGCCTAGGGGGTTGCCAGCCAGGATCCCAAGCTGTTTCGCCGTGTGGTGGGTGTGGCAACATGTTGTACCAGTGCATGCTCCCTAGCCTGACCTGACCTGATATCAGTCTGTCCATTTAGGAAGGGCAAGCGATTGTGACTCAATTTCACCTACTTTGGTGCAAATGAAAGTGAAAACAGGTGCTCTGTTCAAGTTAGAAACTTTGATAAACAGAACCTACCCAATTTTCTGGACCTTCCAACTATTTTTATTCTAGAAGAAATATTGATCAGTCTTGAAGATTTAGGTAGCATCTCCACAATTTATAAAAACACTAGCAAAATACCCGCGCTTCGCAGCGGCGAAGTACTGCATTAAAATTTTTATTAAGAAGAAAATTTAACCTTTTTAAAGTGAGGGAAAATATGGCAATAATTATTTGTTAAGGATCTCTTTGTATACCACGTTGTCAGTTCGGCCCTCCGGTTGTAACATGACCAAGCTGTGCGCTGAGCTTACTCTTGAGCATGCAACTTACAGTTGGCCATGTGAACAGTAATCTTGTTTCAAATCTCACAGCATGGATTGCTGCTGTCATAATCGATTTCAGTTTCATGGTTTGTTTCAATTACGACAGTATTTGCAGGACTTGTGTTGAAGTGACATTCGGCATCTGTCAAGC
>JANRMT010028174.1:75455570-75495345 GCA_026402145.1 Polypterus bichir lapradei
CAACTTCCAGTTATGACCATTACGCGTAGAATTTCGAAATGAAACCTGCCCAACTTTTGTAAGTAAGCTGTAAGGAATGAGCCTGCCAAATTTCAGCCTTCTACCTACACGGGAAGTTGGAGAATTAGTGATGAGTCAGTCAGTGAGTGAGTGAGTGAGTGAGTGAGTGAGTGAGTGAGGGCTTTGCCGTGTATTAGTATAGATTTTAAAGTTCCTTCCTTTCAGATATCCCAGGGCACAATGGGGAAAGGATCTTTCACTTATCATTACAGAAAAGGAGTGGAAGGCAGCCATGCGCAGAATACACTCTAGCTTCATATGCGCAAAACACTCAATTATTCACCTTAAAATCTTCTATTTCATGCATTTATCTCATTTAAAACTATCCAAAATATTTCCAAGAAAAGATTCAACCTGTAAACATTGCAATCGAGCTCCAGCTTCAATGGGTCACATGTTCTGTGTGTGCACCAAATTAACATCATTTTGGACAAAAATCGTTGAATGACTATCAGACAGCCTTGGCGTCACATTCACTTCAAACCCATTAACAACTGTGTTTGGTGTACTCCCAGATGGGCTTAAAGTGGAGAAGCACAAACAAACTGTAATTGCTTGTACCTCACTACTAGCACCTAGACTTATCTTGCTCAACTGGAAGAATCCTAACCCACCACTTGTAAGTGATTGGGTACTATTTGAAATTGGAAAAAACATAAAATTTTGGCTCAGAGGATCTGTTCAAAACATTTTTAAAAATGGCAGGATTTAATAAATAACATTTTAGAATAAGCTTCTATATCAGGTAAAAGAATACTCTTTCTTCCTTGCTGCCTCAAATATTTGCTTTGCTGGCTGTCTCTCTTTTCTTTCCTTAGAGTGAGGGTTTAATTTTGGTTTTGTTAAGTCTGATTTTATCGTATGGATTGCTTTTAATTAAAATAAATAAATAAATAGGAAATCCTGATTCATTTTCTCTTTCTGTCTGGAAATCTTTTTTTTTTTTTTAATTTGACCTTTTTGAAACTCTCACTGGTAAAGGCAATGGGGCATCTGGCTGCTAGAATGATAAATGGACTCATATGATACCGTTAGTCCATGTACAGCTGCCCTGTGGTCCTGGCCACAGCCCTAATCCTTAGCTTTCCTGCTCGTTGACAGACATGATGCTGTTCTGCTTCTTGCTTGCTGGCCCATACAGGCTCCTTTGCTCTCTGTGCTGTTATGTTCCTTTTTGAATGTGGCAGGGTTGTGTTTTGTTAAGGGGTGTGGTGTTGAGCGTGAAGCATTGGGTTATTGTATTAATTCTTGTTAAAAATGGCTTATGTATTACTTTGAAATGTCATCTTTTGTATTTCAATAAAAATATGATAAAAAGTAATGGTAATAATAATAATACATGTACTTCAGCATGTGCTAGATTAAATAGGTATTTCCCCACATTATAAATGTACACAGAACATTTATTTGTATACTTTTTAATAAATCAGGTTGTTAACAAAGCTACATTTTAATAATTACATGGAATATTATGATTACAAATTCTATCAAACACAGACTTCACATGGTCTTAGGTAGCTCGTCATGTAGCTCTACCCTGGCTCTCCATCAAGCTACAATGAGGTTGGCTGGTACATGAATGGTGGCTCTGGCTTTTCTGTTAATATTTTACGTCTGTAAAATTGTGCAAGCACTCTAATCCTTTCATTTAAGAAGAGCCCTCTGTGTAAAAAAAGTTTTTATCTTGTAATAACAGACTGTTACACTGCTTTCTGCAGATGTTTATTTTCATATGTTCATTAAAAATCAAGACATTATAAAAGGCTCAGAACATGCACAGCTTGCACATTCTGGCCTGTTGTTCCTAATAGGACAAACACACTGCAGAACCAACCTATTGGACTTTCAAAGAAATCAAGATCTGTAAATTCCAATATACCTCAGATTTTAGCACTAAATTTTAAGATTTGAATTCATTTTAATATAATATTTATGTTGAAGTGGATTTTGATATGGAGGCATATGTCATTTTATATTTTGCACTGTCTGCTGTACTTAATACTATATAAACCTGTATATTAAAATCAAGAAAGTGAGGAGGTGAAGCAAGACTCAGAAAGTGAGACATGTATAGGTACTCTAGGCAATTTATTTTTACATGTAGCTAGCATGAAAAAAGTATTACCATGATGGTTAATCAATTGCTTTTTGTCAGCAAAAGATGTTATGAATTAAGGATTTTTTTAATGTTTCTGATTATTATTATTTATTATTGATCACATTATTATTATTATTATTATTATTATTATCATTATTATTACTGTTATTTCATATTGGTTGCTTTTAGTGCAGTGCTGTTTTTTAATGGTTGCAGCCATGTTGTATGTGGCAATAAGCATTTAATGTGAACTGCATAAATGATGACATCGTGCATGTATCAGTATCCAAGCTTTTAGATAAAAATTATAACTGTAATGAAGAATTGTGTTATTGCTTAGTTAGTTAGAGAAATATTTGGATATTTTATATTTTAAGTCTGAAAGCTGTAATTGTTTTAATATGACATGAAAAAGTGAAAACATGTTTACAGAAAGTTTTTTAAATGTATTATAAATCAAAAACTGAATTTATTCAGTTTATTTATGTAAGTATTCTGACCCTTTTCTGTAGCACTCAAGGATCAAGGATCTTTTATTGTCATTCCAACATCCATGTGGAGAAATGAAATTCAGTATTCAGGTCCTGGTAATTAAACAGTGCCCACAATAACCCCATTAAAAAAACTACATAATAAAAAGTAGTCCCTTAACCCCATAGACTTTGTGATAAAGGTATCACAGATAAATGATAAATAGAATGAAATAACATTAATACAGAAATACAGTAAGATAACGAAAATAAAATATTATTGTTGTATGATCGATAATTAGCAGCAAGTAAAAAAGGTAGTAGCAATAGTTTAGTACATGAGACTACTGAAACAAACTACAAAGTGTACAGTAGTATAAATCACACAGAATATACAGTCAGATTTAGTGATGTTGTGTTCATTAGTCTAATAACATCTAAGAAGAAGCTATTCCTGTTCTCGTCTGATGGGAGGGGGGCAAACAGTCAATGTGCAGGATGAGGGCCATCTTCCATAATGGAGGAGGCTTTACTTTTACACCTGCTGGTGTAAATGTCCTCCATACTGGGTAGTCTGCTGCTGATAATCTGTTGTGCACGCTTAACCACTTTCCTGGCTTTCTTTACCAGATGGGCTGTATTGTAGCTCCAAGAAAGATCATTTGTAATATGCGGTATTTGATGCAGGTGACAAATTTCAACCTCTTCTTCAATTATTTAAAGGGGGAGAGCTTGGAGAGTGCCAGTCTGCTCAAAGTCTGCAATCATTTCCTTAGTTTTATTGACATTGATGCTAAAGTTGTTGTCTTTACACCAAGACTCCAGTATAGCTATTTCCATTCTATATACTGACTCATCATTATGAGTGACAAGTCATACCACTGCTGTGTCATGTGCAAATTTCACTATGTGAATGTTCGGATAGTGAGATATGCAGTCATAGGTCATCAGATAATACAGTAGGGAGCTTAGGAGGTGCCAGTGATGAGAATGATGGCAGCAGATGTAATGCCATAGATTCTGACTGACTGTGGCCTGTTTGTTAGAAAATTCAATATCCAGTTGCAAAGTACTGAGTTTAATTAAAGTAGGGACAGTTTGTTCATCAGCGTTTTGGGGATAATGGTGTTAAAGGCAGAGCTAAAATCCAATAAGAGTAATCTGACAATGGAGTCCTTTCTGTCCAGGTGGTTGAGAGCCAAATAAATCACAGAAGAGTTGGTGTCAGCAGTGGAGTGGTTCATCCTATAAGCATATTGATGGGGGTCCACTGTTACATCGATGGTCTTTTTTATCTCTGCCATTACTAACCTCTCAAAGCACTTTGAGATTATAATTGTGAGACTCATGGTAGTTATTCAGATAAGACACTATGGGACTCTTCGGGACTGGAATAATAACAGAGGTCTTAATGCATGTTGGTACAAATGTCTGGGACAGTGAGATGTTAAAAATGTCTGTCAGCACCTCATTTAGCTGGTGAGCACAGTCCTTCTAGACCCTGCATCAGATCTTAACTGGGCCTGCAGCTTTATGGGGATTAACCTTCAACAGGGGCATGGTGAGGGGCAGCTCATCTGGTGGAGAGGTCATTCTGGTTGTGGAAAAAGTGTTCAATTTCTTGAAATGAGCAAGAAGGTATTTAGAGCATCAGGTAGAGAAATTGTGGTTTGTGTTATCCATCAGAAGTGTTTAGAACTTGACTGGAGACCACTTGTCCAAACTGAATGTTTTGGAAATCATTTAGAAAGGTGCACACCTGTGTATATAAGGTTCCACAATTCATCCTGCATGTCAGGACACAAACAAGCCAAAAAAGTCCAATGCAGACCTCCACAATCAAATTGTGGTGAGGCATAGATCAGGGGAAATGTATAAAGGTATTTCTAAAGCCAAAAGTACAGTGGCCTCGATAATTGTGAAATGGAAGAAGTTTGGAACCACCAGGACTCTTCCTACAGTTGGCCATCTGGGCAAGAAAGGCTTTGGTAAAGGAGGTGGCCAAGAACCCAACAAATCACTCTAACAAAGTTTTGAAGTCCTCTGCTGAAATGGGTGAACCTCATGGAAGGACAATCATATCAGAAACACTCCACCGATCAGACATTTATGGTAGAATGGCAGGATGAAAGCCACTCTTGAGTAAAAGACATGAACCAGTTTTAAGAACTGTGAGAGCATGAGGAAAAAGATTCTTTGGTCTGATGAGACAAAAACTGAAATCTCTGGGTAGATTACCACGGACTATCTCTGGCGGAGACTAGGGACTGCTTGTCAGTTGCTTAATACCATACCTGTGGTGAAGCATGGTGGTGGCAGCATCATGCTGTGGGAGTGCTTCACTACGGCAGGGACAGTGAGACTGGTCAAAATTTAGGCCAGGATGGATGCAGCCAAATACATAGAGCTCCTTAAAAACTGCTCTATAGTGCACATGACTTCAGACTGGAGCAACGCATCAACCTTCAGCACAAAAGGGACCCAACGAATACAGCCAAGACAATGCTGCAGTGGCTTTGGGACAGGAATCTGACAGTCCTTGAGTGGCCCAGCCAAAGCCCAGACTTAAACCCTGTAAAACATTTGTGGAGATATCTGAAGATGGTAGTTTACAGATGCTTCCCACTCATTCTATCCTAGCTTGAGAGGACCTTCAAGTTAGAATGTGATATTCTGCCCAAATGCAGGTGTGCAAAGCTAGCATAGACTAAATCAAGAGGATTCAAGAAGATTCAAAGCTGTAATTGCTGTTAATAGGGTCTTTAAGAAAGTACTGAAATAAGGGTCTGAACACTTGCATGAATAAGAGCTTTAAGTTTTTGGTTATCAATTTGCAGAAAGTGAAGGGGTTTTATATATATATAAGTAATTATTGTTAGAAATAAAATCCTACAAAAATTCATGTCTTTGACAGCAACCTAAACCTGGAAAATGATTCTGGTTCTCACAGAAAATTCTACTGGGAACTACTAATAATAATGTACTGTAGGTGAATAGATTTTTGAATTATTAGACCACTTATGCATTGCCAATTGACCACTGGAATCTGTTTAAGTGTAGTGTAATTAAATGTATAGCATTGAGTTAAGCATGCTATTGTCTTCATGATGTAAATTACCCTTATGTTTTCAAATGAGAATTATATCTCAAATAATTACAGCGTATAAAAAAATAAAAGTGAAACCATGTTCAGTTATTTATCAATGACCAAACAGCTGCAGTCATTGTAGTAAAAGGACCTACTTAATGTTCACACAGCCTTTGTAAATGTCTTAGAGAGGCAACAGGAAACCACTGGAGTAATTAGAAATGTATACTGTAGTGCATGTAATGGTAGAAGGCTGTTTGTATTATTATCCAACACATCATTAAGGATACAATTGTTATTTAATGTGGCACAATCATCTTTCTGATCTTCATCAAATCCACTTAAGTAATTACAGACTTCTTAGTTCATTGGCTCTGGGAACAAACTGGTTAGAAATGTGCAGTGTTTAATGAAATGTAGGACTTGGGCTTTACAACTGCTTCTGATAGTTTAATCTTTTTTAGCAAAACTTCAGCTTGTTGCCATATTTTGTTCATTACTTGGAATAGTAAGTAAAATCCCTTCTGCTGGAAATAAATGATTCACTAAAATATAAAGATCTATGACAACTATCGAGAAACTAGGTCAAGAATGGAAAACAAGCCAAAACAAAAAATGCAGCCCCCAATACCAGCCATAAAACAATTTGCCTTTGGGCCAGCTTGTTCACTTGATTGTCACTAGGATATAGACTGCCTGCAGTATTGAAAGTAATTTTTATTTGATGAATGTAAAGCTCTTAGAAAATAGTTTTTATTGGGTTGGTTCCACAGGTATAAGTTATCACACTGATACTGTAAAAGAGGCATGCAGTATGATTGAGGACATTCAAGTCCCTAGCAGCCTGAAGGATGCTAACTCTCAAATATGTTCAATGCAGATAGCATATGACTCTTGACACACCTGAGCACTTAAGAAAAAATATTTTACTGAAATTTATTTCACAATAACCTAAATCGATAGTAAGAAAAATATAACACATTCATAATCAAATTAGGAGACAAATATCTGAAAACATTTATAAGGTCACAATTAATATGTTTTACATGGGCCACAGATGAGCACAGAAATATATAGTTCACTGAGCATTAAATCACAAGCTTCATTCTAATGCTTACCCCCTTCCTCTGCAACAGGATACTGAGACCCAGTTGAAGACCAGGAATAGGATTTTTTTGCTGGTGAGTGCCTGGTGAGTGGGTGACCACCATTGCCAGTCTGATGTTGGTGCAATAAGGCCATTTGGAGATACCATGTGTGCACAACACTCACAAGTGGGTTCAAACAGTAAAGTAACAAGTAAGAGTGGGACAGATCCAGAAATAGCAGACTTTGGCTAATCCATTGACTCAAAATTATAAAGAAATATATTGAATGTCCATTCATCCATTATTAGTAGATTAGTGACAATATGTTTAGTCAAAGACAGAAAGATGATTCACCTGCACTGAATTAGCTGCTTTGTGGATATGCTTGTACTCCAAATTTAATGTCATCAACAATATAATTAACCTGTTTATTTTCCTTCAACACTCACTGACTGCTCATTATTGCAAAGTGTTTGCTTTACATGTATTTTATAATCACTTCTATTATTACACCCCCTCCCCCCACCGATTTATAGCCTGTATTTTACGGCAACACATATTCAAAATTTCATGAAAATCACTTCAGCCATTTTTGCACGATTGGTCAACAAACAAACAAAGAGACATCCAATCCATTTCCAATTTTATTTGTAAAGATAATACTGTGATTGATCATTGTATTGCTGGCCAAAAACACTATAACAAGTTTGTATATAATGAAAAAGATTGTATATAATAAAAAAGCGTAGGATGCTGTAAGAACTTGTTTCACAAGGTGCAATAGTATTAGCAACCACTTTACAGCATCACATGCCATCACCACTTTTAAATTGGCAGGTCAACTGACTTATTTTCCAAATAAGAATTGTGATATGGATCTGACTAATACAGAGAAACTTCTCCTCCAAGTATGAAAGAGGTTGAAGATGTAAATGAAAACCCATTACAAGTGAAGTGCGGTAACTTCACACACTGTACATAACTGGGGTAAAAAAACAACAATGACTGTAACTGCAAGTACTTTGTCAGATTTTGTTAGCAAAACTTTAGTAGTAAAAGGACAGCCAAGAAGGTAAATTGTAGAAGGAACAGAAAGAGGGAATTAAAGTATACAGACCGTGGAATGGCAAATGCTGTAAACTTGCATTTTAAGGATTTCCTAGAGGAGGAAACAAGAAATGCTAAGGAGTGAGTGATATTGAAATTGCAGAGGTAGAAGTACTGCTTAGATTAAATACGCTGAAATCAAACAAATCACTAAGACCAGGTAATATTTATCTTCATGTGTTTAAGGAAGTTAGTGAGTACATATATAAACCCTTAATGCATATTTTTATGAAGTCACTAAGGAACTTCTGAAGGACTGGAAAATGGTAAATATTATCCTGTTACATAAAAAGTAACTATAGGCCATTAAGATTAATGTGTATCACGGGTCAATTGATTATTAAGGAATTATTAAGGAAAAGAGTGAGCAACACATAGCAAGAATAGGAATTTTACAGAACAGTCAACATGGATTCAGAGTAGGGTGGTTATGTTTTACTAACAAGCTGGAATTCTATGAAAAACAAACAAAAGGATATAGCCACAGTAGTGTAAATGATATTACAATATTTATTTTGACTTTCAGAAATCATTTGATAAGGTACGATATTAGAAGTTGGTAATCAGACTAAAAGGTGGGAGTTCAGGGTGTATTGAGTAGATGTGTGCAGAAATGTCTAAAACACAGCAAACAGAAGGTTGTGGTGTGAAGAACCTTATCAGAATTAGGTGAGGTTAAGAGTGGTGTCCCACAGGGTTCAGTGTTAGGGCCGCTGCTAGTTTTAAAACATATAAATGATTTGGATAGGAATATAAACAACAACCTGGTTAAGTTTGTAGATGATAGTAAGCTAGATGGATTGGCAGATAATATGAAATCTGTTCAATCATCACAGAAGGACTTGGACAGCATACAGGCTTGGGCAGATTTGTGACAGATGAAATTTAATGTAAGGAAATGTAAAGTATTACAACAACAACAACATTTATTTATACAGCACATTTTCATACAAAAAAATGTAGCTCAAAGTGCTTTACATAATGAAGAATAGAAAAATAAAAGACACATTAATCAAATAAAATATGTCAACATTAATTAACATAGAATAAGAGTAAGGTCCGATGGCCAGGGTGGACAGAAAAAACAAAAAAAACTCCAGACGGCTGGAGAAAAAAATAAAATCTGCAGGGATTCCAGATCATGAGACCGCCCAGTCCCCTATGGGCAATCATCCTAACATAAATGAAACAGTCCTCTTTGTATTTAGGGTTCTCACAGAAGGACTTGATGATGATGGTCACGTAGACTTCTGGCTTTTAGTCCATCAATGTTGGAGCATCATGATGCTTTGAGTAGGTGGTGGTGGCGCAGGCCGCCACCACAAAGAAACCGGAAAAGAAACAGAAGAGAGAGTAGGGGTCAGTACGGATTTTAGAGCCACCATGAATAGTTATTATGATGAATTGAACATACAGAGTATAGGAAGTATAAATGTTAGGTTTGAGTACACACTGGGAGATATGAAAATATAAAGTACACCTTATAAGAAGGATTTAGGAGTTGCAGTGGACTTGTCACTATCAGCTTCCAGACAGTGTTCAGAAGTCAGTAAGGCTAACAGGATGTTACATTATATAGTACAAGGTATAGAGTGAAAGTCAAGGGAGGTTACTGCATGCTTAAGCTTTATGATGCACTAGTGAGGCCATACTTGGAGTACTGTGTGCTGTTTTCATCTCCAAGCTACAAAAGATACATAGAAGTACTGGAAAAAGTCCAGAGAAGAGTGACCCAGCTGAGAATGAGTTATGAGGAAAGATTAAAACAGAGTATACTTTTCAGTTAAATCTAAAGGAGAATAAGAGTTTACATGATTGAAGTGTTTAAAATTATAAAGGTAATTAATACTGCGGATTGAGACTGTTACTTTAAAATGAGGTCAACAAGAAACAGGGACAGTTGGAAACCTAAAGGTACATTTCACACAAACAAAAAGTTTTTCTTCACACTGATACCTATAGATACATGGAATAAGTTAGCAAGTATTGTGGTTAGACATTAGCAATTTATGCTCTTCAAAACCAGACTTGATGCTATTTTGAAGGAATTAAATATATAACAATTGGCAAGCCTTGTTGGGCTGAATGGCCTGTTCTCATGCAGATTTTTCTAATGTTCTAAAATACTGCTGCAGAATGTGTATTTTTAAGAAGATCCACTTGTACAGCAGCACTGTGACTCGAAAACTGACTGTAACATGTATAATGAGAAAACAACCTCATAGAATCACTTTACTGTTATACCAACATAATAATACTTTTAAAGTCAATGCACATCTATTTAAAATGAAAAAGGTCTAAAATACTAATGACTTTGCTTCTGAATGCAACTACACTTCATTATATGCATAAAGATTTAGATCATATTGTTGTATATATGAACTGCCACAGAGTTTCACAGCTGTAAGTACACTAGACAAATAACATTGTCAAAGCCACTTAATCCAAATCAGTGTTGATGGTGCTCAGAGCCTATCCGAACGTCACTGGATATAAGGCAGTAGCCATCTCTGAATGGGGTGCAAGCCGATCCCAGGGGCTCCTCATGTAGTGTACATATCCACATTCGTTGGAGTCACAAGTTACATTCACATGCATGTCTTTCAGGATGTAAAAATAAAGTCAGAAAGAAAAATTTTTAATAAATAAAATCAGTAATCTAAAACTAATATCATTCTCTTTCAAGAGCATTCCAGCCTAGCATACTTCTCCCACCTAGTAACTAAATGTACTGTATATTTAGCATTTACAGGAAACACAGCTTTTGTTCATATTCAGACACTGGCAAATTTTAACCTAGTAAACAGATTTCATAATGAGGCTGACACATCCTGCATAGTGCAGGGAGATGCCACTTACATTTTTAGTTTATTATATAACAAAATGTCTTATTTTAATTTGAGGTCAAGTACCAGCAGTAGATAAATGTGCAGGCTAATTCACATTTCTGGTCACTTTTGAAGTCTGCAATCATAAAAATTATTATCATTGAGCAGAACTGGTCCAAATGATGGTAGCAAAGAGATGGAATCTGTGTCAGTCAGCAGTAATTTGCATAATAATGGGCTCCCTGTTTTCAGAGTCACCTTTTGTTTGCTAAATGTTCAGTGCAAAAGTAAACTGTCAAAATGTCATTCCTCTCCAACCAGTCCCCTATTGCAAACTATAAACAAGGACATAGAAAAGTGTTGTCTGTTCAAATACATAATGTTTGGAGCAGGTAGAAGCATAGTTAAAAAGATCAAAAGCAAGTGGAAAGATCATGATTATAATAATATTAATAATAAACATAAATGATATAGCTGAAACACTCCTATAAAAGTAAGTACCATGTCAATGGCCAAAACATAAACCTGTTAATCCTTGTAGTAGTAACACATATATGCTATTATGCAATAGCTGTTCTTGAATTTTTGAGAAAGTAATACATTTATTACATTTTGATTTTTATATAGAATATAATAAGTCCTGATACCCAATATTCACTGTTTTATTTAAAATTTCAAGAAATAATACTTGTGTATGTATATGTATATTGTGATAAATTAGTCACAAAGACAAGCATAAAGGTTTGGGGAATAGCCCCGTATAATGTTTTGTTGGTCAAGGATGATAAAGAAAACTTTTATCAGACATTCGACAAGCATCATGAGGTTCAGTCAGTTTATATATTGTAGCTACAGGAAATGACGGAAACAGGAGGTGATGTCATCTGTAGGAGCCGAAAGTGACGTCATCATGGCGGGGCCGGAAGTGACGCCATCTGAAGGAGCCGGAAGTGACGTCATCGTGGCAGGCCCGGAAGTGGCGTCATCTGTAGGAGCCGGAAGTGATGTCATCATGATGGAGCCGGAAGTGACGGCATTTTCTGGAGACGGAAATGACGTCATCGTATTGGGAACTGAAGTATATGGTGAACCGATTGAGATATGGGTAGTTGTGGGTATTGAATGATTATTTGTCTTCCTTCGTTCTGCAGAGTGAGAAAGAGAGGCATTAGTACCATCATACAACCCCCCATCCTGTAACCATTCACTCACCTCAGGACCTTTTGATTGCCTCCTATTCGCATGTGTGTGACAATATAAATATTAGAAAATGAGACATTTTCATTGTAAATTGAAGGCAGGAATAATAGTGGTGCCATTAGGGGGTGCTACTGCCCCAGGTGACACCATCACAGGCAGTGGCACCCACATAACTATAACATTTTTGGGCAAGGTGAACTCCATCTTTCCAACTAGATGAAATGATCAACTGTCAATGGGCTAAAATCACCAAGGGGGATGTACCCCCCACATACACAATGAAATGATCAAGTGTCTGCATGCCATTAATATCAGCAATTACAGCGCCTTAAATGGCCGTGTATCCATGAGCTTATTTAAAGTATGATCAGTTCTCTGTTTTTAGGAGCTTTATTCATCTGGCCTTGTTTACCATACTGGCTGACACCAAACCTATTGATACCACTGGGGAATATAAGGAATCCACTCCACCAGGAAGACAGGATCAAAAAAACACTTGCAGTGGTGCCTAACTCAATTGAGGAGTTTACCTTAGTTGGTTTGTTTTCTTTCATTGCTGTATGTTCTTTATTTGTTTATATATCCCTTTTGTCCTTTTATAAACATACAATTCTTGGATAACTCAAGATATTGTAGGCTCTATCTACATTCATTTGAGGTTGAAGTGACACCTATTGTTACCTTATGGTAATCTTTTAATATATAAATATAAATATATTATATAAATACTAAGGAATACCTGTGCTGACATCAACAAGATCTTTAGCAGGATGTACTTGTAAGAAACAGAATGATAAGGTGTAAGCATTCACTCAGATTAACATATTATTTGTTGAAAAAAGCTTTAAAGATTCCTTTATTGAACTTTCGAAGAAAAGAATTGTCTCAAAGTTACGAAACAATAGGCAAACCCTGAAATATATTAAATTACTCTGAAGGCAGGTTGGACCTTCCTACTGGCCATATTTAAAAAAAATGTTTTTTACTCCTGTGAATAGGACACAGGCAGCTGCCATAAACACCACAATGACCCTGTGATGTTCCAGGGGCAGTGGCAGATTCTCCGAAACGACAAATTAACACAGTTGGTCTGCACTTTTCTGGAAAGATGTCACTGGCGGGTGCAAGATAGGTTCCAAGACATAAATATCTTTAAATTCTTGAGCCTGAGAACTGACTAAGTGTAACAAAGAAACTGAAGGAGCTCTGCGATTCGTTTCCAGACCAGTTCCATAATGAAGAATTCGCCTGATCTACTGGACACAGATCAGCTGCAAATAAACCATTAGCATTAGCATTGAACACTCCTCTCTGCCAGTATTATTAAGCAACTTATATTGGGATGGAAATCTACTTCGTCAAGCCATGCAGTACCCTTTGGCAAAACCCTCTACTGTTGCAGAAGGTGAATCAAGATCTCTACAAAAAGTTAAAGGTCCATGTTAAATGTTTTCTTTCCATGCCTGCAACCTCTGTTCCAGCTGAGCTAGTTTAACCAGCCACTGAATTAATTAAATAAATTAATTAAATAAATAAATTTTTTTAAGGAAAACTTGATGTATAAATTCAATACATAATATTTAAAACACACATAATATCTGTGTGCTTTTTCACCATATTATCAAATCTCCAGAGCATTCACTCTCTGCAATCTCACCCCAAACCTCACCCCAACCTTCCAAATACTCGAGTATGTGTTTTGTGCCCTGTTGGGTACTCGATACTGCACATCCCTATTCACAACTAAATTGTACTTCTTCACCCCCAGATGGAAAGGTCTGCCCTCACTGGCCTAGATTTGCAACTTAGCCTGCTTCTGCAGAAGAATAAGGGCAGATAAGTAACTTTGATAGGCATCATCTTTGGCTTATGCTGTTAATGTTGATGTTGATAACTGTATACACTGAGCATACTAATTTGGTACCTTAATATGTTGTAAACTTTTGAATGAAGAAAATTAAGGCTGAATTAGGCAATGAATGAGTAATCTAAAGTGAATACTAACTTACATTAAGTTCTAGTGTACCTAATTGTTAATTTAAAATCCCAATATGAGGCCATTTATTGTTACAGTTAGAAGAGCTGTAGTCCAATCTATTGCAAAGAAAATCAGTTTAAATTTATTTTTGTTTACAGCAGATATAGAACATCCAATTTGAACTAAAATTTCAGATGTGTCTGCAGATACTACAATATGTTCAGAATTTTGGTATAAGAAGGAGGTAGGGCATGTGGAAACAATGACGGAAGTGGATGACTAAGAAATGAGTTAAGACAGTGTATAAAATGCCTGTTCGGCAATACAAATGTATGGCTCATCTGACATTGTAATTGCTTGGGTGTAATAAGAACAGGTTTGTTTCCTGGAGCTGGCGAAGATATGTGTCAATATACTTTTGTAAAAAAAATAAAAGTTTAATTTTACTCCAAAATAATATTAAAGGTTAGGACCAGATGAAGGTTGAACATACTTTTGTTATTTTTCATTGTGGAATTGACATAGATTTTGCTTAGGTGTACTTCTATTATCTGAGCTATTTGCCATTTATCCATTTTATTTACTTTACTCATTCAATCATTTTTTCGTTTTCAAACCTATTTGATTCTGTTCAGAATTACAGGATTTGAGCTTATTTTGCCAGGATCGTGTGCAAGACAAGGAGCAACCCTGGAATTTGTGTCGGTCTACTTTAGGCACCCTCACTCTCATACCCATATTAGGCTACTTTAGAATCAGTAATAAACTTGACACACAGCCTTTGCATGTGGGAGGGAAAATGTAGAGCCTGGAGAAAATCCTTTAATTAAGTGCTACATGACAGAACAAAGATTCATGTAAATAACCAGATCCAAAGTAACCATTCTGACTTGTACTTGGAAAGTGACAAACATGGATATGCAATAACCTAAAACTAATTCCAAAAAGAGCATGTATAGAGTGTGAAATAAGACATTAGAGAATTTAAAGCCAAAAAAGTGAGTAATATGTAGATAAACTATTCTCCTGACCTTGAAGTGGATTTCATATGATGCCACAGAAGCACACCATTAATGAACAGACATCTGCCTACTTGATAAAGGAATGCCAAGCCTAAAACTGAAGGTGCACAGGATGGGTTTAGGGTAGACCCAAAACTACAACATTTGTAGATAGAATAACTCATATTGGTAACTGAAGAGCTCAACCAGATGTCAGTATAAGTAGGCAAGAGTCGCCAGAGGACAATATACAGTAGCCGTGTCACTACAGAAAGTGTCAGGGAAGTAAGCCTAAAGAGGGCATCAGAAACAGACAATAATCCAATAATCCATATAAATTCTTCAGGGCTAGCATATGGCAGCAACACATTTCCATGTGGTATTGAAGGATCCTGCCACTTTGGGAACAGGCTGCCTAGAAGTGTAATAGGTTGCTCTGTATTTTATTTTTTTTTATCTTAGAACTACTCCTGTTTTAATAATTAGTGGCTGATGCCTGCCAGAACCCCACCCCCCCTCCCCCCACCAAGCTTCAAACTGAGTTGAGGTAGTCATCTGGCTGGGAGAATGTGCGGGCAGAGATTCAGAGACAGTAGAATAGTAACAATGAGTAAGATGATTCGAATATTTGGTAGCATTTTAAGTGGACGAGTGAGTGTGCCAAGCACTACTTAGATGAGGATACAAATTCTGTAACCACCTAGCCTTAGCCTAACCTTTGATCTTTGTCTATCTTATTGATTATGGTATAGGTGTGCTTCATGTAAATAATTCTTTTGTTATTGATTAATAAAACCATATTATCTATCTATCTATTTATTTGCTGTTACTTTTCCCTGATCTGCCAAGGAACACAGAGATATCTATCTGTTTGTAGTTGCACAATTTATATAGCAGCAGGGAGCATGATACATATTTTGATATCGAAGATGTAGAACAGGGAACAGTAAATACTTTATTCACCTTATTATGCTAGGGATGTAGTATTATAAGATGCATTTCCAAACTTACAACAAACTGTACTGGTGAATAAACCCTTAGTATTTTAGCAAGGTTGTGTTTAAGTTGTAGTATAAATTTTTATCATTTTCTTTTTCGTAATAACATGCAGAAAGAAAAATTTACTGTAAACAGTTAAAAAAATGTCAGAAAAGTTTGCCTTTTTCCCTAGTGCTTGTTATCAAGAGCATCAAAATACTGCTTGCATAATGTCATGGGAAGTTAATGATCTCCCCAAGCCAAAGACAATCTCCTTGAACTACATGTGGTTAGCAAAACAAATTTAAAGCACAGACCAGTTAATGATGGAGCACCAGTTATTATCTGAGTGAAGAAGTCATCAGGCAAAAGAATCATTAACACCAGCACCACACATGCATAGAGACGCATCCACACACACACACACACACACACACACACATATATATATATATATGTGTGTGTGTGTGTGATTTCTAATTAAGATAAGAATATAAATCACTGTTAGCTTATACCTACATTCAAATGTGCTGCTTTAATTAAATGATACATTATGTATATTTTTTGGTCTCACAAGTCAATGTATGCCTTTAAGATCAATATGTGTTGTTGAGTGAAGTTTTAAAAATTCTCTTCAAACCCCACCAAATGACACCATAAAAACAGGCATTGGGCATGTATTTACTTTCTGAAGAATTTTGAGGGGAACATTACTATAGTAAGATTTACTATTGTGTATGAGGACATGCAGTACCTTTAAAGTAAATTGACATTTTAACTTTCAATATACATTAGAATTTTCCTAATTATTATAGCATGCATTTTTTTTACTGGAGAATACCTAAAAGGTGGTTGCCAGTAGTAACTCTCCTTGAAGCAGGAAACTCATTAGATTTAAGAAACCTCAGTATATCAAGAATTAAAAAGTGGAATTAATAGATGGCTAATCTATAGCAGCTAAGGTGCATGAAAACACATCCAGCAGGAATAGAAGCAACTGTTAAAAAGGCAACTAGTTAGCAGCTGCCACTATGACCTTTAACTGCATCCATGGCAACTAGGCTAAAGATGGAGTTCCGTTTTATTATTCTCACACCCACAATGTTAAGCCTGTGAATCCCTCTGCAATTTAATGGCTGAAATCAGAAGGCAGATCTGTGTTCATTGGACCAGTGCCGACATCCTCTCAGCTAATGAGTGTAATCAACATTTTCATGCCAGGGAACCGGTACACAACAAAATAATATGGCACATAGAAATATTTACCCTAAACACCAAAAGGACGATTGTGGAAGTTAAACTGGTAGAATGCACATACTGTATATTATGCTGTCACTAAACAAAACATATTTTTATATATTTATGCTGATCACTTTTATCTAAACGTTATTTTAAAACACTTAATAATGTGTTCCTCAAAATGTGCACAATAAAAATTTAACTGTGCCAAGTTTTAGCATGCTGACTAATTAACCTCAAACCTTATAATCAGTTTTATTTATTTTACAACATACACAGAACCTTGTATAGTCTATCATTTTGTGTTTACTCTGAAACCTATTTCATTAAAGTTTTAAGAGAAAAATGAAAAATGTTACAAAATTAATGGAAGCATTTTTATATGTAAATGTATATTCAGGAACAGTGCAGTTCCTTCTTGGATTTATTGTAATGTTTTCATTTTCTCTCATATGTTTTAATTTCATCAAGGCTTTTGAAGCTATCAGTCTCACAATCGACAGTTACTCAAAGAGACTGTCAGGCTGGCTTGATTACTGTACTGACTGGAAGTTTCCTTGTCCTCCACAAATCAATGCAGGAAAGTCTCATTGCATATCAGCAGACAATAGTGTATGGTGTACTGTAAATATGCTTGCATTCTTGTAGATTTTCATGTTGTATTTTAGATTGCCTCATGTGTTGTGGGTTTTGAAGTGGCATGTGATCAGTTATCTCCATCATATAATGTTCCTGAGAAATAGAAAGTACAGTAATACCTTGATTAACAAAAACATTGAGAATGAAACTTTATAATTCAGTTGAAGGTGAATCAAGATCTCTACAAAAAGTTAAATGTCCATGTTAAATGTTTTCTTTCTGTGCCTGCCACCCCTGGTCCAGGTGAGCTAGTTTAACCAGCCACTGAATTAATTATCAATCAACTAAATTTTTTTAAGGAAAACTTGATGTATAAATTCAATACATAATATTTAAAACACACATAATATCTGTGTGCTTTTTCACCATATTATCAAATCTCCAGAGCATTCACTCTCTGTGATCTCACCCCAAACCTCACCCCAACCTTCCAAATACTCAAGTACATGTTTTGTGCCCTGTTGGGTACTCGATACTGCACATCCCTATTGACAACTAAATTGTACTTCTTCACCCCCAGATGGAAAGGTCTGCCCTCACTGGCCTAGATTTGCAACTTAGCCTGCTTCTGCAGCAGAATAAGGGCAGATAAGCAACTTTGATAGGCATCATCTTTGGCTTATGCTGTTAATGTTGATGTTGATAACTGTATACACTGAGCATACTAATTTGGTACCTTAATATGTTGTAAACCTTTGAATGAAGAACATTAAGGCTGAATTAGGCAATGAATGAGTAATCTACAGTGAAAACTAACTTACAGTAAGATCTAGTGTACATAATTGTTAATTAAAATCCCAAAATGAGGCCATTTACTAGCTACAGTTAGAAAAGCTGTAGTCCAATCTATTGCAAAGAAAATCAGTTTAAATTAATTTTTGTTTACAGCAGATTTAGAACATCCAATTTGAACTAAAATTTCAGATGTGTCTGCAGACACTACAGTATGTTCAGAATTTTGGTATAAAAAGAAGGTAGGTCATGTGGAAACAATGACGGAAGTGGATGACTAAGAAATGAGTTAAGACAGTGTATAAAATGCCTGTCCGGCAATACAAATGTATGGCTCATCTGACATTGTAATTGCTTGAGTGTAATAAGAACAGGTTTATTTGCCTCATGTGTTGTGGGTTTTGAAGTGGCATGTGATCAGTTATCTCCATTATATAATGTTCCTGAGAAATAGAAAGTACAGTAATACCTTGATTAACAAAAACGTTGAGAATGAAACTTTATAATTCAGTTTACATAAAACACTTCAATTCAAGTACTAGTCTGCTTGAATGCTATTCTGTGCAACTTTCTTATACAAAATAGCTTTTGTTCATCATTAGCATTGTGTTTGCTGTAGAGTGCAATATTATTATTATATTATATTATATATAATTTGTGACTGTTTAGTTATTTCACTCATACTGAAGTTTTATTAATATGTTTTATAAGGTAAATTTAATTTTCCCATTGTTTAAAGAAAAAGGAGGGTAGAAGCCAGAGAAAAAAAATACCATGTAGCAGAATCATTGGAGTTAGCAGCTAGTTATGAAGGAAGCTGTTGCAGAGCATTGAAGAGAGGCTAGACAGAGAGCACTTACCAGCAAGTACTTTAGAAATGCTACTACTTGCTGCTAAATCCCATTAGTAAGGAAGCATGTTTGGTTTGTCTTCTTAAGGATCTTGGCTCTGATCATCTCACAGAGTTGAGAAAAGTGAGGCAGATGGTGTTGAATCTGATTGCAAATGAGAAGCGAGAGCCAGCATTGTGAATGTCAAGGCAGTGAGAGAGGCATATACAATCACGTGGAGCCACTTGGAAAAAGCTGTGCAAAATTGAGAATTTGGCAGCACCATTTTAGGTTTTCCAAGGAAGGAGATGTTAGACAGCATATGCACCAAGACATCAGTCCAAACAACCCAAGGTCATTGCAATATGTATCCATATTCCTCCTGTGTTAAATCTCCCTCTAATAATAAAATTTCCTATACCAAATTCAAATCTTGGAATTCATCTACATTGTTAACTGGGTTATTACTCTAATTGTTTTCTCTGATAGATTAGGTATTTATGAGGATACTGTATATGTTTTGCTGTGTACAATGACATCATTTATTTACTCTACATAGAGCATTCTTATACAAAAGGGTATCTCAAAGTGCATTACAAATGACAATGGAAATCTAAAATAGAAAAAAAAAGTCTCCAATGGTTATAGTGACAAAAATCAGTGGCTGATCTGAAAGGATTGCCAAATGATTGCCCAGATCTTCTGGGCCAGTGGCTCTCAACCTTGTCTATGCCCCACATCCCTATAAAGTATTTGATTTATGTTCATACCCCTACAAAAGTAATATCATATTTGAAGATGAAAAAGTCAAATTTCAAATTTATGAACTACAAATTGAACCACGTATGGTACTGCTAATGAATGAAATGAACTAAAAAAAAAAGCTTTTAACTCAGTGCATAAAATTTAAATTAAAAATTGAGCAATTTACCTTAATAAATCTCAATAATTTTACAAATGTGTCCCCTGTTAAGCTTAGAAACTCAATCTAAGGTTTGGTATATACCATGAAGCATCAGGTGCTGTAAGCAAATGATAAACAATCAACGATCAAGGAGTTTGGGGGATTGGATACTTCGTGAAGCAACAGGTGTCAGTGTGTTGCTAAGCAATGAAACACAGTCAGCAAGCTTTGTTCCCCTGATAACGCCTGCACTATAGTTCAAAAACAGATGCACTGCACAGTTAATATTGCTGTGCTACTGCCAGGACTGCCAGCAGGAGAGATGGACTGAGTGTAAGCAGCAAGTGTTGCCTCTAATTCTGCTTCCCTTGTAATAATGTCAATCAAACCTCAAAATCAGTGACATTTCATGATGAAGTCTGGCACAGAAATCATAATAGACTTCACCTTTCTCTACACATCTTTGCAAGGTCCAAATTCCCTTCTCTTATAAAACGTTATTCACCTTTACCACTGCCCACAGCAAGGAACCCGTGAGAATATTATTTGTGCAAGTTCATTTACAGGTGACAATTGCACGCAGAATACTTAATTCTTTTTATATCATAGAACAGGAACACTAACTAATAAATGACCTACAAGTGATGGCACACTGTGAGACATCGATTGCACCACAATAAAATTGTACAACACAGTTCCCTCAATTTTGGCAAATCCCAATGTAGCCTTCTTGTTTGTCGCCTCCCCACCCACAAAATTCCTGGCACCACTGGATGAGAACCCCTGCTCTAGGCGTTCTACAGTTTGTAAGTGTGACAAAATGAATAAATAATATATGGGTATGATACAACATACTTGAAGATTTCATGCAGAAGGTTTGATTATAGTTGTATTATCATTCACCCTTTTAACACTGAAGGTGGCTACAGAATAATTTGGCCAGGTGGCAGTATCTAAGAGCATCACTGCAGGATACTGAAAACAAAAAAGACCATAGTGGTAATTAATAACTGGAAAAGCTAAACATAAATAATTAGAAACATAAGAGTTGTAGTACTGATTAACATAAATAATAATTTAGAACTGTCTAATAGTTGTACTCTATGAAAATGGCAATGTCTGCCACTTTGAATTAATTCAAAAGTTTAAAATATGTAATGAGGCAGGATTCATTTTAGTCCTATAGAATCAATGTGTTTTGATTACATTTTGAGAAAGCAAAATTTAAAAAGTGTGTTTTCAGCAGTTTTTTAAAATGTTCATCAGTACTAGCCCGATGCAGCTCTATCAGTAAAATATTTTAGTGTTTTGGTGCATAAAAGCAGAAAACTGCCTCACCAGTTCATTTGTGTTTTACTCTTGAGGAAGCAGTTTTCAAAGAACTGAGAACTGAATTAGGGATGTATGGGGAGAAGATACAAATATTAGAAGATGCAAGATTGTTCACAGTTCTATACACAATTTAGACTATTCTAAAATCAGTACCAAAGGACAAAGCTGATGTAATGGTGCTAAAACATGTGAAATGTGTTTGTATTTTCTTGTTTTGGTTAAAGTTCTTGCTGCCACAGTTGCTGTAGCTGATTTGTACTGTATGTTTTGATTGGATTGTATAGCAATTCTCTAGTTAGCTATAAACAGATACATGTACACTGTTGAGCATCTATCAATAATATAAAAGTAAAACTCTTGTCATGTTTCTTAGATGAAAAAATGCATTGTTTTTAGTATAGTTAATATGTGATTTAGCTCAGAATCTTTAATAAAGAGTAGATTCTTTATTTCGGCCTCAATTTGGAAAGCAGCCTTCAAGTTTTCCTTCCAAGTGATCCTTACTGTTTTACTGTAACCAATAATGAGAGTTTCTGTTTTATTTTATTTTATTTAATAAATGTTTTGCTCATCCATTCTGTAATGCTAGTAGGACATCCTGTGAGGTGGTTGAGAGTCACAGGGTCAGATTAGTATAACTGTATAGCTACAATAATTTACCTTATGTATGAAATGATCTGATCTAATGTTTGCATGTAAAGTGAAAATAATAAATGGCCTAAAATAGATGCATGAAGCACACTATGTTATGTCATGGATTTCTGACTTTTAATCACCATACTTACAAGGAATTATATTCATGTTATATATGATTGACTCCAGTTTAAAGTACTACCTGAAAGGCCAACTCACTGTCTAAGGCAGTTGAGGAGAATGCTGTTATCTATTACATTAAATTAAGTGGTTCAGTCTATGATGTAATGATTCTCAGAGATTTTATTGCTTGGTTATTGTTTTTATACATTATGATATTAATTTTTATTGTTTTTCTTGTTATTTTGGGCTTGTTCAGTTATTTTGTTTATATTTTTTGCCACCAAATTATGGTTAACGAGGGACTGGTGGCTATTTTGTGCATGGCATTGCGTCTATGTGTCTATTTAAGGTTGCCAGTAACTTCCATATTGGGATATCTTCTTCTAGAGTATTTCAAAAAGGGTGATGCACGCCTCCTGGTAAACAAGATCCTGGATTAAATTCAAAAGCTTTGAAAGAGTCAGATCGTGCTTTCTATAGGATCTCAGGGTTCCTGCAGGGTTCAGGTTACTGCCTCTTTAAAGCTTTTTTGAGTTTGTTGTTCCATCTCCTGGACTTGTCATTTTTCTTAAAAATAATGAAAAAACTGTATCTTTTCACTTCATAGTAATACATAAGAGGACAAGAAATGGTATGTAATTTGCATCAGCATTAAGCCATAAATAATCACCTAATCTGACTTCAGCAGTTTCTATGCGATGATTAGTTCTAAAACCCCACTGGTACCTATCTAGAATAGAAATTTTATTTAAATTATCATTTATCTGGTTTAAAACACTTTCTCCATGAGTATACTTAATTTTCTTAAGCAAAGCTCTAACCACTACAATTTCTAAGGAGTCTGGAAAAACATCAGACAAAATGAAACAGTTAACTAAGTAACTCTAGTATGCTGTTGATCTAGCATTCTGAGGCTTCTTTGAAAAAGCATAAAGGATGGAATCAATTGTGCAGGTGGGAAGTTTAAGATAAGTAATTATTCAATAAAGTTAAAGTCTTTTTTTCCTTCAAAGAAAAAAGTTACAAAAGCTTCACCCTTAACCTCAGGCACTTTGCTAATCCATTTCATAGGACATTTGCTTTGGTTGGGCACTGAAAGGTTATAGGCTAAGAGTAAATATATTTTCTGGGGTAATTGACATAAGACACATGCCTCCAGATTAATGAATCATTATTAATCTTTTCAAATCAAAATATTCAATCAATTCAAATTTATTAGTTTTTATTAAACTTATTTGTTAAGTGTTTGTAACTATTCCAGTGTTGCTAATTCTGTTTCATTATTGCAAATGAGAAAAAGCCAACAATATAATCCTATTTTGAAGGATAAGTTCGGTATTTTTTAAGTCAAAATTATTTTTTCATAATAGAAAAACACATAAAATCATGTTCTAAAGTGAAGCATTTTTTTTAAAAATGTGAAAAAGACCTTTTCTGGTCTTGCACTTTACAATGGGACTAAAGGGTACACAAGTCCATAGGTGAACAAAAAACCCTTAAAGCTTGCTGACTATTTCCATTTTTCAAGCTAAAAATGTTATCAACTATTGATCTGCATCTTGAGATTATACACAGAAAGCAGCGAACCCATGTTCTTTTAAGAAGGTAAAAAGGCAAAAAACAAACCATTGTTGTGAGGTTCAGCCATTTTACAAGGAACTACCAAGTTCATCTTCCTTCGCATGGAAAGTCCTTGTCTTTCCATGCGAGGGCTGTTATTGACATTATTTAATGTTGATGCATAGATGTGAATTGATGTCTCTGTTCTGTAGGCAGCTAGATAATAATAATTGAAAAAGACACAGTTACAGTCTCTTTTATCTGTTCACTATATGGAAGGTTATTTATTTATGTTGCAGAGATTATCTACTGCTGCTAGACTGATAGTGCATGAGAGTGCTTCAGTAAGAAAGAACATTGAGCAGGCACATAAAATGTAATCAAGTGACAAGAACTGACCAGTTGCACATCTATTCATCCATCTATCCATCCATCCAACCTTCAAACCCGCATATACAGGGCAGGGTCATGATGGACCTGGTCCCAGAAAGCATCAGACACAAGGCAGGAACAATTCCTCTATGGGGTGCCAGTCTATTGCAAGGTGAACACATTCACGTACACACTTGGGCAACTTCAGCAACACCAATTTAATATTATATATTTTGTGTATCATCTGAGTGCTGTTAAAAGCTATTGCAGAAACAGAACTCCAGAAGCAAAGGTAGGTTTATTAGCAGAATATATCATAGTGCTGGGATCTTTTGGAGTGTCATAACTCCAGCCACGTTGGAGGCTGTGAGCAGAAAAGTGATCAGTAAATGTACTTTTATCTCAAGAAAATTAGTTCAAAGAATTTGTGATAAAAAATTTTTTCTAGTTTCCTTTCATTATCATTAAATCAGAAGCCATGTTTTTAAAAGTGAAATCTTTACTGCTTTAAAGTGGACATATTCAGTAAGATTGAAGGCTTTTTCATTCATCTATGGACTACTGTACCCTTAAGCACCTTTATAAGCTGCAATAACAACGTGTTTTTTAATTAAAAACTGCTTTATTTTAGAATTCAATTTTATGTGGCAATATATACAATTACTGTGAAGGAATAATTTTGACTAGAAAAATATATATTCTTTAAATGTATTATTTTTTTCTTTTAATACAGCAAACATCTTATCATTTGACAAAAAAAGAAGCTAGATTCATCATAGGTTAATAGATATCCTCATTGATTGGAAACTTGGTCAATTGTAATGTTTCTTTCATTGTCTGAAACTATATATTTAAGCTAATTGAAGAACTATGTACAGTAATTTATGTTTTATGTTATTCTAACTAAACATCTTTAACCCTGTGTCATTTGGCATTAACATAATCAAAAACTTTCTTTTTTCACAAAATCTCCTAATCACATTATACACCCAGTTTGTGACCTTTGGTCTGCATCAACCATTATTATTTTTTTTAATTGTAGGTGACATAAACTGGTCAGCCTGGACAGGTGAACCACAAGCATGGTGTCAGTTACTGTCTGACCATTAAAGAAGGCTGCTGAAGGTGACACCGGTGTTGTTGTAATCATTTTCAACATTTTGCACATTGCCCAAAAACAATGAACAGAATTTTTTTTCTGAGAAACCCAACTATTTCTAAGATTTTACTTCTCTTATTTTCCACATGCTAGGCAAAATAACTACTGAGTTGCATTTTCAATCAAATCTGTAATTCTGTAATCAATTGTTTTATTCTTTAAATATAATACAATACATAAGGCTATTGTAACTCTTGCACTGTTTTCCTTTCACCATTCATGTTAGTTTCTAAGAGAAGTGTAATGTTCATCTGCTTAGCTTAAAAATTTTGATAAGGTTTCACTTAGCATTTTTTGCGCTTGTATACCATATACATAAGAATGGATTATTTTATATCAAAATTTGTTGGCATTTTCACATAAATGGCTCATAATAATATACTGTAAATTCACTCTCATTGACAGTCCATGGAAATATTTACATTATGTAAATTCACTGCATTTTCACAATATTCTTGCTTTCTTTGCAGCTGGTACTTTTGCAACACTATTACACAGTCCAAGAGGTTCATTAATTTGGTTCTCAGAACTTCTGATAACGCAGAAATAATTTCATCACAACCCTCCCATTTATGCTTTAGAATTCTATTTTTAATGACTAATCCAAGATGCACACAACAGAAAAAGAAATAAAAGAACACTGATTGAAAACCAAAACGTGCAGAAACCTCAGGTAAAGCTCAGATCTTGAGATGCAAAATACTCCTGAATAAAATGCAGCTCATGTAGCATGTGGACTCTACATTTAACATTTATGAGTACTACTAAATTATACTGTACCAAAGTGAATAAATAAATTGGAATGAATAGGATTTTTTCTTTAGTTGTTTGCTCACAATATATTTTGCGTAATGCACAATATCACAATAAATAAATACAAATTCAAATACAAATATTTGTCATAATTCCTAAAACATCTAAAATCATTTTGTAACATCTAAAATCACCTTGTGTACTACAATGTGTGAAACAAAATTCATGACGCAACCTATAAACAGGCAAATGTAATGTGATCGCGAAATGGGAGGCGTCCTCATTACAAAGCACCACAAAAGAAACATATTTCAAAAATCTCTTAAGAGAAGCATTTGATAAAAATGCACAAAAAAGAACAAATCTCAACAACAACCAGTTAAAAAAAAACAATACAACTACTACATTCTCCTATGATATGATTGCCTAAATTATGGGGACTTAAGTGTGCCCCTTTTAATAAATCCCAATGCCACCTTTACACACTTAACAAAAATAAAGTTAGCTCAGTAAAATGTGAAGAGTTAAAGAAGATAAATTAGATTTTTTTTCTGGAGCATGTCCTTAAAGCACTGGCCTCTGCATCCCATTTTGAAGTTATAGACAGGATCACAGCATGCTACTCAAAATTGTGTCTATTTTTGTTGTCTTTTTGTGATCTTATGTGTAACTTGTCAACTCTTTTTCTGCTTTATCTTTCTGCTCTAATACAAAATACATTGAATTTTCTGGTCACATGTAATGTAAGCCGTGGGTTAAGTGTGAAACCACTCTTTTCGGGCAGCAGTCCTCAATTGTTGTAATCAGTCTTCTATGTGCTTGTTTTTGCTTGTTTAGCTTATAATTACAGCATATGTGATTCACTTTGCAAACAAAGTCACTAGACACAGTGTCAATCTTGTATAAAATATAAAATAGTTCATTTTTGCTATTTCAGCAAGGCATTTTCACAAATGACATCAGCCTGACATCAGCCTGAGGGTGGGAGAAATAGCCATGAAATTGCTCAGACACATTATAATTCCAATAAATATCTAGACAAATCTACAGAAACTACAAAAAAGAGACTCATCACCCCCCTGACAACTGCATTCCTTATGAGTTTTATCTTTCTCACACCATTATAAAACCTTATGGACTTTAGACATTAATATTCATCTATTTTCTAATCACTTATCCTGCTTAGAGTCATATAGAGCTGATGCATTTCCTGGCAGCACATGGCAGAAGGCACTGGACACTAGACTATTGTATAACACACTCATACATATCTTCATACTCACTTTTATATGATCAATGCAGAGTGGCCATCCAGCTTAACATGCACATCCATTTGTTGTGGTAACAAAACCAGGAGTACCCAGAGAAAACCCCACATAGCATGGGTTAATATGCAAGCTCTATACAGGCAGTGTCCATCCTGAGATTTGAACCTATAATGCCAGAGCTGTGTGGCAGCAGTGCTGACCACTTTGGTATCCCACTTTATAAACTCGTTTTAGGAATTATTTTTCTGTTTAAAGTACAGTATTGTGTTACCATATGCAGGTCTACTTGCTAGTGCACAGGTCTAGATATGTGAATACAGTTGCTGAACAGAAAGTGCAAGTTACAAGGGGCAGTAGATGAAAATATACTGATGGGAAAGGTAAACACAAAGTCAAGGAACAGGCAAGATTTGTAAACTGAAGGCAAATGATCTGAAAACAAATCAAAAGAGCATAAATCAGTGGTCTAAAGTCTGGAGCTATGGTCATGAAACCAAAGCTAATGACAGATATTTCCCTAACAAAAGTACCACACAAAGCACTAGGATATTGGCCTGTGCAGTCATCTTTTAAAAGTGGGTCCAATGACACAATATCTCATGTGACTTCTATGTCACGTGATGGGCAAAAGACATAGAAAAAACAACAACAACAGCAATACCTATAGCACATTTTCTTACACAGGATGTAGCTTAACATAATTTATAAGATGTCAAAGAAATAGTTACAAAACAAGAAAAACAAATTAAAATAATAATGAATAAATATTAAAAATTAAATCAATTTGGGGCTGCATAACATTGATATATAATTACTAGAAAGGTAGAGTCCTTTATACAGTATAGTATTCAGTGTTTCTAAAAAGGAGTAAGTTGATAGCAATTTGTAAACAGTATGGCTGTACCCATGAAAGGATAGTTACAAAATGGCCAGGACTAAGTAAAAAAAATGAGCAACAAGTGAGGTAGTCAGAATAATGATAAAACTCTATAAATATTTATAAAACAAAATAACACACTGTTAAATATTCCAGAGTATTCATTAATGAACAAAAAAATAAATAATTTTTCAAAGAAGGCAAGAATCTTGACACTTTTCCAGTTTGCCAAGTGATTAACAGCATATGTGCTCTGTTTAATGAACTTTTAATCTTGTTTTTTAGTTGGCTAGCAATCTTAGCCATTGTTAAAACGGATTCATGATGGCCAACATGTTGTGATGTCACAGTGGTGAGTGTTCACATGTAAGTCATCTTGTGATGTTATTGCCATTCCTCCCATAAACAGAGACTTGGAAGTTTGGTAAGATCATCAACAATTATGATTGTTTTTGGGAAAACACAATGTCATTTCAGTGTTGTTATTGTATCTATTTTGCCTATACTTTTGCATGTACATTTTTTTGTATTGTACTACCGATCTGCGGTGGGCTGGCACCCTGCCCAGGGTTTGTTTCCTGTCTTGTGCCCTGTGTTGGCTGGGATTGGCTCCATCTGACCCCTGTGACCCTGTAGTTAGGATATACTGGGTTGGATAATGGATGGATGTATTACGCATTTGTTTTCTTTTGCTCCCAACTTTTTATTTTTTGGCATTTCATTCCTGACAATCTCTTTAATTTCTGTAGAATATTATGGTTTGTACACCCACTAGTGGCTAGATAAAACAGGCAGGAGGTTATGTTGATTCCATAAAGTTAATAGGGAAAGCAAGCTCTTATAAGTTCTGCATTGGACTGCCATTTAGGTTCTTTTGAGGTAAGTGTTAGGACATGTTTGATTTTCTAGCAACCGTTTGATATTTCTTTTATTATGATCTTCTTACCACTGCATAAATTTAGGGGACTCAGTGACACATTTTATTTGACCAGCGTTATGACTGCAGCACACAAAATGGATAACCTACTAGTCTTCACAGATAAGGCTCACGCTCAAAGCCATTAGCTTATGAATTTCAGAATGTGCAATTTTTTAATATTCTTGAACAAATGTGTAAATTTTAGTGTTGTTTTAAAATTAATCAAATGTCAAAAAATGTTGTTTCACATTGTAAAAAACAAAAACCTGTTTATTGAAATCCAGATTGTTTGTCCTTTGCTTTGTGTGGAAGAAGAAAATCGAGGTTTATACTGGTAAAATCGTTCCCTCTGAGTATGGTCACTGTTTTTTTTGGTTTCAAAAAATTTTGATTTTAATCATTTTTTTTGTTTTTTTCCAAGATTCTCAAATATTAAGGCAGTATCACACAAATGTGAAAGAGAGGCAACTAAAGGGCCTGAATGAGAGTAATTCCACACCAGACCAGGGGGTGGCGAAGTACATTGACTCTTTATCTCACTTTTCTGCAGACCAGTTATGGGAAGTTCCTTAGCCTGAGACTGCATCACTAAAACTCAGTCATTAAAGAAGCACTGGACGTTCCTATAAACTTGCTAGTACTGCCGTCCAACATTATGGCAGTAAGTAAATAAAAGAGGCAATAAAGTGGATGGATAATTTTCCACATCTTAATAAAATCTAAACATGTCTGATATAGTTCATGTTATCCTGATATTGCTATCCATTTTATTAGTTTTATTGGTAATTATAGGAATGCTTAAGTAATTGATATATTATAATATTTTCCACTATAGAACCTCATTATAATTGACTCCATCTTAAATTTATGCACACATCATAACTCCCGACAAAAACATTGTTTTCAGTTCTATGCCCAATGCTGCCAGGTTTATACCTGGAAAAAATAAGTACATAAAATGGATGAAAAATATAAATATGTGTAACATGGCTTATATTGCATGATTATATGTGATTTAGGTTTAATCATTTGTTGCCAAAGAATATGTGGATACTTCAAAAAATAAGTTTAAATAGTCATATACTGTAGAGTATAATAGAGGGACAGGCAATTGTATGATATAATTTGTTTCACATATTAGTAGCATTTTGACTGCTAATAGTGTCACAGAATACTACCAGACCTTTAACAGGTTGCATTGAATGAAGATAAGTGGGGGAATAATGGCCAGTTCAGATTGCTAAACTTATAACAATGCTTTTGCACGCAAACTCTGTTGTGCATGAGCAGGTAGGCTTTGCTTCGCCTTAACAATGATGTCAGTTTGCTACCCCATTTTTGGGGATCAAAAGTAAACCATCAATTTGTTTAGAATGCCTCTTTAATTTGTTGTATTTAGTTAAATATTGTCATACATTATGATAACACATAAATGTAGCCACATTTTTGTTGTTGCCACCGAATTCAGCTTGTACAGAGCTTTGACTTTTTTGCATTACATCTCACTGAACTTACCAAACTATTCTTTGCATTCCAGTTTTCTTCATTCCATAGTCCAAACTCAGATGCTGCAGGGACTTCTGCCATAAGAGTTGAGTAAACTTCAGAATAAAATGTTTTGAGGCCCAGATTAGTGACAGCTCCGATTGCAACTGTGTAAATACTGTTCATATAACCATCCGCTCTGCAGTAGTCGTTAGCCAGACCACATTTCCTGAGGCCCAGATAAAAATATTTCCTTTACCACCACAGCCCTAAGAGGAAGAAAGGCAAGTTATTTTACACAGTATGCTGTGTGTTTCTGCCAAGCTTAAAAGGTGTTGTTGATTATGAGACATTCAATTACTATGTATTTGATGACGCATGCCTTGGGAATCCAATGAAGTCCAGTGACAAAGTACATATTTGTCATGTACATACAATTATATAAATGTAACAGACATCTTTATGATGCATGCTCAGTACACTTTATTTGTAACACATTTATAAAATAAATGCATTTTAATTGCAACCTCTTTTAATTAAGAAGTAAACTACAAGATTTTAAGTGGCCTCTCTATTTTTCGCATTATCTTTTAATGTACTACATTCAAATACCAGAATAAAGCTAAAATTGTATACACATACAGCAAGCAGAAATAATTGCAGTGTAATCTACTTTTGTCTTTGATATACAGACTTCCATACAGAATATCATACCAAACTAAATAAAGATTGATTATAGATACTTCTAAAAATTGTTGTCAAATAGCTTAAGTAGCTTCTTTAGTGAGTCTAGGGTGGGTACTAAAGCTTCAGACATTATACATTGTTACATTTCACTTTGTCTTCTTGTGAGGACCAAGTAAAGATTGCAGGGAAAAGATAAGAAAATCGATATGCCTCAAAGCATGGTCCCTCTTTTTGGTAGATGACCGGAAATGTCAAGAGAAGGGTATTCCCCACAAGGTCATCGGTTTTCCAAGGCTTCTTGATGCAGCCAATAAGAACAGAAACTAAACTGCTGCCTCCTATAATCATATGACCCCACACATACAAAAGAAGGAGAGATCTTTTCCAGTCACCAAGAAAGGAGGAACTCATCTACAGCTGCCGATGGTGATACAGCTATAGAGGGCTCCTAACTGTAGAGAATCAGAGGAAAATCAAATCACATGTTTTGCTTAAAAGGATTGTGTATACTGATATATACACTACCTGTCAAACGTTTTAGAACACCTCAGTTTTTCCTCAAATATAATTAGTTGAAATGCAATGAATGAACTATGATGGTGAAAGGATAAGCAGTAAACTGCCAGAGGTTTAAATTTAAAATGTAGGTTAGCAAAAAGTGAAAAAAAGGAAATTTCAGAATATTACAAATGGGCCTTCTTCAGGAAACAAGTAATAGGTTACAACTTACCTATGTTCTGCAGCAGTTAAAGTAAATTAAGCCTTTCAAGTTGAAGCAAACAGTTTGCACAGGTGTCCCAATTTCTGTTGATTACTTAAAAACACTCTGTCTTAAAGCAGAGTTGGAACAGACTGTGTTACTACACCCACTGAAGTACTACTTGGACAATATTACGCTGTAGAAAATTGTAAATTCCAGTGACAATGGGAAGAAAATAGCAATTAACAAATTTAATAAGAGTATTGTTACCTTTAGATGTGTAGGTTTTTCTTTTAGAGAAACTGCAAAAAAAATCAAAGTTTCAGTGAGTATTGTGTCCTATACAATCCAAAGGCAATTGGAATCTGGAAAAAACTCTGATAGGAAGAGATCTAGCAGACCCGAAGTCACAAGCCAATCAGAAGACAAGTTTCTGAAGGTAGCCAGCTTGAGTGACAGGACCCTCACAGCACAACAGTTTCAAACACAGCTTAATAGTGGTCGAAAAAAGCAAGTCTCAGTTTCTACTGTGAAGAGGAGTCTTTGTTCTGCAGGTTTGACAAGGTGAGAGGCAGTAAGAAAGCCATTCCTTAAAGGACAAAATTGGGGCTTCAAATACCAGCTGTGGATTACTGCAGACTAGAAGAAAGTGTTATGGTCGGATGAATCAAAATTTGAAATCTTCAGTTAATCACACAGGGTGTTTGTACTCCGTTGAGTTGGTGAAAGGATGATTCCTAAGTGTATGGCACCAACTGTCAAATGGAGAAGGAAGTGTGAGGGTCTCGATTTCCTTTGCTGGAGGCAGAATTGGTGACTGGCTTTCTGAATCAAATGGGTTGCCACAGTTTAGCTGTTATATCAAAAAAAGGTGACTATTTTCATGAATCAAAAATTTGTATAAAATGTTGTACGCGTAATGAGTCCTTGATTGATTTGTTTTGTTTCCCATTGTTTATTTGTTCTATGCCTTGATTTCATAAAGCATTAAGACATTAAACTGCGTGCATTACCAAAAAAAAACTGGAAAAACTTATGTGTTCTAAAACTTTTGACCAATAGTGTACATGAAAAAAAAGAACCTTGGACTTATTCGCAAATTGTTTACAAGGAAATAATAGCTATTATCAAAATCACAGTTATAAGCATCACATTTACTCTTTGAAATAGATAATTAGCTACGTGCTTTAGATGCACAACTAGACACAATTTAAACCTCATTTTTATTATGATTCTCTTGTTCATATCACTGCCCACCACATCCTATCTACACTTGGCACTTTTTTTGTTTTTTGTTGAGGTACTTTATTATCAAACACTCATTTAACAAGACTGGTGCTCATATTAACGTATTGCTTCCAAATCTTCTAGTGCCATGACAATGGATTTTTCTGCTTTAGGTATGTCTCTTGTGTCTCTCATTTCAAGATTTTTGGATGTTTGAAACTTTGGCCAGTTTCCGGATACTGTCTTGTGTGGTGTTTTTATTTTTGTTTTCATCTATATTGTGTTACTGACAATACATTTGGGACCAAGTTTAATATATGCTATTCACTGCCAGCATTACGGAACTCTTACTTTTTTGGTGGTCTCATGCAAAACAAATGACAGGCCCAGAGTTCCATAAAGAAGGTTAAATCCACTCTGGATTAGCAACAGTGTGACAAACACTATTTAGAATAGAGAAGGACGGTACAGAAAAACAGTAGTTCTTTTCATATTGCAATTGAAAAATCTGAATTTGGTCCGAAATGTAGCAGCCTATGAAGATAACCACACCCAGTTTGAAGGCTTAACTGAAATATGATAAAAACAATCATGCCATATGTGCTTATTTTAAATTATACACTATCTTACAGATAGTGCATATTGCAGTGATTAGTGCTGCTGCCTTATATCTCAAGGAGACTGGATTTCAGTCCTGGCCCCAGTCACAGCCCGTGTTCAACTTAAACCTTTTCCCTTTCTGCAACCCCAAATGGAGTGAAGAACAGAAAATAAAGAATGGATGGGAATTTTGTTAAAGATTTGTTTCCCTTGGAAAAGCTGTTACTTCACTGTCTGTGTCTGTTTATGCAAAATATGGCATCACTCATCATATTTCTTACCATATTATATTATAGCTAGCTGTGCTGTGCATTTCAGTGATATTTTAAAGCACTACATGCTGAAATGTTTGATTTTTCAAATATTTCATTACATTTCTCTCTGTAGCAGATACAACATAAAATAAGGCAGATTGGTTAGTAAAAGAAAAAATTGAAAAGTAACAAGATTTTGAAATGAAGATGAAAGAGTAGACAGGGGTAATAGTGTAATAGCATTAACCTGTCTAATAAAAATACACATATATTAAAGTTGCTTAATTACCAGGGTTGCATTTTGGTTTTAAGCATGTTTAGGCTTCTAAGTTTCTAAGCTCTGTATTTTCAATGTGCAGTGCTCATTGTAACAGTAATAGGGGAATTGGGATTTTCACAGGAGCTTTATTCATTTTAATACCACACACTGCAATCTCATGCCTCAGGTCTCTTTTTGCGCCAAGGGCTATGCCATTAAAAATCACAACCTTCTCACCTTCTTCCTGGCTGCTTTTCACCTGTTCTTTACTCTTTTGCTCAAACTCACAGCTGCCTGCTTGATATTCTTATTCAGCCCCCAACTGAAAAAGCAATGATCCGAAGACAAAGTGCTTCAACAGGTTGATTGAACTTAATATTTTCAATCTTGAATAGAACAGGCATCTTTTCCAGATATTCAAAAATACTCCAAAGGCACCAGCAAAATGAATGCAGCAGATTTATTCAGGTTCTGCAGTGTAACAGGGGCTGAAGTGTAGAAAAGTGGAAAACAGGGGAAACTTTAAACAGAATGTGCCATGATTCTATAGAAATTGTCCAGTCTTTAAATAAATGACTGGGAGCAGTAATTGGATCAATTAGCTACCTGCTAGTTAAACAAACTGTATGGAATGAATGGTCTTCTGTCAGCTGAGGACTTTCCTATATTCTTTTTTGACAACCTTCCACACAAAGAGACACTATCCTTGCTGCCCAATAATGATATGGATCTTCTTACATTTGCCATTTTTTTGCACACTGGCTTAAATCATCACATCACAGTGTCAAAGGAAGAACTCTTCATTACTAACAGAAGCTGACCTATCCCTGTAAATTTGCATTACATTTTGATTTCTCTGTGCTGCTGTTAGCAGCCTTTTCAAAGACATACTGTATGTTATCATATTGAGTCTAGGTCTAGTATTGTCGTAATCTCTGCTCCTGTGCTTACTTTCATATGCTGTTAGGTTCTAACTAAACCAATCTGTCATGGAAATACTACCTAAATATGCCTTGAAATTAAGAATCAGGAACACATAATTCCACATGTGTATTTGCCACTAACATAAAAACAATTCTCAAACTTGGCAGGAAAAAGACCCTAGCAAGCCCACTCACCTGGCTAATTTTGCATCACTAATCAATCTAAGATCAATGTCTTTGGAATAAGACTGAAAAATGAAGTACCTGGAGAAAACCTTATGTAGATACACGGACAAAATGCAAAGGCCTCCCTGACAGCAACTGGGTGAGGTGACCCATACATCCCCATGCCACCCTGAATTTGGTTTTATCTTGCCTATCGACTTGTTCACCAATATGACCTTTTATGCATCATATTACTACAGACTGATTATACTTTTTCTACATGTTAAGTTTGTAAATACACCAAATCCACTACTGAAAGTGAATAGAAGGAAAATAAGACTGTATTTTTCAGTGAGAAAAATCTTAATTGTTTGTTAAAAGCATGTTCCATGTCAAATGCTAAAGCCTTACAGAATGTTGTTTTTTATTGTAATGCAGGTGCAGGTGAGTCTTATAGGGATGGGGATACTGAGGGAATTGAGAATAAAAAAGAAGAATCTACTCAGGGGCAGATTAAACAGGCTACAGCAACTCAGCATCAGAAATTTGAAGATGAGACTGTTCACAACTTTGATTACTTTGCTCGTCCTCAGTTACAGGACATAAATGAATTTTTTTCATTTCATCCACAACAATATCCAAGTTGTTCTATACGAAAAGTTTACAACAGAAAAGATGGAACCAACTGTAAATGGTTGACTTTCTGTAAAAACAAATCAGTCCCTCTACTATACTGTATGTCTGGGTCTGGCATTTGCTTCACTTTCTAGTGACTTTCATAAAGGGAGGCATGAAAACATGGAAACATGTTCACCAAAGAATAGAGGACCATGAAAAAAGATGCACAAAGATAGTGCAGATGTCTACTTTCTGAAAGCACAAATGGCAGATGTCAGAAGCCTATTGATCAGCACCCAAATGTCATTATATGTTGAACAAGTTAAAAAGAAACGTCAGGTAATGGAGCGTGTAGTTGATGTTATAAAAGTTATTGACAAATGTGGCCTTAGCTTCAGTGGTGATAAAGAAGAGGCTGCTTATTGCTTCAGTGGTGATAAAGAAGAGGCTGCTTATAGCTTAGAAAACATTGCTGTTAACCATGGAAATGTTCTCAAACTGATTTTGCTATTAAGCAAATATGACATTTCTCTGCATAGAAAGTAGCAAAAAGCAGCACGAAACTGGCGCGAAGGGCAGAGGCTCTTCAGTTACCCTGCTCTCTAAGGACATGTTCAGTAAAAATTGTGGATGTAATCAGTCAACTCATAAAGTGAACAATAGCAGAGGAATTTAGACAAGCCGGCATGTTTTCTGTTCAGATAGACACATCGCAGGATATCAGCTCCAAAAACCAGTGCTCTGTTATATTTAGATATGTAATGGATGCCATCCATGAAAGACTGATTGCCATAGTGAACTGTGAGTCATCTACAGGGCAGCATTTTGCAGAGATCCTGAAAAAAGTACTAGAGAAGCTCAATATTGACATCTGCACGTGTGGGCAACTCAATAGATGGTGCAGCTAATATGCAGGGTCAGTATCAGGGGTTTTCTGCACTTCTCTCTGAGCAGTCTCCCTCTCAGATTCATGTATGGTTATGCACATCTTTTATATCTTGTCCTTGCAGACACAACAGGCAGTGTTGTGGAAAGTGCCTCCCTCTTCTCAATGCTTAATGAAATAGCAGTTTTCTTGGGAGAGTCGTACAAGCACATGCAGAAGTAGGAACAAATGAGTCAGGACACACACCACAGAAGACTTTGCCCAATAGGACACACAAGGTGGTGGGCTAAGGATCAGACAATAAGCAAAGTATTTGGGTGTTTTTGGAATCCTTATGGAGCCTTGTTTTTTGAAGTGCTTTTGACTTTACACACCATTGTAGAGGACAGTGCACAAAAGCCAAATGTGAGGGCCAAGGCAAAGGGATTCATAGAAGACGTTCTGAAGTATGTAACAGCGCTCACTGTTCAAATTTTCCTACGCATTTTTGAGCAGACATCTCCTGTATCAAAATACTTACAAACAAAGGGAATGGATATTATCACAGCTCACCGGCTGGTTGAAGGGACAGAGGACAGTCTTAGGAAGAGTGCTAGGGACTTTGAGTGTGCAGCTGATAAGTTTGTGCAGTGGGCTAACAGAAAGCTGAAGGAGGAAGAAGAGTGTGAGCTGGTGGTGCAAACTGCCCTTTCTGAGCGAAGGGTCGTAAAAAAGAAAAAAATCCCAGGGAGCTTGCAGAAGACGAGCCATTAGCATCAGCTATCACTTACTTCACTGTTAATATACACAATGTCATTTTAGACACAGTGACTGACAATTTCCATAGAAGGTTTTCTGCTAATGCAAAACTTTGTTCAGATTTTGCCCATCTGGATCCTAGAAACTTTGCTCATGTGAGAGAAAATGGGCTTCGAGTTCAGCTCTGGAAGAAATAAGCAAATGTCTGCTTGTGTTTTACAGTAAAGCTACAGTTGGCACATTAAGTGGTGAACTGTGCAGCCTTGCATTCCAGTGGGAGAAGTTAAAGATGTCCCCCATGCAGTTTTATATTGTCAGGACAACCAGTGAAATGTCACAAGGAAGTCAGGAGGATCTTTCCACAGAGCACCAAGATACTGAATTACAGAACAAAACCTGTTCGTCCTGTAAAACTGCACCATTTGTTTGTATCTAACTCTCTCCCAGTACAATCTTCTAACTGATGCATACCATGTGATTGGACTGGCCTACAAGTTGTTATCCATCACACAAGTAGCCTGTGAGAGAAGCTTCTCAATAGTGAAGTTCATAAAAAACAGGCTCAGAAGCACTTTAGCCCAAAAGAACCTGGAAGCATATATGCTCATGTACACTGAGGAAGAAATCCTCATATCTTTAGACAATGATGTGATTCTAAACAAGGTTGCAGAAACCAGTTTGCTGCTCAGGCATTCATTAATCCTTTAAAGTTAGCCATGTCTTCAAGAAGATACAGAGGAAAAACATTTTACAAGAAAGTTACACTGTATAACAAACAAGCAAAGAACAGTGCAAATATTTTTGTTTTATTTGATCTATTTGTGGTTAAGGGTTTGATTAGAAATGTAAAGTACAGAAGGAAGAAATTTATGTCGTCATAAAAGACATTGTTTTTGACAATGTGTCATTGCGTCATTGTGTGACTCATTTGCTTACTTGTGAAAATAAATCAGAATTTGTAAAGTATTATTGCCTTTAACACTAGAATTACCAGAGCCTACAAAAAAACTTGTAAATCCATCCCACCTTAAATCGCTTCTTAAATCCCTTCACACCTCTCCGTCAGCGTCCTTTGTTTCTCTAAATGTGCTGATAAAGAGAAGCTAGAAGCAGTCGGCTATTCCATCCCCCCACCAACTTAGAACGTGCACTAACTTCTCTCAGTTCATGCCTTGATTGAGTATCTGGGAGTGAAGTGAAGTTTTAGAGTGGAAATAATAGATCATTATTTGGAACACACGCATTTCATGTCTGTTCCATTTCTACAGTAATCTGTATGTAAACACATTGTTAAAACAGAAACGTTTTTTATATTCTAGTAGTAGATGACAAAATGTAGGCATAAACTATATAATGTATGAAACCTGAAGTCCAAATATCAAAGAAACATTTTCACAAAAGGTACAAATATAACACACCAATTGTGCTTTTATTCAAAAATATAACTGCAGAAACAAAAAGCCGCCTTAACATGCGACATTGACACCCATTTATTATAACTGCCTCTGTGGCGCAGTAGAATCAGCCGCCGACTGGAAATCAAAAGGTCGCGAGTTTGAACCTGTACTTCTCCGTTTTGAGAAGTAAACTGCTCTTAGTCTTAATATTTTAGAATAAAAGCATACATTTGATTTCAGTCTGTAACAGCCAGTGTAATTTATGATTTATGAATTTATATATATACTGGCAGAATACCCACGCTTCGCAGCGGAGAAGTACTGTGTTAAAGAAGTTATGAAAAAGAAAAGGAAAAATTTTAAAAATAACGTAACTTGATTGTTAATGTACAGTAATTGTTTTGTCATTGATATGAGTGTTGTTGTCATATCTATCTATATATATATATAGCAGAATACCCGCGTGCTTCGCAGCGGAGAAGTAGTGTGTTAAAGAAGGTATGAAAAAGAAAAGGAAAATTTTTAAAAATAACGTAACATGATTGTTAATGTAATTGTTGTGTATATATATATATATATATATATATATATATATATATA
>JANRMT010028174.1:75501707-75522882 GCA_026402145.1 Polypterus bichir lapradei
GCGGGTATTTTGCTAGTATTTTAATAAAAGGCAAAGCCCTTACTGACTTGCTGACTGACTGACTCACTCACTCATCACTAATTCTCCAACTTCCCGTGTAGGTAGAAGGCTGAAATTTGGCAGGCTCATTCCTTACAGGTTACTTGCAAAAGTTAAGCAGGTTTCATTTCAAAATTCTATTTGTAACGGTCATAGCTGAATACTACTTACATACATATATACGGCCATAGCCTGCAGCTCGGTCGCTGTGTGAGGTGGAGTTGCATCCCCCATCACCACGCCTCCCACATAGTTGGCTGCCTGCCTACATTGCATCCTCCATCCACACGCCTCCCACGTAATTGACTGCCTGCCCATATAAGGCCATCCGTCAGCAGCACTAATCTCTTATTTATAAGCAGCGCAAATATATTCACATGTACTTAACCTATATTACAACTATATACACATATAAATTAGACACCCAGAGACACACAATATCCACACGTTCCCCAGTCCTTTATCTGAACTTTCTTTTAAAAGTTTATAATCACACGGCCTGGGAAGTCTGCAGTGAATCCTGCGTCCAATCCTGATGTGCGCCGCGGACGCGTTTACTTAATTTACATGTAAACAAGCGATCTCACTGGCTTGGCGACAGTTCCTTTATTATACTCACAGGCAAATCCAAAACTTTATAGCGACGCTGCCGAAAACGAAAGAAGAAGCACCTGGAGCACATCCGGGTGATTATAAAAGGGCCTAAAGAGTAAGGCCTAAAGAGTGAGGCAATTGAGTGTGAGGCCTGGACTTTGGGTGAGTCTTGGGGATTTAAGTGTGCACTTATTTTAAATAGAACTGTAAAATAAACATGTGGTGGTGTTTAAAAACATGTCTACCTGTCTGTGTCCGGGGCTCGTTCCACTATATATATAGGAACAACCTCAGAGATCTCTGGTAGAGGACTGGAGCTTGAAGTGAATATGCAACCACCCAAGTGAAAGAAAGGGTGAGCTAAGAGTTTTAAAAATAATATGTAGGTGTATACTGTATATAGTGGGCCGGTCTGAGGCATGAAATTCCCGGCTGAAAATGAGTCCCATTCCGGCCCTGTAACATGCAATAACATTACCCCCATCTAATTCTGTGCATGGACAATTTTGGTTGTTGCATGGCAGAAAAATTGAATGATACAGAGAGAAATTATTACTTTTCCCAACATTAATTGAAATTAAAGTAAGAATTGTTAATGGCACTTCAAAATGAACTATAATACAAAGAATAATTTACTCAAAGAGAATGCCTGGGGAATGTGGATAACTGATACATACAAACAGATGCACATATAAAAAAGGTAACATCTATAATCCAACAGTCAACGGTAAAGGAAAAGGAGTTCTTCATATCAGATGTTGTTTTTTGAGATCATTTTTTATCACAAGTTAGAATTTAATCCCATGAATCAAATTTTCTGACATTGCTGAAAACTGTAGTCTTGACAAAATAGTTTTGATGCAATGAAAATTGCTTTTATTTAATTTTTTATGATTTTTCTGCCTTAAGTGTTTCAACAGTGGAGCCACATTTCCATTTGGAAGACAGATAAAAAGACTGCTGATCTGAAAAGCAGTTAAGGGCTAAGAGTTCTATGGTACTAATAATTATTTTGTCACAGAGCAATTTATGGCTATAATTTGTTTTTATGTCAGTGATTACAGACAATGATGATCAGGCAATGTACAAGGGTCAATGCTGCATAAGTATCAAAAGAGATGGCCAGCAATTTTAACTAATTGTGGACTTTATATATTCAGCAGCATTATTAACATATCTAATCGAGTTGTTGCTGTTTATAAAATATTGTACCATGTTTAAAGTAAAATGTATTGTGTGAACTATCTGGGTTTGATCTTATGTATGATTTATGTATAAACGTTTGTAAGACAGATCAGTGCAGTTTTAGTGAACAACAAGGAACTGCTACTGCTGCCAAAAGATCTGGGCAAAATAGAGAATGATGCTTTGGAAATGAAATGAGAATCTCTTGTCACTGCATTTTTAACACCTTCAAAAACTTTCACCAGACTGTGTTTCATTTTTGCTGAATAAAAGAGAGTTTAAAAAATGCATTTTCTTTTTTCATAAGACACCATGTTAAGAAGAAATGATTTATTTTCTCTAACTGACACATTATTTTAGACAAATATACTTTCATAATACAAGGTGACTCAAAAATAATTGAATACTTTCAAAAATTTAGCTAGAATTTACTTTTTATAGGAAAACATAATCTATACAAAAGACTGAGATCTGTGGAGAACTTTTCCTTTCATTTCAATATGCCAAAATCCTAGGCCTACCCATTTATAAAAAAGTTGCATGCAGAGACACATATGCGTGAGTCTTTATTTTTTCACATGCAATGAACAAATTGTATAGATTTTTATTTTATCCTTATCTCCATCATAGTATGTAAAACTTGAGCAACAGTTACATTAATTGGGTTAGTATCACATCATATTAAATTGTTCTGTTTCATTTGGTAATTATTGCATATTGCCCATCATGTGATCATTCTACTGCTATTCTGAAGACCGAATTAAGGAGGGCAAAGGAGGACAGTGGTTATAGATGCCCAGAAAGTCACGTGTCTGTCTTCTCTTAGATAGATAGATAGATAGATAGATAGATAGATAGATAGATAGATAGATAGATAGATAGATGGATAGATAGATAGATAGATAGATAGATAGATAGATAGATAGATACTTTATTAATCCCAAGGGGAAATTCACATAATCCAGCAGCAGTATACTGATACAAAAAACAATATTAAATTAAATAGTAATAAAAATGCATGTAAAAGCAGACAATAACTTTGAGTAATGTTAGCATTTACTCCCCTGGGTGGAATTGAAAAGTCGCATAGTGTGGGGGAGGAACGATCTCCTCAGTCTGTCAGTGGAGCAAGACAGTCACAGCAGTCTGTCACTGAAGCTACTCCTCTGCCTGGAGATGACACTGTTCAGTGGATGCAGTGGATTATTCATGATTGACAGGAGTTTGCTTAATGCCCGTCGCTCTGCCACAGATGTTAAACTGTCCAACTTTACTCCTACAATAGAGCCTGCCTTCTTAACAAGTTTGCCCAGGCGTGAGGCGTCCTTCATCTTTATGCTGCCTCCCCCAGCAAACCACCATGTAGAAGAGGGCATTTGCCACAACCGTCTGGTAGAACATCTGCAGCATCTTATTGCAGAAGTTGAAGGATGCCAACCTTCTCAGAAAGTATAGTCTGCTCTGACCTTTCTTACATAGAGCATCAGTATTGGCAGTCCAGTCCAATTTGTCATCCAGCTGCACTCTCAGGTATTTATAGGTCTGTACCCTCTGCACACAGTCACCTCTGATGATTACAGGGTCCATGAGGGGCCTGGGCCTCCTAAAACCCACCACCAGCTCCTTGGTTTTGCTGGTGTTAAGGTGTAAGTGGTTTGAGTCACACCATTTAACAAAGTCTTTGATTAGCTTCCTGTACTCCTCCTCCTGCCCACTCCTGATGCAGCCCACAATAGCAGTGTCATCAGCGAACTTTTGCACTTGGCAGGACTACGAGTCATATAGTGTCTTTTCACTATAGAAGTAGCCAGCCTGGAAAAAGAACCATGATCCTAGTTAAGCTTCACCCATATCCCCACCTTTTCCCATCACCAGAAGATATGAGCTCTCTGGAACCTAATTCTGTTTGTCTCCGCTGTGGTTAACACATTACTTCAACAGGCCCTGGCTGAGGGCTGCATTACTATTTTTCTGTTTGTGTCTATGACATCACTACCACCTGCTATTAACAGGGTTTTCTCTGCTGAGAATGTATGCTAAGCTATGCTTTCTTTTTCAGTATATAAGTACTGTAATAAGGAGAAAAAAATTCTAGTCTATCAATGACACTGAAGAATTTCTATATGCTTTGTTTATTTAAAATGGAACTCACAAGGGACAGAATGGGAACACAAAATATCAAAGGAAATGTCAAAAGAGAAACCAAAACCCTAGATTTCCTCTTGGGCATCACATGTATCACAAGCTATTGCCCTTTCTATGTTTTAGCATGTCATGTCATTTTCTAACCCATTTAGTCCTGAACAGGGTCACAGGGTGCTGGAATCTATCCCAGCCAGCATTTTGCACAAACAGGAACAAACCCAGGACAGGTCGCCAGTACATCTCAGGGCGAAGAGACACACACCAAACACACACTAGGGCCAATTTAGTATCGTCAATCCACCTAACCTGCATATCTTTGAACCGTGGGAGAAAAACAGAGAACCTGGAGGCAACTCATGCAGACATGGGGAAAACATACAAACTCCACGCAGGGAACACCCAGAAACCCTGGTCTCCTTATTGCACCACCGTGCCCTTAAATACCGTGTTTCCCCGACAATAAGACCTACTCCGAAAATTAGCCCTAGCATGATTTTCAGGCTGCTCTGTAATATAAGCCCTACTGCATAAATAAGCCCTAGGCAAGATCATCAGCTGAAAAGTAAGGAGCCTAAGGCCAGGTTTATACAGTACTTCACGCGATGCAACGCATGTGCCCGAAACATTCATTAAATTCCGAGGACACCTTGCCACAATATCTCTGAAAAGGCTGTTTAATGATTACATCCATCAGTTCGGGGATGTGTCCATTTCTGCAGCATCGGCACAAGACAGAAGTAAAATCTCTGGATGGGGCACCAGCTCATCACAAGGTGAACACAAGCACACATATACTGTACACTGGCATCATTGTAGCTTCACCAAATCCCCAAATCTTCATGTCTTTGGATGAAAAACTGAGCACACTGTGGAAACCCACCAGGAAAACATGCAAACTCCAGACAGGGATCACAAGGGACGTGGCTCCCTGCGAGACAGCAGCGCTACTGCTCTGCCACCGTGCCACCCCATATGTGTAACAGTAAAATGTAACATACATATTTTAATGCATTTCATCATGAAAGTGATATCAAGTATAAATCTAAGAATTCTAAATGTGCAGAGAGCTGGAATATTATAAATTTAATGTGTTCTGTGTGTGGCAATGCTGCTTGCCTCTGCTGCCAATGCAGGAGGATGCCCCAGAAGCTCGTAGCGATTTAACTGGGTTGGTTTTAAGATGACGTTTATGACGGTCTTCTTTAATGACAAAGTAAACTACGGGATTAAAGAGGACATTTCGGGTTTAAAGCTGACATTTCCACTTTAATCACAAAATAGACATTTTCATTGTGTCCTTATTTTCTTTAACTCTGTGGCTCAAATATGCCACCGTACATTCTGATGGTACAAGGTGCAAAAAAAAAAAAAAAAAGACGGCACAGAAGATGGTATGTGAGACTTTTAAAATATATCATGTCATTACTTTGGGGAATATGCAATGCTTGAATATCAAAGCACCACGAATGCATTTGTATGTTGGCAGTTTGCTTCACCACATTGAACCATTCATCAAACATCGAAGCAAGTACATTGATCCTGGAGGATCCTAAAAGCGGCTGGAGTAGCAAGAAATTCAGGCTGAAATTCAGGGTTTGAATGTGGAGAGTTATGACGATATTCCAGAAGAATATTGTTGTACATGAATAAATATATGATATCCCCTGAAAATAAGCCCTAGTGCATTTTTGGAGGAAAATTAATATAAGACCCTGTCTTATTTTCGGGGAAACATGGTAAATTGTATTATTATTGTTATTATTATTATTATTAGGATATCTGGCCACTTGACAACTGTAAGGCACATACAACACTCTTCCTCTTATCAATCAAGTCTTTCTTGTAAAAGCTTTGTTTCTTTGTAATGACCTAGGCTTCCTCTTAAAAGTAAGTGTTCACCTGAAACTATCTTACCAACTCCAGATTCCTAGACATCAGGTTCAAGTTGAATCTTAAAACACCTTTTGGGTTCACGTCCTTCCTAGGCTCCCTGCCTCTCTGTCTCTCTCTCATAGCTCCTTATATAGGATTTCTCTCTCGTAGCCTCTAGTCTGCGTCTTTTAAATGAACACTTGGTGGCCATTTTATTGGTACATCCTATCTAGTACTAACTTGGACCCCTATTTTGACTCCAGAACAGTCTGAAAATTTCAAGCATGGATTCAACAAAGTGCTAGAAATATTCCTTTAAGGGTTTTGAGTCCAACTGATTTGATAGCATCATGCAGTTCCACAGGTGTTTCGGCCAGACTTTCATGATATGTATCACCAATTCCACTTCAACTCAAAAGTGTTCTATTTGATTGATATCTGGGGGTTGTGCAGGCCATGGTGTAAACTAAGGTCATAGTCACACAGTTTAAGGAAACATGACTATGCGTTTTGTGACATGATTTGTTATCCTGCAGGATATAACCTCTTGAAAAAGGGTATATTATGGTCATAAGAGATATACATTTTAAAAAACAGGTATACTATGCCATTGCAATGTCACTCATTTGCTATTAAGAGGGCAATTTTTGCCAAGAAAACGTTTCCCCACATGATTACATTACCATGACCAACCTGCACTATTGACACAAGGCAGAAGGATCCATGAATTCATGATACTTATGCTAAAACCTCACCCTATAATCTGCATGTTGCAGTAAGAACTTGAAATTTGTCAAAAAAGGTAATATTTTCTGCCGGTCTACAATATTTCAGCTTTGGTGAATGCTACTGTAGCCTCTACTTGTGGAACCTTGCGTGGTCCTCGGTTTTTGTAACTCATCCACTTTCAGATCCCACAACTGGTGCATTTATATTTTCCCTAATGCATACAACTGTCATAAAGAACTGTTACATGAGTATTTGTGGAATTTATGTTGTATTGAGCGAGCCTGTAATTCTCCTTTAAAGTTTCTCAATAATATTGTGTTCTTTTTCCCACTGAATTGACACATGGTTAGCTATTTGAAAGACCTGGGTATTTGTGTTAAAAAGTGTATGTACCCAGTAGTGACCACTGAGTATAGTCGTAGTAGTGTAGCCAAGTGTACTAACAGTCCTCGCAATTCAGGTGTCCTGCCTGTCTTTCATGGCTTTAGTTTTAAGTGGGATGTAAGACTGTCCAGAAAGAAACTACTGGTCTTCTATTTATCTTCCCTTAAAAAGAAACATGGCTTTGCTGGCTAGGGACCATATGCTTTGTCCTTAATATCCCAGGAGGACATCTTGCCACCTACCCATTTCCTGGGACCTCTAAGACAGATTGAGGTCTGTGTTTCCTCATTCATGTCCCCTGTTGTTTTGGTTCTTAAAAATATGTATAAAACACCAATTAAAAAGCTGTATACAGGTGCCGGTCATAAAATTAGAATATCATGACAAAGTTGATTTATTTCAGTAATTCCATTCAAAAAGTGAAACTTGTATATTAGATTCATTCATTACACACAGACTGATGTATTTCAAATGTTTATTTCTTTTAATTTTGATGATTAGAACTGACAACTAATGAAAGTCCCAAATTCAGTATCTCAGAAAATTAGAATATTGTGAAAAGGTTCAATATTGAAGACACCTGGTGCCACACTCTAATCAGCTAATTAACTCAAAACACCTGCAAAAGCCTTTAAATGGTCTCTCAGTCTAGTTCTGTAGGCTACACAATCATGGGGAAGACTGCTGACTTGACAGTTGTCCAAAAGACGACCATTGACACCTTGCACAAGGAGGGCAAGACACAAAAGGTCATTGCTAAAGAGGCTGACTGTTCACAGAGCTCTGTGTCCAAGCACATTAATAGAGAGGCAAAGGGAAGGACAAGATGTGGTAGAAAAAAGTGTACAAGCAATAGGGATAACCGCACCCTGGAGAGGACTGTGAAACAAAACCCATTCAGAACTGTGGGGGAGATTCACAAAGAGTGGACTGCAGCTGGAGTCAGTGCTTCAAGAACCACCACGCACAGACGTATGCAAGACATGGGTTTCAGCTGTCGCATTCCTTGTGTCAACCCACTCTTGAACAAGAGACAGCGTCAGAAGCGTCTCGGCTGGACTGCTGCTGACTGGTCCAAAGTTATGTTCTCTGATGAAAGTAAGTTTTGCATTTCCTTTGGAAATCAAGGTCCCAGAGTCTGGAGGAAGAGAGGAGAGGCACAGAATCCACATTTCTTGAGGTCCAGTGTAAAGTTTCTACAGTCAGTGATGGTTTGGGGTGCCATGTCATCTGCTGGTGTTGGTCCATTGTGTTTACTGAGGTCCAAGGTCAACGCAGCCGTCTACCAGGAAGTTTTAGAGCACTTCATGCTTCCTGCTGCTGACGAACTTTATGGAGATGCAGATTTCATTTTCCAACAGGACCTGGCACCTGCACAAAGTGCCAAAACTACCAGTACCTGGTTTAAGGACCATGGTATCCCTGTTCTTGATTGGCCAGCAAACTCGCCTGAGCTTAACCCCATAGAAAATCTATGGGGTATTGTGAAGAGGAAGATGCAATATGCCAGACCCAACAATTCAGAATAGCTGAAGGCCACTATCAGAGCAACATGGGCTCTCATAACACCTGAGCAGTGCCACAGACTGATCGACTCCATGCCATGCCGCATTGCTGCAGTAATCCAGGCCAAAGGAGCCCCAACTAAATATTGAGTGCTGTACATGCTCATACTTTTCATGTTCATACCTTTCAGTTGGCCAACATTTCTAAAAATCCTTTTTTTGCATTGGTCTTAATTGATATTGTAATTTTCCGAGATACTGAATTTGGGACTTTCATTAGTTGTCAGTTATTATTTGAAATACATCAGTCTGTGTGTAATGAATGAATCTAATATACAAGTTTCACTTTTTGAATGGAATTACTGAAATAAATCAACTTTGTCATGAGATTCTAATTTTATGACCGGCACCTGTATACATCTAATAGCCAGTCAATCAATTATACCTATCTAATATTAAGTAGGGTCTGATTTTCTCTTGGACACCCTGAATTCTGCAATGCATGGATTCAAAAAGATGCTAGAAATATTCAATAGAGGTTTTAGTTCATGCTGACATGAAAGCATTGATATTAACAAAACTAAATTGTGCCTAGAAAACCTTCCTCACATTATTAAACATCCACCAGAAGGTTCTGTGAGTATGGCATGATCACACAAAAACGATCCTATGTAGAATTATTTCATTTTTTAGGAAACTTTGCCTTTGTGCATTTTTTCAAGATTGTACGGACACTGTTTCCCTTACTCCTTTTTATCAGTCTTATTTTATGCATACTAGCCCCCATTACACCAGAATTGGTGACATTTATGACATTAGTTTGGAAGGAAGTAATTGAATCCCAAGGATATAAATGCTTCTGTATTACCAAGAATGAACAGAGCACACTAAAGGGACCAGGAGGGGCTATAGTTATTATGGATGCAGAGAAATATTCAGCTGAAGATATGTGACAGTTGTACTTGTCTTGTATTATGTTTCAGGTATTTTATTTTATTCTAGGTTTTGCTTTTTTTCAATTATTTTTCATTTTATGTTTGATCATTATATCTTAAAAAACAAAATAAGTTTGATGATTAAAATAGTCAAGTAGAAAATGATGGGTCAAATATTCCATGCATTAAGTTTACATACATTTGAAATACATTTATTTTGATTTTAACATTACTTACACATACTGTCATAGCACACCAATAACTGAATTCTAGAGAAAAGCAAAGAAAAACAAACCTTATTTTGATTTATTTTGTTTAGCCTATTTTAAGGAGTCAAAACATTCATGTTATGAGGATCTTTACAAGTTTTATATCTGTGTGGTTTGTAGGAAACAGTAAATGGCTTTACAAACTAACCTGAGATGTTAGTCGCTCCTAATATTATCAGTGATAACAAATCACATGGAAGCTCCGAACTATTTTTTGGTATTATAAATATTGCTTTGTTGCAAATTGTAGAAACACAGTGTGTACAGAGTATTTCCTTTTCATGGTAAACATATGGTTTACATGTACACATAATGCACTTATTAATATTATTTAAAATGTTAACTCTTTAAAACACTATGGAAATATGTTCACGTGCAGATACCTTGAGCATAATACAGTAGCTTATGCATAAATCAGAAACTATTGCAAAACATATTTTAAGAAGACATTAATTCAAATAAATAAGTAAATGACACACATACAGTAAATGGTGAAAAGAAAGTGAAAAATTAAAATATATTTCATAATCTATGGCTTTTCTCAATATTCTGTGCATAATTTTTGATTTAACATAACATTTCTTTTTTTTTTCCTTTAAGCTGTTATTACTAGAAGATTAAATGAAATGATCCACTGTATTTAAAAAGGAATTCTGCTGATGTTTCATTTATCCACTTGTTTTAAAGATGTTAGCTTTTTAAGTTTTTTAAGTCAAATGTTATTAACATTAAGACAACTTAAACTGAAAAAGTTAAAACAAAATCAAACTATGACAGAAATCAGCAATTACACTTTGTTTTAAATTCTTTTGTATTGCTTGCCAAAGAAAAGAGTGGTTAGGAATGAATGGCAGAGCATGTGTTCTCTTTTGCTTGAACCCTGTTGCTCAGGAAGCGCAGGAACTTTCCTACTGAGAGTTAAACTTGGTGACCTGGACCTTAACCTGTGAAGGAAATAGATTGAGTTCCTGAGCATTACTAACACAAAAATTGATACTGTCCCAACCACCTACAACATTTCCATTATTTGTGCTCATAATCAGCAGTGTACACCAGAAATCTTACCTTCCTTGTCCTGTCTTTCAGAGCTCAAGAAGGCAGCTGTCGATGCCATCCATTTCTCCCCATTATCCTTTAGACATCAGGAACAGACAAAAACATCAATACAGTTATTATTATAGGTGAGAAAGGAGCTTCCATGGCATCTAACACTTTGTCATCAAGGAAGCAAATGCCTCTGCACAACATTGTGAAATCAATTTAAATGTGATTATCAAGGCAGAAGCTTACAATTCACATTAATTTCAGTGGTCTCCTAACTACATACTCCTAGTTAACCAAACCCATGCAATGTAAATTGGAAGTCAGTCAAATTCCCCTATATAGTATTTTCCAAGAAAGAAAAAGAGATGACTATAATCATAGTAATGTAGAACAGATATGAAAGGTATTTTGCACTTGCACTTAGCAACAGCATGCTAGCAATTGCTTTAGGATGGAAGGTCCTTGTTTTAGAAAAGGTAGCAATTTGACAGGGGGTTGGGGTAGGACAAAGTAGCAGCCAAGGAAGCTAGTAATTTCCATGTAATCTCAATAGTTGTCACATAGCCATGAAAACTTTTACAAGCACTTTATTGACCTGTATTTCACTACTGTATATACTGTAGATAACATTCTCAATCAGAATTTAGATAGACTCATCAATATAACCATTTAATTTATTCCTAAATGGAGAATATTTCAGCCAATACTTACAGTACAGGTTACACTACATGTTTAAGTAAAGATGTGCAATCCAGTTAATTAAACATCTTTTTTTCCCCCATGAATTATTGAAAATGTTTAAAATGGATTTTTTTTTTTTTGCAGATACGGTACATATATTTCATAGGATTTATTCTAGTACAGTAAACATGAATGCAAAAACCTTACAGCATCTTAGAAATGTGATGAAAGTACAAAAACAATTATTAATTTGTAATAACAGAGTAGATGAAAAATAATTTATAAACTTGATTCATAGGTTATACATTGATTGGAGTGTCTGCATTTCATAAACTGAGAATACCCTTTGTGGATGCATACCATAGACCCTGGCAAGGATCTCTCCAAATAATTTTCCCTAGTAGTCAAGACCTTTACAGATTTTATGCAAAGAAACTGTCAATCTTACAAAAAAAGTGGAATCTATATGAACTTGTATCTACTCTTTAATACCTGATTTTTAATTTTTATTTATTTATTTTTTTTGTATTCTTCAATCACAGTGTGGATGAAGCGTTTCCAACTCAGTGATCATTATATGAAAAGAAGTCTGTAGAAACAAAAAATCACTGGTCTAAAAATCAATGATTATAATTATTAATGCTACAGCTCTTTTAAATGCTTCTTCCTTGAAAGAAGGACAATTTTCAGTATAAAAGGAGAATACAGTGACACTGTATGTTAAATGAAAAAAATACAACGGACAAACAGAACATGCTGAATAAATTATGTAAAAACACTAAAGGTATATTGTGGTCACACTTGTATGTTGCAGGAAAAAAGCTATGCAGTAATTATCAGCTAGTTACATCTAATTTAATACTGAGTATAGGCTATAGAGCAAACATCGGCAGATTTCAGCCTTCCATAGATTCACCAAAGTGCATACTTAAACTCTCATCTAAAATTACACATTCCATGAAAGGAATTTGGCAGCAGTGCTTCATTTTCAAAAGCTACAGTAAGTGCAGTGCACTAATAAATATCAGAATGGCATTGTGATCTATGCTTTAGATGGTCAACATTACATATCTGCTCTGTTTTTGATACATTAGCTGTATATATTTACACATTTAGTAAGGTTGTATTCATATTTAGATACAGCATGAAAGTATTTAGCTTATTAGGAATTATCAGATACTGTATGGGCTTTTCAAGTGTAAACATTCATCTTATGATTTTCCCCAGATGGGGAAGTTAAAACCATACAGAAAACTCAATAATATTCATCTAGATTTAATTAGTGTAAAATAATTTAAAAATTAAATCAATTCAAAAGTCAATAGTGAAAATCAAATAGTCATTGCTTAAACAGAAATAGACCAAAATAATAAGTAAATAATTCAGGAAACATAACAGTTTAAAGAAAACATGGAATAAAAAGTCAAACACCTTAAAACTCAATCCAATAGAAAATATACTAACAAAATGCTCAAAAGGAAAAAAAAAAGACAAGCAGAAAGCATAGAAATAAATTAATGAAAACAATGAAATAGTTAAGTCCAAAACAATAATAAGAATCAGCAATATCCAAATCAGAAGTCTCAAAAAGGCTAAATGTTTTAACCAATAGAATAAGAAGCACAAGAGGAGCTAAAGAACACAGTGACAATGCTTGATTATGCCATTGTGATTTGCTAGTTGCAAAGAAGTCACTTATATTGGACTTTCATGTAACTGCAGGTTTAATTCTGCAGTTGTAACATGAAATAAAAGACAAATAATGAACCAGGAGTGAAACATGAAAAATTGTAAATGAGAAACATACACAAATGTCACAAAGATCACTGCACAAAGAGCAAAAACATTAAAACAAACTCAAAAGTCAAAAACATAACTTGGACTCCTAGCTTCCTTGAAGCAAAAATGAACTACTCATGCATGCATGGAACTTGGATAATGAACTTAGTGTGCAGTCAACTGATATCTGATGTCACCTCAAGAGACTTCCAGTTGCCACAGAAACCAAAACGGACATTGCTAACAATACACATGTACAAAATGAAGTTGCCCTTAACGTTTTTTTAAATGTAATGTGAAAAACTAATCACAAACTTCAAAGGAAAATGAAAGTAAAAATCCAAACAAAACACAAACTGCAAAATATCCTGAGGGTCAAACAAAATACCTTGTATATAAACAATAACTTTATAGAGCTGGGGAAACAAATGTCATTTGAGGTAACTGCATTGCTTATTAAACTCATCCTCGTAAAAAATTTAAAACAAAATGATAAAAATGAACAACTAACAAATCCTGCTTCTGATTGCAATTCACACTAAGAACCATCTTGTTGGAGTTCATCAAGCTGTCCAGGTTTTGGAACCAAGAACTCAGTAACTGACAAAAAAAATCCTTCATGATCCTGTTTAACCTGTCATACCAGAAACTGTTGTTCTGTGACGGTTTATGTGCTACCCTCTTGTGTCTTAATAGTTGTTTGTTTCAACAACTTAAACCTTCATTAAAATTCTAGGTGAGTGTTATTTTTCTGTTATTTTCAAATGTCTTGACATTCTAATGTGAGTGTGCTCTCTAGTAGGAGTAAGTCGCTTCTAAAAATTGTGAGGAAATGAAAACAGTTTTTTATGAATGCATGTGTGTTGTGCTTAATACATTGAGACAACTTTGATAACTTTAAAGCCTGGTATTTTTCAAGTCAAACTTATTTCTTCATGATCATGGTATATATTAATTTCCTGTATAAAATCACATTCTAAATTGAACCTTTTCATATAAATGTAAAAAAATGTCTAGCCTGCTCTTTTCCTTTATAAAGTAGGTTAAGAATACAGGTGTCCCAACATGAAAATAAAAGCCTTAAAACTTACCACATATCTCTTTCAAAAAAAGCAAACTTTTTGATTTAAGAAAATGAACCTTTCATGATTCAGAGGCATGCTTGAGACACCAAAGGCATGAGAGAGATTCTTGGTAATACTTTCTTGGGGTAAGGATATGTTCCTTGCTTGCAGTGGATGTTTTGAGTGAAGTTTTGATATGGACATGTCCTCCTATCCTCAACCCTGACAAACCAATTATCAAATTTTATAGCATAGTTGGAGTTGCTCTTGTTGAGGATATGCCAATAAAAGAGTGTGTAAACCCACTGATACAGAAACTAATCAATTCATAAATATTTGGGGAAAATGTTCAAACTTCATGCAGGAATGACAGCACTGCGCTACCACTCTGTTTATGCTAAAATATCTGTACTAAAATTACTAAACTTTAACATGGTGAAATGTAAATGTCTGCCTATAACGTCTACTCAGTTTTTGATTGCACACTATGTGTGTGGTCATTCTTTCTCTCGCTAGACTATTGAAGTATTTTCATAAATCTCTGTGTTATGATACTGGCAATAGCAGACAATATCTTTCAAAATAATGCAATTTTTTTGGGTGTGGGGAAATAGGCTTCTGCTTAGTAAAAGACTGAGTTATCGTATGTGTGACTTTTTTTCAGTGATTATAATCTAATTGCCTACAAAACACAGACAGCTATTTAAATCTGAACCTCTACATTTAATAATGTCAATAACAGCACTTGGAGACGACTGTTTGAGATTAATCCATGCCCCTGGCACTTAAGGATGCCACAGAAGAAAACAAGCAGCAAGGGGGGTGGCATGGCCAGTCTCCATGGCCGGTCTCACAAAAATGTTTGCTTTTTGGCTTTTATTCTTTGTAAAATGACTTGAGTCAATACATAATAACACCTATTACCTTTGTATTAAATAATATAAACAACCAATAACATTTTTATAAACGAAATTAACTGTGTTTTAAATTCATTTAAAAGGTCACACTATCAGTTTTTGTGGATAGCTGCACCTGAGTTATGTTATCAAACACGGACTTGCTTTAAAATGTTTGGAGTTTACTCACAACTTATTAATATTAATATTATCACTTATTGTACACAATATTGAAATTTAAAAGCAACAAGCTTTAATTAAAGGCCAGTCCTCTTTTCCTGCCTGTTTTCTCCTTCATACACTCCAACCTTCCAGTAAGTCACATATGACAAAGTACATACTGATGAATTTTAACCAATGTTCCTATTTCTATCAGTTTAAGCTTGTTAACAAGAACTTAAAGAAATCACTCTATTTTAACAAAAAATAAACAAGGCTGTGTTCATTACATAACTTCTATAAAGTGATTTTTCTTCTGCTTTTTCTCCCCAGGATACATATAGTTATTACACAATCTATCACTTGCTAAAAGTGTGCAGTATGCATGCATAATTTCTACTTTATGACACATATGCCTTAAACTTTCAGAGCAAAAAAAAAAATCCTTAATTTCATACATAAATCGTTTGTACATAAATAAATAAAACGTGTAAAAGTGTAAATTAACCTTTTTAATGCTTTGTCAGCCTATCTTTACATACGTTTGAGGCTACAATGCTTAAAATAGACATGCCACCTTTGTTTTATAACATCCTCCACAATAACTAGTTTACTAAGAACACTGAACTTTATCACATCTGATTCATTACTCTACCTTCAGAGGTCTTGTGGATCCCATACCTAGATGGGTCAGAGCTGTTTTGGCAGTGCAAGGGAGACATACAAAATATTAGATAGGTGGTTCTAATGTTGTGGCTGATCAGTGTACACCCACTGATTTCAGAGATGTATTGCATACCAAGAAGAATATGCACAAGATAGTTGAAATTAGTGTCACCGGTGTAAAGAAGGCAGACACTTACATTTCTGTTTTGTGTAAAGTCTGTCATAGACTATAGAGCATGTAGGATAGACTACTGGACGTAGTCACTGTTGTCTCCAGGAATTTGAGGGGCTGGGTTTTGTTGACATTCCACACTTTTGTTGTCAGAATATATGCTTCAATTCTGCTTTGCTGCTGCTTTGCAGTAAGGAGACTGTGGAAGATTGTGGGTTTGCTTCCTGGTTCCTCCCTGTGTGGATAGCGCTTTGAGTACTGAGAAAAGCGCTATATAAATGTAATGAATTATTATTATTATTATTATTACATCTACTCTAGGTTTATACCCCTATGGAGCAGTTCAGGTTTAACAAGTCTTTGATATTTCCACAGACTAATTGTGGCAACCATTATGTCTTCATAACCAAAGAATCCTTTATTAATTGGCCCAAAACATGTATGGTGACAGGCTGGACTGCCATCAACATTGGTCCTTATGTCTTAGAGAAAGAAGTACTCTCAATCTGGGGTCTCCACAAAATTGCAGAGCTAGCAGGGGTAGAATTTTGAGACCTTTGATAAACAAGATCTAATGATGACTGGAAGAGTAAAGTGTTGAGAACACCTCTTTCCATCTGTAGAGTCACAACCTGCCCAAAAGATTCAACCAAATGCTCTTACCCTAACTTGCCTTGCAAACCACCCATCTAATAGGCAGGGATTATGAGCATTTGAATGGTCACAGGCTTCCCCCAGGGACAATAAAGTTCTGTTTATCGATCAAAGTGTAACAACCTCCCTATGTTCTATTCTAAATGTGCCATTCCCCAGATATGGCATGGGGTGCACCACCCTTTCATTCTAAACTGAGTAGTAGTGTAGGACTCCACCACATACCTGTCTGATGCCATGACAGTCCATATGAAAGACAAAGTCTGCCAAACCTAAGTCATGTCTCCCAAAAAAGAGACAGACTGTTTGCTATCTAAATGAGGCATTACAGGCTCTTCAAGAATTGTTGGTATTTAGTGTAATGTAATGTTAGACAACTTTTCATCTTGATAAATGAGGGCCTTTTCAGTATTTCGCATGTATAGTATGCATGTTGTAAATTGATTCCATTATGTTATGCCATGATTTGTTTGGTGGCTGGCTGGCTTTCATTTTTTCCTGTTCAGCAGGAAAAGTTTACTTGGAAGAAGTTTTGATTGAACCAGACGGAAAGAGAGAGAGAGAGAGAGATAGATGACAGATATTTGGGAGGTCTCCGGTGCTGTGCCTATATAGGTTTGAGAGAGTGTGCCCTTAAATAATAGGTATTTTATTTTTTTGATACACCATTTCTGATATTTTTGTCAGTGGCAGTTATAAAAGTAAATTAGGAAAGTATACATATGTATCATTACAAAAGGAAAATGTGTATGTTGTTAAAAAATATATTGACTACCTTTTCCAAAACTGAACTAAAGTATGGCAAAATGAAGAATTTAATATTGATGCAATGTTATTCATGAGCACAAATTAAAAGAGCCTTGGCCCTATTTACAATGACAGATGATCGTCACTTTTAATGCTGCCAACAGTCTTTAGTTTAACCATTTCTAGGAACATATACTATTAGGATACTTTTACGCTAATGTAAATTCAATCAAATGCTATACAACATTTTTCATGTTATGGTACAAGTGTACACTTAGCATTACGAAAGTGCAAAAAATAGCAAATTATGACCTGAGAAAAAATAAATTAAGGTTGGCTGGTTTGGCGGAGTGCAAGAGACCAGAGAGGCTTCTCAGGAGGCAATACGTTTCTCGAGATGTGCATTTTAAAAACAACAACATTTATTTATATGGAACATTTTCATACAAATAATGAAGCTCAAAGTGCTTTACATGATGAAGAAAGAGAAAAAAATAAGAATTAAAATAAGGGAACACTAATTAACATAGAATAAAAGTAAGGTCTGATGGCCAGGGAGGACAGAAAAAACAAAACAAAAAAAAAAACTCCAGACGGCTAGAGAAAAAAATAAAATAAAATCTGCAGTGGTTCCAGGCCACAAGACCGCCCAGCCCCATCTAGGCATTGTACCTAACATAAATGACCTCAATCAGTCCTCATGGTATTCAGGGTTTTCATGGAAGAACTTGATGATGACGGTCATGTGGACTTCTGGCCTTTAATCCATTAATGTAGGGACATCACGGTGCTTTGATCAGTTGGTGGTTGCACAGGTCGCCACACCAAAAAACCGGAAAAAGAACAGAAGAAAAAGTAGGGGTTATTACGGATCTTCAATATGAATATGATGAATAATAATGATAATTAATTGAATATACAGAGCATCAGGATTAAACTAACATGAAGCTATGAGAAAGCCATGTTAAAGTAATGTGTTTTCAGCAGTTTTTTTAAAGTTTACCACTGTATTAGCCTGGCGAATTCCTATTGGCAAGCTATTCCAGATTTTAGGTGCATAACAGCAGAAAGCCGCCTCACCATTTCTTTTAAGTTTAGCTCTTGGAATTCTAAGCAGACACTCATTTGAAGATCTGAGGTTACGATTTGGAGTGTAAGGTGTAAGACATTCCGAAATATAAGATGGAGCAAGATTATTTAAGACTTTGTAAACTATAAGCAGGATTTTAAAGTCAATTCTAAATGACACAGGTAACCAATGTAGTGACATCAAAACTGGAGAGATGTGCTCACATTTTCTTTTCCTAGTTAAGATTCTACCAGCTGAATTCTGCACTAGTTGCAATCGATTGATGTCTTTTTTGGGTAGTCCAGAGAGGAGTGTGTTACAGTAATCTAGTCGACTGAAAACAAAATCGTGAATTAATTTCTCAGCATTTTGCAATGCTATAAGAGATCTAACTTTTGCTTAAGAGTAAAAATGCCATCCTAGTAATCTAATTAAAATGTGATTTAAAATTCAGGTCAGAGTCAATAGTTACCCCTAAATTCTTTACCTTCGTCTTGACTTTTAATCCTAATGCATCAAGTTTATTTCTAATAACCTCATTATATCCATTATTGCCAATCACTAAAATTTCTGTTTTCTCTTTATTTAGTTTGAGAAAATTACTACTCATCCATTCAGAAACACAAGTAAGACATTTTGTCAGTGAACCAAGTGAGTCGGGGTCGTCAGGCGCTATTGATAAGTACAGTTGTGTGTCATCAGTATGAGCTGTGGTAGGTCACGTTATGGCCCGAGATAATCTGACCTAACGGAAGCATGTAAATTGAAAAGAGCAGCGGACACAGGATAGAGCCTTGTGGAACACCATATAGAATATCATGTGTCTTTGAAGTATAATTACCACAACTTACAAAGAATTTTCTACCTGCCAGGTAGGATGCAAACCAATTTAAGACATTGCCAGAGAGGCTCAACCATTGACTAAGGCGATTTTTAAGAAGACTGAAGACAGGAATGATTGGACGAAAGACAAAACTGGGGAGAGAGGAACTAAGATGTCCATGCATAGAGGCTGCCTAAAAGATGTATCCAATCCTTTAAGGCTGCACAGGGCCCTGATGCACAGGGATTTCAAACCTAATATAAGACAGCCTCTTATACATGGGACTGTATGTCAGTCTTTGCTCAGAAGTGACCCAGAGTTGGGACCAAGGCTGCCTCAAAGCAAAGAACCTGTGACTATGAAGAAAGGGGATAATTTGGAGTGAAGATGATTTAATGTATGAAAAAAGGCTGGGGTTGATAGAGACAGAGTGAGAGAGAGACATAAGAATCATGAGAAGTAAGGAAAGGGGCTTATTTTGGTGTGATGTATGTTGGAGAGGAAATCACCCCACCAAACTACAGATTGTGTCAGAGGGGAATCTGGAAATCATTCTGCCAGCCTGACTGAATTAGCATAAAGGTTTTTAAACCATAAAGTGAATATTCAGACATTCACCATTGTGTGCTGCCCAGAGTCTTTTCCTGATCATGGAGCATGGCAAGGAAGGATCAAGCAGTCAGTTGGTTCATGTCACAAAACTGAGACTTTGTACTACTTTAATTATGACTTACAACCATGTATCACATAGAGGTTTATTTCTCTAATACCACTGTTGGCTAGAGGCTTTGTTCTCCTCTTCCCCATTGTCAACTATCTATATTTGTAATAGTGTTAATGGAGTTATTCTTATGCTGCATTTTACTTTGTTTAATGCTGATTGTGTGTTCATTTATGTAAATGTGGCTTGGTATAAAGATTTGCTGTTAAAACATTGTAAATGTGGATTTGTGTGTATGTACCAAAAATACATTTTCAAACCTGCTTAACTAAACAAAGAGTTGTGGAAGGATGGAGTCTATCTCAGGAGTACTGGAGACAAGGAAAGAAAAAAAGCCTTAATGAAGTGCCTCAGCAAAAGAGGGCACTGGCTCACCCTCATGCTCACTCATCAACCTAACAATTCAGGTTATCAATTAACCTAACCCAAATGTTTTTGGGGATATGAGAAAGAAATGAGAGGACAACCCACGCAGAGAGGGGAAGAAGGTACAAATTGCAACATAGAAAAAACATGTGGTAGAAATGATGGTCACAGTGACAAAGAGAAAAGTTTGTTGTAAGTTGTGTTATGATTCTTTGTGGCATTACAGAGCTCACAGTGGTAGTGATGGTGGATTAATCACCCTCCTCAACCCCCAAAAATCTATACTATAAATGTGTTACATTTAATTAAAATCAAAAAGAAATTACATGCAGACTTTTTTAGCTACAATGAACGCATGAGAAGGAAGAGATTTAAATTTTGTTTTCTGTTTCTTTGTAATCAAATCTGATTAATTCATTTAGAATTATGGGGTACAGAGCTCATGTGTTTAGTAGAATTGGTATTTCCTCCCCATGTTTGCATAGGTTACTCCTGTTTCCTCTTACATCACTAATTTATGCAGGTTAGGTTCATTTCCATATCTACAAGAATTTCTTCTTTTATGACTGCATGATTCTTGCAACAGATTTTGATCCAGCTCAGTAGAACTCTTAAATGAACTTAGTATGCAGAAAGAAAGAAAGAAAGAAAGAAAGAAAGAAAGAAAGAAAGAAAGA
>JANRMT010028174.1:75522892-75588651 GCA_026402145.1 Polypterus bichir lapradei
AGAAAGAAAGAAAGAAAGAAAGAAAGAAAGAAAGAAAGAAAGAAAGAAAGAAATATTAATATTTGACTGAAAATATTGTAGGAATGGACATGTTATTACATCTTAAAAATCTTGTGGCTCCTTAATAGATTTAGTGGGGTAAGTGTTTTAAGAAACTCAGTCATTTCAATCTGCAAATATAAAAATGCATTCCTTTCAAAACATATTTAAAGAACTAAAAAAAAATAATTCCTCTTTTAGTATCCCATGTATCCAGTTGTTTATGCAGTATCTATTCCTCCAGTACACCTCAGCTCTGGTCCGAATGAATGAAACCACCCCGCCAGCTCAGGATGCCACCATTTGATTGGCTGATATCATGGAGAGCAGATGGCACTTTTGAAGGCTCTGATTTTCTGTTTTGTAAAACAGTGATGCGGCCATGCAACACCCACTTTCATTTTGTTGCTTTTGCTGACACAATCCAAAAATTAAATGAGGTTTCCTTAATTTTTATTACAGCCAATTTAAATTTGAAAGATGTTACAGTTAATGACTTGGTTGCAGAGGATATGTCCTTTTATAATCTTTGTTCATCTGTTTCCAGAAAGGTCTCTACATGGCTCCCCCAGCATATGACTGTTACCTCCTTCTCTGATTACTGATGAAATCATGATTATTCCATAGTTAAGAACTTTACTAAGCTGCATTTGTGGAAAAGAAATTCTTTATTGCAGCACTTTCATTTAGAAATTTCATTCCTCATACTGTATGATAAAACAATGAAAGAGTTAATAATTTCAGTTGACTTTCTTCCAGACAGACAGACTGTGAGCTCTGATTATTATTGTGCCCTACTGAAAACAAAACTCTGTTCAGCCATCAGGAGATGAAGGCCCAGATAGCTAAGCGTAGGTGTTCCTCTGCACCGTGATAACACATGCCTTCACACTGCCAGACAGACAATTGCTTTCTTGGAAGAAACAGGGTAGGAGATATTTTTTCTTCCATTACAGAGCAACAAAGTGACTGCAAATAAAATCTGACTATTAAAAAAGAGATACTTTTCGAAGCTACAAAATTGTGAAAAAATCTGTTGGGAAACATACAGTATCCAAATCTTTTTTAAATGATTTTTTTATAAATTACATTTGAAACATAAAATGGAAAAAATGCCTTAATGATTAACTGAAAGAAAACATTGATAGCATGTCTAAAATTTGATTTTGTTACCATTCAATGTATTTTTAGGACACTACCCATAAACAAGGCAATGCCACTAGCAATGAAAGTGTCATGCCAGCTGGGCTTACAAGCAGTCATACTGGGTTACAACACTAAGTGACAACTTTACCTACCTAATAGCATGATGATTCCATGTTTGCAATCAGCAAAATCTCAGTCCCGGTCATGGAGTCAATGAGGTGTCACATTTGGAGATCTGGAGACTATAGAGGCCATTGCATTAAAGAAATTCTCCACCCAAAATGATCATTTTTTTATATGTTACTTACCCTCGTTGTTTGTAGTGATGGCCAAGAATGATGTTTAATTTTATGTTTTCATGGATTGTGGCAATCAGAAAAGTTATGATATGACTGGGTTTAGTGGGGTCCTGCAGATGGACAAAACTGAGCAACAGCCAACAATACTAAAGTGCCCATGACCAAAATCTCAAGTTACTGGTGTTGCATAATCCACATGTCAATTATACAGTCATGTGCTCACAATGTCTAAAGTGTATGCATTTTTTGATAAAATATTGCTAAACAGTAGGGCGGCACGGTGGCGCAGTGGTAGCGCTGCTGCCTCGCAGTTAGGAGACCTGGGTTCGCTTCCTGGGTCCTCCCTGCGTGGAGTTTGCATGTTCTCCCCGTGTCTGCGTGGGTTTCCTCCGGGCGCTCCGGTTTCCTCCCACCGTCCAAAGACATGCAGGTTAGGTGGATTGGCGATTCTAAATTGGCTGTAGTGTGTGCTTGGTGTGTGGGTGTGTTTGTGTGTGTCCTGCGGTGGGTTGGCACCCTGCCCAGGATTGGTTCCTGCCTTGTGCCCTGTGTTGGCTGGGATTGGCTCCAGCAGACCCCCGTGACCCTGTTTGGATTCAGCGGGTTGGATAATGGATGGATGGATGGATATTGCTAAACAAATACTTTGCGAAAAGAAGAGGAACAGGAAACTCATTCAAACCAGATTGAGCTTTTGAACTAAAGATTTGCCTGTCCCCATCTTTTCTGGGTAGAGTATCCCTTTAAGGTAAATTCACTGTTATGCTCCTGGATAAATTCATGGACTTTCCTACTCTTATTACATAAAATATTATTCTACAGAAACAACAAATACATTTCTATTATTAAGAGATGTACCTGATCAGCAGTGATTTCCAGTTATTACATGACAGTGAAACTTTGCTCTTTTTGTATGAAGGACACCTATATGTGCAAAGAAAACACGACAAACACCAGTATAGTGCTACCACTACTCTGCATAATTAACATCTGTAGACAGATACAGAGATTTGGTCCTTATAAACGGGTCTCATCCAATAAGTTGAATGATTTAAATCCTTTACTGTCCAATGTTTCATAGCTCACTGTAACATCCACTTCTTTGCTTATTACCCATCTAGACTTTATATACATAATTCCAAGGCAGCTGTCAACCTATCTTTTTTGGGCAGTACGCAAATAAGGCCGTCAATCCATTAGGTAGTTTATTACTTGGAGAGGGCAGGTGAACCAAAGTAATTAATAGTTAAGTCTTATTAGAACTTAACAGTAGTCCTATTTTGATTAATCACTGATTATTTATTGGTTGCTCATTTACATACATTTTAATTATATTCTTTAATTAGAAGGGCTGATCTAACTTGATCTGAACTTATCCTTGCATTTATGTCGGGCAGGCATAAGTGCAGTCTGTGAAAGGAATGTTGCTACTACCATATGCTTTCTGAGTTGAATTCTAACACATGGCTCAGCTGGCACATATATTTTTGTGCATGGATGTATACTGTCTATAGTGGATTCAAAAAGCATTCAGACCCCTTCACTTTCTGCACACATTATTGTGTTCTAGATGTACTTTATTATAAATGGATAAAATTGAGATTTTTCCCCATCAATCTACATTCAATAACCCATGGTAACAAAGTGAAAACATGTTTTCAGAAGGATTTGCAAATGTATTAATCAAAAACTGAAATCTCTTATTTGCATAGGTATTCAAACCCTTAATTCAGTATTTTATAAAATTGTCTTTGGCAGCAAGTACAGCATTGAGTCTTTTTGGGTAAGCTTTACACAACTGGATTTGAGCAATTTATTCCATTCTTCTTCAGAGATTCTCTCTACATCCATTGGACTGGATGGGAAGTGTCTGTAAACTCCACAGGTGTTCAATGGGCTTTAAGTCTGGGCTTTAGCTGGAACACTTAAAGATAGTCAGAAATGTATCCCAAAGGCCACTCCAGCATTGTCTTGGCTTTATGCTACAGGTCATTATGTTGCATAAGGTGAACCGTTGCCCCAGTCTGAAGTCACATGCACTCTGGAACAGATTTTCTTCAAGGCTGCATTCATTGTTCACTTGATTCTGAACAGTCTCTCTGTCCCTGCCGGTGAGAAGCACTTTGATCGTATGATGTTGCCACAACCATGCTTCTCCTTAGGGATGGTATTAAGCACGTAATGAGCAGTGTCTTGTCTTTGCCAGACATACAGTATTGTTTGGTGTTCTGCCAAAAGAGTTCAATTTTTCTCTCATCAGACAAGAGAATCCATATCCTGATGATCTCAGAGTTCTTTAAATGCATTTCACTCAAGAGTGATTTCCCTTTATTCATTCTACCATAAATGCCTGATTGATGAAGTACTACAGAAATGGTCACACATCTGTCTGGTTCTCCCATTTCAGCAGAGAAACTATGAGGCTCTATTAGAGTGACTACTGGGTTCTTAGTCCCCTCCTTGACTGAGGTCTTTTTGCTCAGTTACTCATTGTGACCATGTGGCCAATTCTAGGTGTGGTCCCACACTTCTTCCATTTCACTATTATTAAGGCCACAGTACTCCTTGAAACACTGAAATCTTCAGAAATGTTTTTATACTCTTGCCATCGTCTACAGTATGCCTCATCACAATTTTATCACAGAGGTCTACAGAGAGTTCCCTAACCTTGATTTTTGTCCTGAAATGCAGTGTGAATTGTAGGACCGTATATACACTGGTGTGTGCCTTTCTAAGTGATGTCCAGTCAATTCAAGTTGTCACTGGTGGACCCCAATCAAGTTCAAGACACATTTGAAGGATAATTAAAGCAAACAGGATGCAGCTGACCACACCTTGAAGTGCCACACCACAACAAAGGATCTAAATACTTATATAAATGAGACATGTCAGTTTTTAATTGTTAATAAATTTGCAAACCTTTCTGAAACATGCTTTCACTTTGTAATTATAGGTTACTGAGTGTAGATTGATGGGCAAAAATGCCAAACATCAAATTACAAGTCAATTTACAATACAATAAAGCATGCAGAAAGTGAAGGGGTCTAAATACTATATAATATATAACATTCTGAGATTCTTTGTTGTGTTAATAACTTGAAGAGTCAGCTCTTTGCAAACTACAATTTAATCCAGATTTGGGAGAAGAAATGTGTAACCTTCAAAACAGCTTAAAACATAAAAGAAAGATTGGTAATTCTTCCAGGAAATGTTGATTCCGCCCACGATTTGCCATATTCAATAAAATTCAAAGATGTCGTCATCAGAGCTGTTTTTAGCAGAGGGGTGAGTATGGTGCCATCAGTGATGATCTTAAAGACGGTACCTCAGCCAGGGAAGTTGCATGTGAGAAACAAGTACTAATAAAGCCTTTTATTAATATGAAATATGAGACTTGCACGAACCGCAGGGCTGTCTAAGTTGATCCAAAATCAAAGTTATTAAAGTTCATGTGAAAGTGAGTTTTCTTGGCACAACAGCTTCCAAATGGAAGAGAAATTGGCACATCCCATCACAGTGAGCAGTGTAATTCCACTGTTGTGAATAATGCAAAACGTGGATACCAGTGAACACTCCTATAGTGATTATAAACTAGGCAGAAAAAATAGTTACCTATATACAATCTATGTAGCTGTTACTACGGATCCCAGTGTTTGTTCTTAGCAATTCAGTTTTTTTAATATGTTTAAAAAATGAACATTGTAATGTTTGTGAATTTGACATTTACAGTACTTTCTGTTTTTAAGTTGTCTATTTCATTTATTCATACATTTTTCAAACCTGACTATTTCCATTTAAAGTCACTTCTCTGCTGCATCAGTTATAAGACAAGAAGCAACATTGTATAGGGGGAATTTTACAAATGCTGATCAACCAAGCATGCAGATTTTTGGACTGTGGAAAAGAAACCAGAGCATGTGGGGAGCATGTGCACCTTCAACACGAAGACAGCTGCTGTTAAATTTGCCACCACGCTTTCAATTTTAGCACATTTACATTGTTCTAATATAAAATGAATTGTTCTAATATAATATGTATTGATAAAATGAATACAGCTGCTATTGATAAAAACAAAATATACTCATATACTGTACATGCTGCATACTTTTTTATATATAAAATTTGCTGGTCAAACAGACCACAAGGATCCTAAAAGGAGTACATGGGCACCATATGGTCGAGCCCATTTTATTAATAAATAAAAACAAAGGTTGCACAGAGGCACAATGTAAAAAGCCGGCTACAGTCAACCCAAACAAATAGCTCTCTTGTCAGGAACATATTAGAGTTCCTTTATGTTGGAGCTTTGTACTCTGTGAGGTTTGAGCCAAAATGAGGTGCCACCTTCCAGGGATGACACTTTTTATGGGATCCATGCAGAAGGGTTGGAACCTGCACTGGGTGCCATGGTTTAAGCCTCTTCATGGAACTGTAAGTGAAAGAAATGAAACAGTTAGCGACAGCGCCCCTTCTGGTCCTGGAGTGGTATTGCTTACCTCAGCATAGTCAGGGAAGTGATCTCCAAAGATCAACGCGAACGAACGTAGGCATTGACATGGAGTGCTCCCCGTCAATAATCATCAAGTATTTGTATTGCTGCAGGCTTAGAATCCAGCAGGTAATCCAGGGCTTGGTGCCCTTATGGGAACACAGCCACTGTAGGGTGCATGGTCAGTCACAAAGACAAACTCCCACACCAGCAGACAGCACCTGAGATGGGTTACTGCCCACTTGTTGGCCAGGGATTCTGCCTTAATTGCTGCATATCTTGTCTCTTGGTCAGCTCCCCTGATGATTTTGCTCAACACAGTACTCCAGTCTCCTCAGTCTGGATGAGAAAAGGCAAAACAAGGCTAAAGTTGATTAATAGAGTGCCTCCCCAGAGCCCTGCAAAGAGCTGCTGCTGTCTCAGTCCCTCCGAGGCTTTTGGAAATTGACATGGTATATATGCTCACGCGGCCACTAATTGGGTTTTAATATCAGGTAGTCCTCCAACCCCTTCCACAGGCACACTTTGAAAGGTTTGGAGTGGGAGGTGGGCACCAGAACCATAACATTATGCCCTGGGTGAAACTCGCAGAGGCTGGAGCCATGAATGTATGTAAATAATAAGTAACATTTTGTAGAAGTTTAGACTAGAAGTCTTAACTTTATTTTATTAAGCAAATAACAGGTCCACAAACTTTTCACTATCTTACTTTTGAAAACCTTTGGCAGTTATTTTGCTCATTTAACTAAAACATCCATAACTTTCTGACATACATACCATTTTGCAGATTATGTAAAGTATTGTGTAACTTCTGTGACAAAGTTGTGCCAATACTCACTCAAATAATAATTTGTTTTACACAGTTTTGTAAAGTTCACAGGGAACTTCAGTTTCTGTATTACATCTTGCCTGAAGAAGGGGCCTGAGTTGCCTCGAAAGCTTACATATTGTAATTTTTTTTAGTTAGCCAATAAAAGGTGTCATTTTGCTTGGCTTTTCTCTACAGTTTTGTAAAGGAATGGTTTATTTACAATAATGCAATGCTGCTCTGCTTTTCATATTCACATTGCCTGCCATCCATGTTAGAAGGTCTCTGATTTAGGCACTCTACAGGTTTGGCATGCACCTGATATATTAAGGAGACATAGTTGAAAATACGTCCCTTTTAAAAAAAGGTTTCAAAATAAACAGAAAATATATAAATGTAACTATTGTTTTTAACTCAGACTATGTGAGTAATGTGTCACTTGATGATAAACAGTTTAGGGGCTATTTTAAAACTATGAGAAAAATACTGGAAATATGCTGAAGGTAGATTAAAAGGATTTGAAAGAACCCTTGAGGAAAATCAAAAGATCCTAAGAATTTGATATTCCAGCAGTAGTATGAGTAAGCAAGGAAAAGCAAAAGCCTTAACACATCATTTCAAAACTTCTTTTCAAACTACATCTGTGTGTTTGACCAGTTAATTTGTCTTCCATAAAAATGCCATTTAAATAATTGAATCACAGAGGTTTACTTATCCTAACCCTATTGATTGGAAGCCTTAAACAGCCCAGGGTCAAACAATCAGACAAACATTCATAAACACTGTGTCACACACGTGTGATTGGGAGGCAGCTAGATGGCCTAAATAATAGTAGTACCACGCTAGACCAGGGTGTGGCAAGCTGGACTGACTTTCTCTCTCGATTCTCTGCAGACCATCCACAGGAAATCCCGGTAGGTACCAGCACCATTGGTGGCGTCATTTCCGGTACCAGGGACCCACTGATGACATCACTTCCGGTACTGGTGCAAAAGACATCACTTCTGGTCCCGAAGATGTCACTTCGGCCCCAGCGCTATTGAGGATGTCACTTCTGGTCCCGATAACATCACTTCCGGTTCCAGTCCCGAAGATGACACTTCCTGTAGTGACCTTTAAAGCCGCCATGTTCTCACTATTGAGAAAGAAAAAATATTAACTGTAATGATTATAAATATTTAACTCGCAATACCAAGGACAGTATTTTGTATTACTCTGCTGTAGAGAGCTATATGATGTATTACTTCTATATAATTTGTTCCTCATTTATGCAGAAAAAGAATTAAGCTTTGTGCACAGAATTAAGGGACTAACTTGCATCATTTATAAGAAACTGCTGACCTCTTGATAATAACAGAACACCCTGTGATATTATAAAATCAGCTGTGACCGGTTTCTGAACCCTTGCTTAAACTATTTTGAGCATATTGCTAAAGACTTGGGTATATAGTTAATTCCTCCAAGCTGTTGTGCAAAAACATTGCATACCTAAGCAAGATAAGGTATTGATCACTAAAGCTTACTACGATACGTTCTGCTTCAAACATGTAAACAGATCTAGTATAAAAGAGAGAAAATTCCCTGTAATGTGAAGCTGATTGCACTAGCCGCTGCAGCTTCCTACTCACCAAGAATAAAAAGCTTCTTTCAATCTACAGGTCTCCTGTCGTTCCTGACCCTCAGCGTCCACACTATCAAATCAGTTCTGTTTTGGATGTTGTACCATTCACTACTCATGAAAAAATACCCATTTTGCAGCCAGGGATGTTATATGGATGGTTGCCCCAAACCTTCGATGTTTCCTGTGTCCTATTGTGACACATGGCAAATCAAAACTTCTAATTTGCAACTAATAGTCAAAAAAATGTTATTTTTATTCTTTTAATTATTTGTTTATGCGAAAAGACTTTCTATTATCTGTCTTTTAAATGCATTCATTCTCATTCAAAATATAACATAACATTCATAACATCACATATTGATACATGGAAACTGCAAACCAAGCAATGAAAGAGCATCCTTAGTAAGGTCAATATTTAAAGAATATTTCAGAATGAACTTGAACATTTGTAGAACCTGACAGTTTTGGAGTTCCACTGTTATATGTTTACATGTTAAGTGATGCAAATGTACAACTCAGTTTTATCTGAGTTTATATTACTTTAGCTGTGCCCCCTTTCAAACTAGTAAAGCCTAAAGTTGGTTATGCCATATTACATCCGATTCTGAAGAAAAGTTTTTATGTACTTTCTGGCTTCTTTCTTGTCTTTTGCTCTTTGCATCATATTTTATTGAAAAAGCTGCAGATGCACACCATTTCCGAGCTGTGTGTGTTTCTTCTTTGCATGTACATGCATGACAGGAGTGTGATGTCACAGCCAAAATTTTGCATTTAAGTGGTTCTTCAGTAGCTTAAAACTGCCTGAGCTCACTTTGTGTGAAGGAAAATCTAATTATTGTTAGTGAAATGAAGATACTGGCTGTTAAAGACTCAACTTCTTGATATACTGTAAATCAAATTATTAAGACAACTGGTTCTGAGTTAGTCCTTTTTTGTTTTTGGCATTTGAGCCTCATGCACTAAAAAAGCAGGGGGTGGAAGTGGGGTCACTGCTCTTTTTGTTTAGGGTGATGTTCTTCTTGGCTGAGGTTGAAAAGGAAGACAGGAAAGTCACTATGTCAAACCCAAATTTCACCTCAAGTGTACTCATAAAAGTCAACCTGAAGGCAGACTTAACCTGCACATTTGACACAGTGTAAAATAGATCCAAGAAAAGATACAGAAAAAGCTGGCAACTTGCCTACTCCATATCATCTCCTTTATACTTCAGCTGCTGCTCTCACTGCTTTAAAATATTAGAGGCTGCAGTGTGCAGCAAGAGGGACTAGTATTGTGGCACACCTGCTAGCTTAGCTCACCAACAGCACATACAATCAACAATGAAGCAACAATCCTGACAAACACTACGGTAATGTAAGCAAAAGCAGCATATAGCAAGCAAATGCCCAGCAGCACAAAGTGAACAAAAATATAAATAAATTATTAAACCAATAAAAGTAAATAAAGCACCTGGCTAGTGCCTCCAACTGGCCAACACTCAAAGAACTATGACTTTTTTATTATCTTGAGTTTATTCTTGCCACTCAAATAAAAATAGTTGTATTTTTGGATCATTCTGTCACACTATTGTCTCAATCTACTAAATATATCTTAAACCATAAAAATGTTTTGCAAATTTTTTGTCAGCCTTTAATAATTCTGCAAATACCCAACTGCCTACTGTAGAATTTCAAAGATATTACAGATCCTGCTAATGAAACAAATCCCATGTCTCTCACAGAGGCAAAGGATAAGACACTCTGTCTGTCATGGACACAAATATTATTGTGAGAGGGAAAGGACTGGGAGATGATAAAGCCAGAGCCAGAGTTGAGCCAGACATAGTCAAAAACAAAGAAGTCAAAACAAAAACTGACAAACAGGAGCCAAAGGGCTGAGTACAAAATATGTGACTCAAAAAAAAAATCAAGAACCAAAAAAATAATTCTAGCACTAGGCCTGCTTGAAATAAAGTTAACTATCTGCTAACAGAGAATAATGAAATGTTGTATATCCACCTAGGCATAAGAAACAACAGGCACGCAAATCAAATTTATAATATCATGTTGTAAAAATCAATTCCTAGAGCATTCAAAACTCTAAATGAATCAAACATATGTATAATGTAATATTGTCTGTCTGTTTGTCTCTCTTCTATTGGGTATTCTGTCTTTGTTTACTTTTTTCAGCATTTCCTGCCTCTTTTGGTGTGTATTTGCACTCAATTTGGAGGTTTTCTTCCCCCTGTATTTTGGTGATGACATTAGTTTCTTGCTTTATGGCTTAGTTTTGTTTTTGTGATATTTTGTACTGTTGTTAGTTATTTGAGGTCATGAGCCATCAATCACGACACAATGGGATAAAAGTTCACTTCAAGGTCATATCCATATCCAAGTTCACAGACTCAAAAAAAAAAAAACCTTTCCGTTGAATCTGATTCTTGTCTTATGTTTTGCTTCTCTTTGCAGTAGTTGTTATCTCCCAGCATTCAACCCATTTCTGTATTTTTGATCTCCCAGCATTCAACCTGCTTCTGCCCTTTGGCCATGTCTTTTCCCTTAGTAACCCTTTATAATCCTTTATGCTTTCCCAAAAAGCATGACACTCACTCTGTCTTCCTCTCTATATGTAGTCCACACCCAAAGTTTCAAGGTATTTAATAGACTGACCCAAACAAGTTTCTTTCATATATACTTTTTTTGTTGTTGGCTGTACAATTGTGACAGTTTGCATATAGCATAAGAGGCAGCATCCATTCTCCCTTCTTCCCCCAGTTCCATCCCTACTGTGCTCCCTTAACACTTTGTAATATAAAGAGATTTGCTTGCCACAAGTACATGTTGATCATACATAGCTTTAATTGATTCTAATTGCATGTGACAAATGAACCAAAGCATTAGGAACACCTGCCTGCTATGTTGTTAATCAAGATCCAATTTTATATTTAATTTTTTTTTCTGACCACTTTCATCTTATAAGGAGCAAGGTAACAGCATAATATCCATGAAGGCTGGGCAAATTAAATCATTTATGTAAGTGTTTACACTGATTTCAGCCTTCCTTTGTACATTTCACAGTTATTAGAAGCCCATGGTTTCAATATACCATGTACACGCCAATATGGGAAAAAATTGCCAGGAAGTAAAACTGGCAAGCAAACCTCTCTGATTATTCCTATCAGTGGCATACTGTGATTTCTAAATATATGATATCTCCCTTCCTTTATCTATAATTTAACAAACACCTTACAGGATCAAATTTAAACAACAAAATAAATCAAAGTTTACTATCAGATTTTATAATTCATTTACTCGTTTTCTTTTTTAATTATAATATATGGAACTTATTTTTTTTGCTTTATTTTTTTAATTTTAAATGCCTGGACAGACGATTTACACCATTTTCTGTTGCTCTGAACAATTGCAGATCACATGCAAACTTGCCTTAACTATATATATATATAGATAGATAGATAGATAGATAGATAGATAGATAGATAGATAGATAGATAGATATTTTATGCCAATAGTATATTATTTTCTTGGGAAATAAAGTGAAGGCAAGAGAAGACCTATTCAGCCGCCTCAACGTACGCATAAAAAAATACAGATTTAAGCTTGTCTGCTAAGCATTTGTTCTGAATGCGAAGCAGAAATCTTCGTAATGAAATGTTTGTGATCAGGTGTTTTAGAGGTGTTAAAGGTGTAAGCAAGAAACATCAGTGGTGTAATGCTGGATGTGAAATGCTAAATAATAATTTTGGAAACTGAATTAGGAGAGGCGATCCCATAACTATAAACTTAAGTCACTTTCATCATTTCTTTTTTTGTTAAAGTATTGTCAGGGAATAAATACATTTGTAGTATACAGTTTCTACTCTTACAGTATTATGCACCCTGCCGTTTTCTTAATCCACTATTTTCCAGCAGTATTAAGCCAAATACAGAAACAAACCTTGGACAAGACTCCAGCCTATTACAAACATTGATGAGTGAACCTTGTTGAATTTGCTTTACCTCGGGTTCTGTGAAACCACAGAAATGTTTATGAACTTCACCAAACTTTTCAAAATGCATTGAAGTCAATAGGGAAGGAGAAAGTGAACTAGTTTTGAATTGATTGTAATGGTGCAATTGTTTTTTAAGGGTCCTTGAAGGCTAGTGTAAAGTCTGCCAGCTAGGCTGGACCGATTATTGTGGTCAAATATGTGATCTAAGCTGTGAGGCTGCAATGCTAATCCCTGCACCCAGTGTGCTCCAAACAACAAAAGATGCAAATGGAATGAATAACAGAAACAAAATGCAACAAACAGCCACAAACTAGTAATGAGTAAATAAAAATATGATCATTTCATTCACAGAGTTCCTGTCTTAGTGCACATATTAAACATGTAATGAAAAGATGAAACTGGATCTTTCAAATGTTTAAATCTTTTTTGTTTCCCACGTATCTGTGCAGATGCTTCGCACATTCTTCTCCCATCAAGAAAAAACACCTTGTAAACAGTAATAAATCTTTTATTTTCATTATTTCATAGCATGTTGTGTGTTTTCTGAACTAATAGATCCTTTAAGGCTTGTTTTGAGATTGTTGCTGGGCATATGGCTAATTTGCCTTCATAATTAGCCATGCAGCGCTGCATTCAGTAGTATATATCCAGTGGCAGTAGTCTTACTACTACACATTTTGTTTATACCTTTTAAGTTTTTGTGGGATGGAAATCTGGAATTGTTTCTCAACCTTTGTTGCTTCGGGACCTATTTTTACCTTTTTAAGTTCATTAACGACCCACATATAGCCATTAAAGCACTTTGAGGGTTGAAACAACCGGGAGTTTAAAAAGCAAGTGCGGTTAGAAACTGGAAAAATATCGCACAACACTGTCAGGTACATCAATGGACAGTGCATTGGATGGTGCATCTTCTACAGCTCTGTGATTTTACACCAATCAACATTATAAACCAATTTAAACTTGCTGTTTAGGTTATCTATGTTATATGGAAAAAAACATTATGTGTTACCTTACTCTTCATTATTATAGGTATATTTTATTGTTACATGACTGAAATGTAAGATAGGTTTCTGTTTGAGGTAAAATTACTTAGTAAAGGAAACGTTATTGACTGTTTGGTGTGCATCAAGATTTCAAATTGCCAAAACTCACTTCCGCACTATTCCTCAGGGTGTTCTGATAGAAACTGGTGGTCACAATGGCTATGGGTCTTTGATATAGTCAATACTTTAATATGTGTCCAGTTCAACCTTTATTGTTTTTCCCCCTCTTTGATTTTCCAAAAGAAATTCATGGTTGTATTAAATTAGCTTTCTAAGAACACATTGTCTAGAATATGTTTTCAGCATTTTCATACAGCTCTGTTAAACACAGCTATACTAAATATAACAAAATATTTTAATACATGGTGTGGGCACCAGGAGGTGCTCCAGCTCCCCAAACACCCAACACACACAGGCTCGGACACAAGTGTAATAGCACAAAGGGTTTTTATCGTGGGAAACTCCTCTCATGCAAGCATTCCCCACACCATAACCACAATACAGATAAAAGCACATACACGCAGCAATGCCTTTTTCTCTCTGTTTTCTCTCTCCCTTTTTCCGTCACTACCTCCACTGTTCTTCTTCCTCCTGATTCTGGCACCTCGAGCAGTAGCAGGAAGCTGGTTTTATGTGAAACCCAGGAGTACTTCCAGTATCCCTTAATCGTGGTCCAGGAGCACTTCCAGGTTAGGCTGGAGTCCTATAAGGTAGGGATCATTAGTCCCCACAACACCGCCTGGCAGCACACAAAAAACCCAACAGGGCTGAGTCCAAGAACTTCAGCTCCCATGATGACCTGTGGGAAACTGTGGCACTGCCTCAACCCGGCTGCCATCTGGTGATCTGTGGGAGTTAGTGTCCTGTGTATGCTATCTCCCCCGGTCTTTTCTTTCCTAGGCTCCTGGCCGTCTCTCCCAATAGTATATAATTGTAATTATTTTATTTTAAAATGTTTTCATTTCTTATTATTCCTGATGCCTTAAAAGTGGCATTTGTCAGGTCATTATTAAAAAAATGTAATTTTTACTCAAATGTATTAATAATTTTAAACAAATCATAAGCATTACTTTTCTTTTCAAAGTGCTTAAAAGCAGTAGTCTCACAACTTCTAATTTACCTTACACACTGCAACATTAAAACAAATACCTTTAGCTTTCATGTGTAAGTACCACATGGGTTGGACGGACATCCCGACCAGGAGAGGGGATGCTTGTGCATACTGAGGTATTGTGGATCAAACACTGTTTGTTTGAACCTGGGACTGTCTTGTGTGTTCATGTTTGGTGTTTGGAGCTCTCTGGTGCCCCCTGATTTTCACACACGTCATACAAAATATGCATTCCCTTTTCACTTTGTGCATAAATTACTTTTAATGATAGAATTTCATCATACATTCTGAAGTTAAATATGGTGTTCCTCAGAGCTGTTACCAGTCATGACCCTCATGTTTGTACTGAAGCCAGTTTATATGGGAGAAGCAGAGATTTTTTAATGGTGGTGTTCAGATAGGCATTGGCGAATAGAATAAGATCTGATTGTGGCTTACTAAATCAAAGGTGAAACAAATTTGGTGAAATTAACAACCACTGGTCAAAGCATAAATATCTTTTAATTTTTCTTAAGGATTTCTCAAGAATAGAAATCTTTCATTGGGTCAGCAAAATGACAGAAAATATTACATCATTGATAAAAAAGGAAAATCAAATTAAATCAAAAAAATAACATAAAAAAGTTATTTATTGAGCCCTGCTATTTGAGCCTTACTGTTTTCTCATTACATGCCATCATTAGTAGATATACTGAAGCTTGAAAACACCACCTTCATCTTAACTTGTAGGCAAGTGACTCTCAAATTTATTTATGAATCAAACCTAATGATGTTAGTCCAGCTATGGTACTAATTAATTATGAGAGTAAACTGAACTTTGGTAGTGAAACATTAAGATGGATATTCTGTGGACAGAGGCAACATACCATGAAGTTATAACTCAGAGAGCCTGGCTACTAGTTCTGTTGAATCTGTACACAATTTAAGCATTGTCATTAATACTAATCTATGATTCAGTACCCATATTACTGCATGTTTTATAAACTGATTTTTCCAGTGAAAAATTATATAACAATTAACATATTTTTTTCATTTTGCAGGATGCAAATAATTAATTAATACACTTGTTTCAGGGCAATGCTGCAGTACTTTATTAACTAATTTCTATAAATTGTTCAATTTTCACTCTGCAGTTATTTCAAACAGCAGTTACTATAATCATTATTAGAACTGGGAAATATAACCATATACTGTAACTTCAGTTCCAAAGCCTCTACAGTGGTTTTCAGTAAGTTTTAGGGCTAATTTTAAACACTATAATTACACAGCTCAAAGTGGCTTTAGCCCCTTTTACTTAAAAATCACTAGTAATATATAAATAGGTTTTTATGTCAATGTCACGGATATAGTGTGACCAGAAGTTATATGTCTTCTAAATATTCCAAGGATAAAAAAAAATAATATAGAAGTTATAGCTACAGAGTTCTCATACTTAGAAATGATCTATCTAATTAATTAATCGATGCTCTGCCATTGTCAACTTTTAAATGGAGGGCAAAGATCTATCACTTTAGGAAAGTTTATTAAATTCCTATTTTAGCTGTCAATTGGGTTGCTCATTTGGCAGTTATTTTGCCTCAAATAAAACTCTATTAATTATTATGAGTAGTTGTTACTGACCCACACCTACTCACTTTTTCCTTTTGTGGCAGTGTTCACTAATGATGTTGTAATGTGCGGTTCCAGACATGGCAGATAGGTGTGAGACCTCCATAAAACTCCAAAAGCTAGGCTAAGCTCTTATGATTGGTACACGTTATCTATTTTCAGCTATACCAAAGAATTTTACATTAGTTTCTCACTTTTTGCCTTCCTTTAAAAAGCTAATAATTCTTATTGTCTTCCCATTATTCCATTTTGGATTATTCACAGGCACATCTATGTTATAGTAGGAGCCTTGCCTAGCCCAAACCCCCCCCAGAGTTCAACAAGAGACCAACAACGTGTCCACTTTGGTGCAATATATAAGTTCTTGCGTGTGTGATCCTAATTTAACTTCTTTGGATAAAAATATGTTACATGCAATTCTCTGCGTCTTTCCGATCTCAGTGTTCTGACTTTTTTTTTGTTTAAAGATTTCTGACTCTTATCTTACATTTCTGGCTTTTTGGTATCTCCCCTGCTCTTAATTTGTATCCATAATTCATCAACTGATCATATAATTAAAATTTTTTTCACTGTCTTATAATGACACAGAGTACAGGCCTCCTCTGCCTGGCTAGAATAGGTCTCACTCCCTAAAATGTCTTAATCCCCAAATATACTGGCCTACTTCAGCCTATGCAGGCTATAAAAGTCCAAGAATATGCACAATGCACTACAAAAAGGGGGTCACTGCAAACCAATAGCTTGTAGATGAAAAGGGAACAAAGAATCGTTATAAATAGAAGATTTAAAAAAAATGAAAAATACAAGAAAATGCTCAAAAAGAGCAAGAATGGAGTTTCCTAAAAGGGAACAATGAAAGCAAACAAGTTTCAATCCACATTCTGTGAGAGAAAACCAGAAACAGAAGCAAAATAAGTTCCAGAAACCAGCAAACCAAACAACACTCACATAAAAAACTTTTTTCACAAAACAAATGTTGGACTGCTGGCTCCTGCTTCTGGCTGGGAATGTAAAGCCAGAAGGAGGACCGAGCAGCAGTGATGTCGGAGTGGCCCCACCTTTTAGGCCTCCAAACACAATACACATTAAAAAGAGAGTACATAATAGCAGAAAATACATACAAATATGAAAACTAATACTTCATAAATATCAATAAAAATATAACATAATAAGCATAACTTGTGACCCTTACCTGTACATAACAACTATTACTTTGTGGAAGCGAGTGGGAATCTTTTGCACTGATAAAAGCCAATACAATATCCATCCATTATCCAACCCGCTATATCCCAACTACAGGGTCATGGGGGTCTGCTGGAGCCAATCCCAGCAAACACAGGGTGCAAGGCAGGAAATAAACCCCGGGCAAGGCGCCAGCCCACCGCAGCCAATACAACATAAAACAATTAATTCATACTACTGTTATGGTTTGCTGCATGATATGGGTTGCCTGGGAAGCATAAAGTGGCCAGAAGGTTTAAATCAGCCAGGCACGGACTTTTCTTATTCTAAAAGACAGTAAAACCCAATAGGTTTATTTTTAACCCACAAGGCTATTGTAGTTTTTGATTTCCTCTCTTCCTTTAGTTTGATTGCTTAGTTGTATGTTCTGCTGTCATGATTTGATTAATATTTGACCTGATGTTTTTGGATATCTCTGTTACTGGTCATTTAAACATATGTTTAAAAACTTTACAGTATGCATGTAAATGTTGCTTGGTGAATGAAGTGCTTTCAGTCTGTGTTTAGTGAAATGTTCAGTTTCTTAAATTTTCAAAGATCTTTTAGTTTAGTTACTTAAAGAACAATGAGTGGTAAGTCTGAATAATTAAAGCTGCAGCTAAGAATGATATTGTGATTGCATCACTTAAAGTTAGTATTTTGTTCTTCACACCTGCAGGTGTGAACAGCAACATACTATCAAGCTAGATAGAAATTTAATAGATGTCTGTTGTTAAGTGCAGATATATTGAAAACACAGATATGTTGAAAATGTTAGAAAATAATGTAGGTCAGCACTGGTATATTTTAACAGATTAAAATGCAAAATTAAACTTATTTTGCCATGGACTTAACTGGCAGACATGAATTACCCACTAATCTTAAGTACAGTCTCAATTAAAAATTGCAGCCACTGATGACTTCCAGGAGAGAACATATAAACAGTAAAATTTAAGAGGCACTGGACCTTGTTTATCATTCACTTGTTTCAACCATTTGTGTAAATTGAGGATTATATTATTTCATATATCAGGGTTCATTAGAAATTCTGGAGCTGATTCTGCACTATTGCTAACCCTCTATTCTGGCTTCCCTTTGAACATAGGATGTTTTCTTCCCATTATCTAATTAATCAACCTATTACCTCCTTAGTCTGTTCTTCACATCTTTGGTCCTTTGATCCCTTAAGACGTGGCATTTGGTTGAAAAATGTTTTGATTCATACCCACTTGGAATGTTCATACGTGTTTTTCACACTGAAGTCCTTCTTATTGGTGCAAACCTGAATTCATTTCCACCGTGGTCACAACTCTTTCTTTTCTTTTTAATAATCAGTTGAGATCATTTCTTGGAACATATCACATATAACTATCCTCTCTCGTCCTCCTGCATTTGCTTTTTCACTTTTTATGTTCTGTCTTTTTACATATAAAATTCAATTGTCCCTCTGTGAGCTACATTGTGAAAAGCAGACTGCATGTCTTAACCTTTGTATGTAATGTGGCAACCCAATGTTCAATCCTCCATCACTGTTCACTGTTTTGTCATTTATAATGTACTCCTAGTAAACCTTTTTCAATGTCTTTATCTGTTGACCCCTTTTCTCTGCTTAAATGTTCCCAGTATTTTCCTGCTGCCTCTACCTATTGATGTTTCTCTCTCATCAATTCTTTCAATCAAAATTCCTTTCTGACCTTATATCTTCATCTTACTGAGCCTCTCTATGCTTTCTGTCTATCCAGAACAGGAAATTCTTTTTAAGTACCATCCCCACCAAGATGGCACTGGCCTCTCAGCAGAAAGTTCCTAAGTCTATTTCTATTGACTTTTGGAAATCCTTTTTCTGTAATTTTATTCATCTTGAGTTCTTGGCAGATTAATGAGTGATCTGGGCCCAACTTTAAGAAAAGGTATCTATTACTAAGCATGTGGATAGCTGGATGTGCGACAGTTAGTGATGATACACTATTAGAGGATACAGAACAACAGTTATGAAGAAAAAATGTATTTTAAGAGCATACTAATCTATATTTGATCAGCAATAAATGCCCAGTAACCTACTATGAGCTTCATCAGGAGATGCCTTTGAGTGCATATACTGCTCTGAAGGCTAGTTTTAAAAGAACTATCAACTTGTGGAAAAAGCTAGAAATTACTATGTCCCCATGCTAAAAAATTATAAAAGAATATTGTAAGCACAATGTTTTACCTATATAGACTTCATCAGGAGTTTTACGTGTAATGTTTTTCAGAATGAGAATAATCTTTGTAGTTTTCCTTTTGACACACTTGACAATGAACTCTATACAGCTGAAATGTTGTGCATCTAACCTTATGGTTACAGGCACAATAATAATTTTTAATAATTTACAAAGTTAAACTTTTTTGATAGCGTCATAACATTCCAGAACATGTGCAAGTTCTGCTTCCATACTTGATTTTAAACATTTCAATAACAAAATTGATCATCAAGTTCAAGAACATGCATGCTCAAAAATTACCTATTGGGCTCAAGTGGACTTAGAGATAGTTTGGCTGAGATAACTAGGGAAAAAAAATGAAATTGCCAAAACACTTTATCTCTGGCTACCCAGCTAAGCTTAAACAACATCTGGAAGATTTCACCATTGGCAAGCAGCATTAGCAGAGAATTACAAAGGTGTCTTGATGGATAGCATTATGTTTCTCCAAAATGTCCATGAAAAATCCTCATCCACAAAAGTAGAAAACTAGCTGTTATCACCAAAACAGCATAAGCTTTAAAACCAAATTTAGCCTTCCAAATTTAATGTGAAAGTCATTCATTTATCTCAATGGATAATATTTCTCCTAATAATTTAAACACTTTCTGATATTATAAAGGAATATGGATGAGTGTACACTTTCTTCTTGTTTTCCAGCTCCACACAACCCTGCATGGAATATACGTGCTTAAATGTTTAGAAATCGCCAGTAAAGCAGGCAAAATAAAATAAATCGAGAAAGAGAAACACTACAAGGTTGATTATAACCCACGTATGAATTCTCCTTTTGACAGCAAGAATATCCATAACTGACCACTAGTACACTGAAACTGCTGTCCTAAGTACAAACTTAAATAGCAGAGTCATGTACTGTGTCATGATTGTAATTATGTATACCTTCTGTTTTCAATGTTAAAACCATTTAAAAGTGTGGGAAAGGAAATGCAATATAACTTTCAAAAGTGTACACCTCTCAGAATCTCCTATGAAAGTTTCCCTGTCTTTTTCTCATTTAAATTCCTGCTGTGAAAATCCAAAAATCTTGCCATTTATTGGGCTTGCTTTAGAATTATGACCAAGTGGTGTTTATATGCTTTTTGCTTCATAGGGTATGAGATTTCTTCCATATACACCTAAGAATGCATTCACTCCTAATGTACATGTTACTTAATTGCATCTGATATGAGTTTTTGGAGGAAGATAATTTAGGAGTGAAAATGTCGAGAAAGTTTTGATTGATAAAATACAATCTTTTTTAATGCAGGCAATGTGAATTGGAAAACTGATATACATAAGACTATGTTAAAGACTGGTAAAAACCGTATACTAGTGAAACCTACATTAGGGCAAACCTGTTAAACATAACTGAACATTCTGTCATATGTTTGCTTATACTTTATCTTAAACACATTATGAAACACAAGAAACCAATGTTATCACCTTTTATTTATACATAGTGATAATTATTGTGCAAAGTGAAATGTAAATATATGCAAAACTAGTAATAATGCATGTTTTCTAATACTGTGGCAACATAATATATATAAAATATTAATTTGCATATTTACCATTTTTTACCTGGAAAGAGATTATGTCTTTGACATTTCCCTTTTGCTGACGACACCCACCAGATCTTAATAAATGTGAGATAAGCCAATTGCAAGCTGTATGGTCCTGGGTCACTGAATTTGAAAACAGCTCCCTGCCAGCTCAGTAAAGTGTAGGGCCTAATCTTAGGTCTGACATCACAGTGTACACATATTCTCCAGGTTGTTCTTCGGTGAGCTTTGTATCTTTTTTACAGCTTCAAATGTAAAAATGGGATAGGGGTGGTTTACAAAAAATTGTTAAATGATTATAAGGTACTGCGGTGGGTTGGCACCCTGCCCGGGATTGGTTCCTGCCTTGTGCTCTGTGTTGGCTGGGATTGGCTCCAGCAGACCCCCGTGACCCTGTGTTCGGATTCAGCGGGTTGGAAAATGGATGGATGGATTATAAGGTATTTTCATTCATAACTAACAAGACATTTCTTTTTCTGTCTTCCTATCAGGGAAGTCCTTCTGTGCTGATAAGCATGGCTGATGAGGTCAAGATCACCCACCCCATTCTTTGTGCAAGGTGCCACTTTTATCATTTATATTTAGGGCAGAGAGATGTGTCAAAAAGTGTGGATGAAAGGAAAATAATACACAAAAACATAAATTAGTATTTCACTTGGATATCCAGCAATATTATATTGTTCCACTGTCCACATTTTGTGCAGTACACTCGTATTAGACTTTTCATTGTCAAGATTTATTTAGATTTTTGTGGCTTCAATTGTTTTTGGCACATTTTTTTTCATATCAGCCAATCAAAGCATAGATAGTAATAATGTTAACTAGGCTACTTTTATAACTTTTACATAATAAACTTTGTTTATTTAAACATTATAAAAATTTAAAATATTTTACATAATTTTGGGGTCCCAGAGTATGTGTTTTGAGGTCCCATGGTGCAGAGGGTTCAAAAATAACGGTACAGGAGCTGACACAGCTCCTACGCAAATTAAGGATTGAGTATTATAAAAAACTAGCAGGAGTACCCAGTGTTGCTCGGGAATCTATAACCAGTGGATTTCCAAAATGAGAGAAACAGAATATAGAAATAGAACAAACAGTTTTCTGAATCACATTTTATTGTAATAGGTAATATAGGTGGCCATTCCAGAGCCTTTGGATACACTATATTTTTTGTTTTCCCTTGTGGTGAGAAAATGAACAAATTCTGAGGGTTGCCCACTCTAGATCATGCCACGTAGAGTTGTCCGTGTGAAAAGCATGGATTTTCGAAATTGATGCCTGCAACTTATAGTGATGGCTCTTGAGCCTTATTAATTGACATAGCAAAAGCCGAATGAACAGGAATTTGGAGCAGTTTGAAATCAAAGGGTAAATCATTCAGAATCAGCGGTATTCTTGGTATGAAAACATCTGAACGTCTTGCGCAATGTGTCATGATAGTTGCTTCAATAATATTTGGATAGAGAGTCTTGACAAAAAGGGTAGTGTTATTACACAGTAAGGAGCGTCTGTGTTGAACAATGCTACTATCTAACGGACGTTGGCGATGGTAACTACAGAGAGAAGTGCCATACAATCGGTGTTGCGTTTGGGGAAAATGTTGGAGGAAGGATGCTGTCTTTTTAAGGCAAGTCTCTGTTCAAATGTGCTTTTATATAACGGACGTTGGCGAATGAAATACAGCACTATTAGTGCATGTGGGAGTGTGATGTGCGGAAACGCAGGTGTGTCAGCCGGTCATGTGGACTGGGTCGTTCACGTTTTACATCTATGTGGCAATTCCTCTTCACCCGATCAAAGTAGTCGGCCTTCTCATACTTGGACAATTCTGCCATCTCTTGGCAATTTAAAGAAACAAGGGTAAAGAGCGATGCAAAGAGACCAAAGCTGCTGCTAGATGGCGCCGTGGTGAAGTTCTGTTACAACATGCAGCCATCTTAAATACAGGGACGTGTGCCGAATGTTGTGTCGGTGACAAGGTGCCCTGCGGTTCACCACAAACATTTTTCCAATCCAAACATACCCCATGACCTTCTCCTTGTCACAAAGGAGCCCCATGCCCAGTTTGGTGGCGATCGGATGCCTAGTGCAGGTTTGTATGGCTGACAAACAAACATACACACACAGATAGACTCAGCTTTATATATTAGAAGAAGGCTGTTATTAGTGTTAAAAGAGAAGGAAAAAACATTTTATAGTTAATCAAAAAAAGAAATGTAAAGTGTGTAGGGTTTTAAATATTACTTTTTGTAAAGAATGATTGAATACTTGAGCAAACACCATTTTCTTAAAGCAAACAATTTGTTTTTATATTTATACTTTAAGAAAAAATATTACAATTTTGGCCTTTATTGAAAGTTTCACATTTTGTTTTTGATTTAAAACTGTAATTATCTGCAAAAGTTTTTTATATTTGTAGTGCACATAATTCTTGATTCACATTAATTTTGTGACATATACTTGTTTACAAGTAATAAACGAGGTGTGTTATTTTCCCTCAAATTAATTTTTCACATGTGTATTAGCATTATTATTAACAAAGCATCACACAGCCACAAATCAGCAGGCATGGAATCAGGTCAGATCTGAGTCAAATTTAATAATAATAATAATAATAATAATACATTTTATATACTGTACATAATATTTTTCCTACCACAAAACCTACCACCAGTATAAATGTCTTATTGAATAAACTTTTTATTAATTTCTATGTCTACTTGTATATTAATTGATAAATATTTTCATTGTTACTTTCTATATTTTATTTTGCTTTCAACTGCTGCTGACACTTTTATACTGCCCTCATATCTGAATGTGACTTACATTGAGAAGCCATTTATTTGGTAGTGTGCATCTTTTTAACAATAAATTTGCCCCACATTTTCTCTCAGAAGAGCATGAAATAGTTGGGAATGAAATAAGCAAATTCAGTAAAGGGATACTGCTCCATTTGTATTACAAATTGTCCCTCAGTTTCATGTTAAGTGGTGGTGATGGATCAGCTCAGCAGGAAGTCACAGCATTAAGCTAAATTCACTGTAATATTCCTGGAACAATTATAAAATGTTCCCATAGAGTTTTACACAGTTGAAGAAGTTCATCTGAACATTGGTACACTGCTGATAATCGCAACCATCATCAGATGTCATTCAAATGTTATTCAATGAGCCTAATGTGAGCCACAAAAATACACCTCAAAGTACAAAGTACAGACATAATCAGTCCAGCATGATGAATACATGGACTCATGAGGTGTTAATTAAATTTGTTCAGATTCACTGGTTAGGTTATCTGTTGATGTAGCCCATCTTTCAGAAGTCAATTTCTGCATTATGAACCAATGGGTCACAGCTCCACCAGATGTAATGCAAAATAAGTAATAAGAACCCCTTTGTAATTTAACTTGTGAAATAGTCTTACTGCCTGGGGGCGCAAGCATGCTTCTGTCAGAGAGGCAAGCTTTATTGTCCATACAGTGTTCTAGGTTTACTCTTGGGAATGGATGTATGTGCAGTGTGATCTTTCCACTTCAGCATTGGAGTTTGAAAGCTAGGACCCTTATTTTTGGTATTAAAATGAGTACCAACATATGTTTTCACTTCTGGTCCAAGCTTTCATAGACCAGCCAAGTCTATGCAGTGCAAAGCCTTCTGAGGAAAAGGCAGATGTAATTTTAGATATTAGACAGATTATTAATTCCAAGGGGAAATTCATTGTAGTAAAAAGTATCCAGGGAACGAGTCCACATAAAAGAAAGTGGTAGGAGTGATCAGTGAAATAAAGTCATAGACTGAGCTGCTGGAAAGGCTGCCACTCATGGGGACGCCTGAGTCATCATCCAATTACATAATTCCATTACGTAGAGCTCAAAGGATGAAAAGTACCTCAAAAAATGAGTTAAGGTAAAAACATTGTGTCAATCCTATTTTTCGTTGTAGGAAAATCACTTAACAAAAGATACAGTCAAAATACTGTTGCATAAGCTTCTGAAACGAAGAAAATTAAATAATACGTGCAGACACTTGCACAGTTTTAAAGATAACCAGGAAGTGCCTGACCCTATCCTTAACACTTTCACTTGGTGACAGCAAGGTTCACAACCTCAAAAGTACTTCAAAGTATCAAGGCTAGCAACAGTTCACAAACCAAACCCAAAATGGTTACCTTCTTTCTGTTGCCGGTTAATATATCATCATGCTGTGGATGTGACCTGCAGGGACCACATAGCATTCCACCAAAGCAATGTGTTAATTGCAGAACAAAAAGGTGATGACCATGCCAATACCATGGCATTGCATGGAAATACAGTAAATGATATAAACATAAATCCCTGTGGTGGGTTGGCGCCCTGCCTGGGGATTTGTTCCTGCCTTGCGCCCTGTGACCCTGTGTTAGGATATAGCGGGTTGGAAAATGACTGACTGACTGATAAATATAATTTATACCTTTCTATAGATGAAAAGTACAACATCAAAGTGAAACTAAAATCTCCACAATACAGCATATATACAGAATATTAATTCATAAGGAGAAAAGGAAAAAAGTAAACAAAACACGTTTACCTTCCCTTTCATGGAAAAGAAGCCAACAGTAAGATAACCCTGTTTCAAAGATGTGCACGGTCTTAATTCAGAAAGAACAGGTATGCAGACAACAATGTTTCAATTGTTTGGTTGTCTAATATTATCACTATTAATATTATAAACACCTGACCACACAGGGCTTAGTGCTGCAGTGGAACTGTTTCAGATCTTGTGTTCATGTCGTTCATTGTGTGCAGTATGCCTGTTTTTTCAGTGTTATTGTGGTTTGATTATAAACTTGAGGTACTGGTGTTTAAATTTATGCTGTTCATGGCCAGTATATTTTCTTGGGATGTTTGTGTCGCTGTCAAGGTACTTAATGTTTAAATCTATATTGAAGATGACAATGTCATAGGGCATCACAATGATCCTACTGTTTGATTGATTTTTTTGTATTGTGAAATGTGCATGAACATGCACGTCTCACTAGTTATTAACAAAATACACACATTTTTGATTAGGTAAGCTATGTTAAAGTCACAGAAATTGGCAAACATAAAGAATAATTTTTTTTATGTCCAAAAATGTTACTGGACAAGTTATACATTCAAAAGACTAGTTGAGTGTTGTAATATGACTCTTTTGAAACCACTGTTATAGCCAGCTGTTAGTTGGCTTTTTTATAGCCCATGTTTTACCCTGCACAAATTGTTTCAGTTGTTATTGATCCTTTTAATTAACTGCCTGTTGCAATCCACACAACCTACCTTGTAATGAGACCCATTCTCAGTATACTTGTGGCAGTTCCATGCATGTAAATCACATTTGGGTTGCTGTCCCTGTTACACATTCATTTATATCTAATATCTACTACAATGCCATGTTCAAAGCAGACTTAAAATATTTAATCTTGCCTAGCATCTCTCAGAATTGCTCACATTTTTTGTGCTTCCCATATACAGCATTATTTGAATATATGATGCTGTTACTAATTGAGCAGCATGTAATAAGGACTAGAATGCTTGATAAAATAAGCAGGAAGTGTGTTTGAGAATGTTCTTTGAGCTATGATTTTTTGTCTGGAACAGGGCTTTATGCCATAGTGAAAACAATATAAATCACTATTTGTTGTAATTTCATATATTGTGTTTTTTTACTTTTATGTAAGTATTAAATTATATAATTTAGTTTTAATTTTGGAGTTGACTATGAGTCATTTCATATATACAGCATAATTAAACTTAATTTTTAAACATACTAATTTGATGATTATTTGTTGTTGTAGAAAACTTCAAGATGCAGGTTTGTGAAGCACAAAAGGCCACTCTTTATCCCACCCACACTTAGGACTGTTTATTTTCTCCAGATGGGTATCATAGTTTTAGTTATTTATGAATATGAAAATTTCAATCAGTTAAACAGCTGTGATAGCACTTTTCACAAAGAATAGCATGAGATAAAAAATACAGGTGCTATATTTAAGTACTATTAGCAAATGAACTTAATCTATTTTAAATCTGAAGATTCATCTAGGTACAGTATATAGGATTGGAAGTAAGATATTAAGCTAGCAGTCAAAAACAGACTGTTACATAATGGCAGAGATGTCGACTACCTTGTGTTTTATCAGTGGAAAGTTGCATAAAAAGAAGATTTACAACACATTCACTGCAGTAAGTTGGAACTGCCACACTTCTGTCATCACATCTTCAGCTTTAAATAGACTTAAGCTTTCACCTTAATCCTCTGGAGGCCAGTTGTGAATGTCACTGACGTTTGTCTGGAAAAATTTCTAGGCAAAAGCAAACCTTTACCAAAAATACAGAAGAACTGCTGCAGAAATATTTATGAGACAAAAGTATCTAGACATGAAAATATAAAAAAATACAGACAGATTTCATGCTGTCTAAGCCTCTACTCTTTATAAACTATCAAATGATTATAAAATTTCATGTCTGATATTTTGATATGACAGGTCGCATTGTATGTGCTTTTCTCTTTAGTTTAGGTTTCACCTGGGATGCCTTCACCATGGAGTATACATGCTCACCATATGTTTGTACAAATATATGCTGTTTGAATTTTAAAACTAAATCTGAATAGTGCCATTATTTGTATTTGAAAATGTGCCCGGGGTGGATTTGCATTCCATTCTTGCACCTTATTTTGCCAAGATAGTTCCCATTTTCCTAAAATCTTCAGGTGGAATATGAGGACACAGCAAATAAATTGATATTTGGATATTTCTCCATTTGGCCCCCCATTTTATGAGCTCACTTAATTTATTTTTAGTATTGTTGGAGACCAGAGCCTATTCCTGGTAGAATTAAACACAAAACAGGAACCAGACCATGAAAACTATGGTAGTCCATAGCAAGTCATGCTCATGCACACACCCAAATTCACACTAATTACATTTATAGTCACAAAATTAAATTCAATTGTAGGTGCAAAAGGTTGTATATTTTCTACTGCGTGATGAGTGGTTACCATATATATACTGTATATATGGTAAAATAAAAAAAAAATTTTAAGATACATGATTCATTTGCCTGTGGTGGGCTGGCGCCCTGCCTGGGATTTGTTTCTGCCTTGCACCCTATGTTGGCTGGGATTGGCTCCAGCAGACCCCCGTGATGTTGCGTTAGGATATAGCGGGCTGGACAATGACTGACTGACTGATTAATTTGTTCCCTTTGTGGATTTCTAGCTACAAATATGCAAACTGTATCACAAACCTTCGCCTTTATTTGTACGACCTTCGGGCAATAAACCCTCCAATGTATTAGACGATGGGAAACTTCAGCTATCCCAGAAGCTCACAACTATGAAAAACTTCTTCCTCCATGGTTGCATCAGGCATGATGTAACTCCAAGATGCCTATTTTTTAAAACACCAACAAACACACCGAAGATGGCATACATCATTCAATAATTCACTAAACGTGTTCTATATGAACTGATCACCAAAACACACCACATACTAACTACATACAAATCTGAAATAACGAGGCAACGATCCAGTTTCTCGCAACATGTGGACAGATGGTTACAGATGAATGGGCTAAGCACATCTAGGACACAGCTTACAAAAGCCATAAATCTAAAAGGAATACACTTAACAAAAAATGGAATAAACTCACTGGGAATATGAATACTAATGAACCACAATCTGGAGTATACAACTTCTCCATAAAACAGCTGTCCGCTACAGAAATGTTCTTGCCAGAGGTTTAAAATTCAACCACAAAGACGCAACCGACACAAAATTCCTAGGCCTGCTGCTGAGAGTTGATTCTACAATAAAATAAAATAAAAATAAAAAGAGTAATAAAAATCATCACCCCGAAAGCGGACAATAGAGGTAACATAGTACAGTATATATGTACTAAATTTCAGGTTAATAGGTCATACAGTTTGCGAGCTACAGGTGAATTAAAATCCTAGATAGACAAACGGACAGTCACGGTAGCGTATTATCTAAGATATAAAATACAATGTCTGTCTGTCTGTATGTCTGTCCGCTTTTCACGAGAGAACTACTTCACGGATTTAGATCAGGTGTTTTTCTATAATTTGCTTGAACATTCCAGTTGATTTTGCGACTTCTCTCATTTTGCTATGTATCATAGTTCGCTTGCGGTACCGATTTATTTGCACGAAGCCAAGATAAAGGCAGTGATTTTTTGGAAAGATCGCCCACCCCTAATTTGACTAATCAAGCTTTCAAATTTATGTAGGATTCATTAACCCTTTGGCGAGCTACTTGGAAAAGGGTTGCAAGCTACCGGTAGCTCACGAGCAACGTGTTGGAGACCCCTGCTCTAGATAAATATCTAAACTAGTGTCCTTAGTCAGGGGGTAGAATAACTGCATAATGATTGAAAAGCTGCAAGCAGCAATATAAAATTAGTTTTGTTTTATACAAAATATTCAAAATCAATCCTATATTGCCATTTATAAAGTAATTGGCTAAAATTAAAATAATTTCATATCAAAATAATGTACTTTACAGCCGAAACAAAATGAAAGTGTAGCACTGGTCTTATCTGTAAGCCAATGGTATATTAAGCAGACATTAAGCTCTACACCATTAAGACCAACATATTACATTCTTTTGTACGTATAGCACACAATGACAATGTCACAGAAATATAAATTGTAAAAAAAAAAGATCCTTCAATGAGAGTAAAAGGACACATCTAGTAAATAAATTTACTTTTCATTAGTAAAATTCAAGGCAACATAAAGGTTTAGTAGTCTTAAAACACCAGGAGACTGCATTTGAAATCCCAATATCATGGAGTCTAGCATTGTCTTTACATCTGGATCAGTACTTCTTCCACATTTCAAAGACATGAATGTTAGGTTAATTTGTATACCATTTGTATGGCCATTCTGGGACATTGTTGGTTTCCATGTATGTACTTCATTTTCTATGTGTTTAAAAAATCTATGCCTTTATACAGTAGGTGCTAATTCTATATTCAATAATGCATTGATGCTTGCATTTTACCTAAGAACTTGTCACAGCACCTTAAACCTGCACTAAGTTATTAGTGCTATAAAAAATAAACTGAATTAAATAATTTGATTGTGATGATTTCACAAAACCAGAAAAATATAACTCAAAAGGTGCTTCAATTTATTATTAAGAAAAATGTAGCATATATATTTAATGCTACTAAATATTACATTTACTGTTGTAGCTGTTTAAATAAGGCAGGTTGAGTAAGCACAATATGGTTTATTATTCTTTATATTAAGCCAACTGCATTGTGCCTGAAGAATTGTGGCAGCCTTTTGTGTGCAAGAAAGAATTGATCTGATCTTTCTCTCCTAAAAACCAGTTTTTATAATCCCTGAAGTCTATTTTCAGACAACAGCTAGAAATTCCACACAATTATCAGCCCAAGATAAATTTCTTCATCCTACTAATTAATGGTTTCCAAAATCAGTAAGGATGTGCATTTGATGGCTTACCTCATAGTTTACTGATAATGTACACTATTTTGTGGATGTTCTTGTAATCAGTAAGCTTAACCTCATTTGCAAATGGTGGCTAAAGCTGGTGGCACATTACACGACCTAGTCAGTGGGATTGTTAAACTTGACTATTGCAGTTACTGATCTTGTCACCTGAATATGTATGATTAGAAATTACATGACTAGAAATTGACTATAAATTTCTAGAAATTGCTAGGATAGGACAAATGACACAACTGTATGACATCTTTCCAGCACAGTTTCACATTGCCAAAATATTGAGAGCTTGCCCCTTTATCTATCAGCAAGTAATATGCTGCCTGCTTCAGCCAATGCATTACAAATGTTTTAAAGATACAGCAAGTTGAGCAGCAGTCATATAACTTTTTGCTTTTTTCCACTCTATTGGGATATGTAAAATATGAGACAGCAGACAGAAATGCCTCTCTTCTGAATAGCAGGTATAAAACACCTATGTTGCTAATTTCTTGTAGCTACATTACATGCATTTGTCTGAGCACTCATTGGTTCTAAACTCTTGCAAATACACAGCTTGCCCCTACGATTTAAAACAAAATAAAACCTGATTAGACTCATTTGGTATGTCAGACTACATGAACGGTAGTCACAGGCATGCACCATAACTTCTTCCAACTTACTATGATTATGTACACTGTGACAGATAGGGGGCACTATCGCTCCCTTGAACCCCTGTCCACGATTCCAGACACCAGGTAAAAGTCCAAGATTTGACTTTATTAAATCTCCACAGTGCACAAAGCACCCTCTCCTCCACTATACTCATACAAATCACAAATAATCCACAATAAATCAATCCTCCACTCCCAGAGGCATTGCCACCCTTCCACCCAGCTCAGCTCGTCTGTCTGGGATCTCCCACAGTCCTTTATACTCCTCGACCCGGAAGCCTATCACCCTCTCTGTCCATATGACCTGGAACACTTCCGGGTCAGATAAAAAATCCTTTTTTCTTCACCCAGGAAGCACATAGTTCTCTTTGTCCATGTGACTATGACCTACTTCCTGGGCGTAAGGCAAATAGTCTCTGGGCCTCCCTGCAGCGACTCCTGGCAGCCCCCATGGTATCCAGCAGGGCTGTGAATAAAGACTCCAATGTCCATAATGCCCTGCTGGTCTTCGGGGCACCTCCATACTGCAGGGAGGGCTCCACCTGGCGGCGTGGGGGTATTGGCCGGGATGAACAGCCGGCCATACATCACAACACTAAATGAAGTATGAAACCTAATGCGACAGGACACTGACTTTGATTTTCACTTCTAGTGTGATAAGCAAAGAATTCTCCATTGGCTTCTCTTCCACCACTACTGCTGTGCCATGGATCACAACCCTAGTGGTGCCATCGATCACAAAAGTGATCAAAGCACATAGAAACTCACCCTGGTTTAATGAGAACACTCAAGCTCTTAAATTAGAGCATCAAAAACTAGAGCATAGAGGGAGAACAACAATGCTCCAGGTCTTTCAAATTGCATGGACAGAGAGTGTTAAAAATATTTAAAAAACTCTCTTTAAAGCTTGCTCAGGTTACGATTCTGAAACGACAGATAATAATAATAATTCTGTACTGCTTAGAACACTGGCTAATTTAACAAATGGGAATTCAGAAGTACAGTGCAATATACGAACATACATTAGCAGTACAGACTTTATGAACTTCTTTAATGAAAAAAATAGAAATATATGATCCCAGATTTCAGCATCACAGTACAAACTGCATACTAGCCTGGCAAACTCTGTCTCGCTTTGCATTCAGCACTTTAGAAATTTTAAACGTGTAACAGGACAGGAAGTCTGTAAATTCTAAAATGAAACCTACTACTTGTTCCCTTGATCCAGTTCCATCAAAACTACCAAAAAGCATAATGGATGTTATTGCAGCAAGTATTCTTAGCATTATCAATAGCTCATCATTGCATGGCACAGTACCTGATGCACTAAAAGTGTCAGTTGTCAAAACATTACTTAAAAAGCCAGACCTAGACCCAAATATACTTAATAATTATAGACCCGTAGCAAATTTAACCTTTCTGTCTAAAATACTTGAAAAAGCAGGTGCCAATCAGCTTCAGTCACACCTTACGCAACACAACTTATTTGAGAAATTTTAGTCTGGCTTCCACACTGGTCACAGTACAGAAACAGAATTAATGGGTGTTGTGAACAACATTCTGATAACCTCTGATGAAGGAAATTCTACTGTAATTAAGTTGTTAGACTTAAGTGCAGCGTTTGACACCATTACTGCACATGCTAGAAAATGACTTTGGGCTTACAAGCAATGTCCTTGCCTGGTTCTTATTCATTAAATTGATTCCAGTACGTACATAAATGTGCTGGCAGTACCCCATCATTACACACAGAAGTGAGATATGGCATCCCGCAAGGCTCAGTACTCATACCTTTAATGTTTTCACTTTACATGCTTCCACTGGAATCTATCATTAGAAAAATGAATGTTAATTTTCACTTGTACGCCGATGACCCAGTTATACAGTCATATGAAAAAGTTTGGGAAGCCCTCTTAATTCTTTGGATTTTTGTTTATCATCGGCTGAGCTTTCAAAGTAGCAACTTCCTTTAAATATATGACATGCGTTATAGAAAAAGTAGTATTTCAGCAGTGACATTAAGTTCATTGGATTAACAGAAAATATGCAATATGCATCATAACCAATTTAGACAGGTGCATAAATTTGGGCACCCTAACAGAGATATTACATCAATACTTAGTTGAGCCTCCTTTTGCAAATATAACAGCCTCTAGATGCCTCCTATAGGCTTTGATGAGTGTCTGGATTCTGGATGGAGGCATTTTTGACCATTCTTCCATACAAAATCTCTCCAGTTCAGTTAAATTTGATGGCTGCCGAGCATGGACAGCATGCTTCAAATCATAGATTTTCGATGATATTCAAGTCAGGGGACTGTGACGGCCGTTCCAGAATATTGTACTTCTCCCTCTGCATGAAAGCCTTTGTAGATTTTGAAATGTGTTTTGGGTCATTGTCTTGTTGGAGTATCCAACCCCTGTGTAACTTAACTTTGTGACTGATGCTTGAACATTACCCTGAAGAATTTGTTGATATTGGGTTGAATTCATCCGACCCTCAACTTTAACAAGGGCCCCAGTCCCTGAACTAGCCACACAGCCCTGCAGCATGATGGAACCTCCACCAAATTTGACAGTAGGTAGCAGGTGTTTTTCTTGGAATGCAGTGTTCTTCTTCCGCCATGCAAAGCGCTTTTTGTTATGACCAAATAACTTAATTTTTGTCTCATCAGTCCAAAGCACTTTGTTCCAAAATGAATCTGGCTTGTCTAAATGAGCATTTGTATACAACAAGTGACTCTGTTTGTGGCGTGAGTGCAGAAAGGGCTTCTTTCTCATCACTCTGCCATACAGATGTTCTTTGTGCAAATTGTGCTGAATTGTAGAACGATGTACAGATACACCATCTGCAGCAAGATGTTCTTGCAGGTCTTTGGAGGTGATCTGTGGATTGTCTGTAACCATTCTCACTATTGGGAATTCTTGAAATAGTACAGAAAATAAAGTGAAATAGTCTCACTGTTTTTAACTGAACATGGCTGAATACACTGCCACCTAGTGGTAAGTTAAACAGTAACAGCTAAACTATATATATTGTAGTTGTTGCATTAAACATGTATTACATTACTCCAATATCACAATCCTGCGCATATGCCACTCTTGTATTTTTCTTGGCCTGAAGGACCTGGGTTTAACAGCAACTGTGCCTGTGGCCTTCCATTTCCTGATTACATTCCTTACAGTTGAAACTGACAGTTTAAACCTCTGAGAGCTTTTTGTAGCCTTCCCCTAAACCATGATACTCAACAATCTTTGTTTTCAGATCTTTTGAGAGTTGCTTTGAGGATCCCATGCTGTCACTCTTCAGAGGAGAGTCAAAGGGAAGCACAACTTGCAATTGACCACCTTAAATACCTTTTCTCATTATTAGACACACCTGTCTATGACGTTCAATGCTTAACGAGCTAATTCAACCAATTTGGTTTTGCAAGTAATCAGTATTGAGCAGTTACATGCATTCAAATCAGCAAAATTACAAGGAAACCCAAATATTTGCAGAGCCAGTTTTTCACATTTGATTTAATTTCATACAACTAAATACTGCTTCACTAAAAATCTTTGTTTGGAAAACACCCTAGTACTCAGATGCTCCTAAGAACTGAAAGACATACCACTGTTATCTTTTTTGTTGAAAGTAGAGTAAATTATTATGCAGGCTGATAGGGGTTCCCATACTTTTTCATATGACTATACCTTTCTTTAAGACCAAATGAGATTTCTCTGATCTTAATTAGATGTGTTATTAAATTAAAGGAGTGGATGGATGAGAAGTACGTGTCTTTGAACACAGACAAAACAGAAATGTTAATTATTGGAGGGAATGATGGTGATCACAACAATATTTTGTCATCCTTTAACTCAATTGGAATCACCATTAGTTTTACTGAATCAGCCTACACTCTAGATGTTATCTTTGACTCTTGCATGTCATTTAAAATGCACATTACAAAATTGTCCAAAACACATTTCTTCAATCTTAAAAATGTTGGGAAATCAAGGTGTTTTCTAAATATGCAGAATACTGAGAATTTAATTCATGCCTATATTTCTAACAGGACTGACTACTGCAATGCAGTGTTCACTGGATTTTCAAATTGTTCTTTATACAGCTTCCAGTTAATCCAAAATACAGCTGCAAGAATTATTACAAGAACAAGAAAATAAGAACAAATAACTCCAGTTCTTAAATCCTTACACTGGCTCCCGATTAAGTTTAGGGCAGATTTCAAAATCCTCCTTTTAACATATAAAGCATTAAATGGCAAAGGTCCAGCTTACTTATGTGAACTTATCATTACTTACAAACCAGAGCACACATTAAGATCTTGTGAGTCTGCTTATCCTCTTTAATAAAACCCCTGTGTGTGTCCAGGTGTCCATGTGTGTGTCTTCTGGTGAAGTGCGCATGCGCGGGACCGCACGTGTTCATTCTCTCCCTGTGCATTCCCTGTGCAGAGAGAGAGAGAGACAGACAGACACACACAGGAGTGTGCACAAGAGAGGCACACACACACACAGGCGCGCGAGACACACACAGACACGCGAGAGAGAGACACACACACACACACAGGTGCGCGAGAGAGAGACACACACACACAGGTGCATGAGAGACACACACACACAGGCGCGCAAGAGACACACACACACAGGCGCGCGAGAGACACACACACACAGGCGCGCGAGAGACACAAACACACAGGCGCGCGAAAGAGACACACACACACAGGTGCGCACATGCTTTATTGCAATGTTACTTTTCTTGGTTGTTTATTAAATTACGGATTTTTCAAATGTTCATTTTTTTCCCTGTGCTTAAAACTCATTAAAAAAAAGTGTTTTTAGCGAGCGGTTCATAGCGCTATAGCGCGAACTCTTGCAGTGTTAGTTTTCTCTGTTGTTCAAGGTTCTCTCAGTGTTATTCAATGTTTTTACATTTACTTTACTACTAGCAGAATACCCGCGCTTCGCAGCGGAGAAGTAGTGTATAAAAGAAGTTATGAAAAAGAAAAGGAAACATTTTAATAATAACATAACATGATTGACAACGTAATTGTTTTACATACATGTGTACATATATACACACACACATATACTATGGGGTGCGAAACAGGCAAATACATTGATTTTCTGAATATATAAAGTCGGCGTTAGAATATATAAAGTCAAAACTTGAATATATAAAGTCATTCCCGAATATATAAAGTCACTGTCGGAATATATAAAGTCAAAACTTGAATACATAAAGTCAGCGTCGGTATATATAAAGTCAAAACTTTTTTCTAAATATATAAAGTCAAAACTTGAATAAATAAAGTCACCGCTGGAATATATAAAGTCAAAACTTGAATATATAAAGTCATCGCTGGAATATATAAATTCAAAACTTGAATATATAAAGTCAGCGTCAGAATATATAAAGTCAGCGCTGGAATATATAAAGTGAAAACCTGAATATATAAAGTCAGCGTCGGAATTTATAAAGTCATTCCTGATTATATAAAGTCAACATCAGAGTATATAAACTCATTCCTGAATATATAAACTCAAAGTCAAAATATATTGATTGAAATGACTCTGAACTGAAGTAAGTTAACAAAAACGTATTCAGAAAAATAAATTAAAAAAACACTGTTCGGTTAATGTTTTGAAAATGATGCATTTGCCCTGCCCAGGATTGGTTCCTGCCATTGCACCCAGTGTTGGCTGGGATTGACTCCAGCAGACCCCCGTGACCCTGTGGTCAGATTCAACGGGTTGGGAAATGGATGGATATTGCAGCACTGACTTTGTATATTCCGACGATGACTTTATATATTGAAGTTTTGACTTTATATATTCCAGCGCTTACTTTATATTGTGAGCTGGAGGGCTTCGCTATTACGTGTGGGGACGAAACTACACTTTGGTAACTGATCATGCTCCACTTCAATGGTCATACCGACAGAAAGATACAAACTCTCGCCTCATGAGATGGTTTCTGGGCTTACAACCTTACCGTTTCACAGTAAAACATCGACCAGGTTCTGAATACGTCAACGCAGACGTATTATCAAGACTAAATGAACCTGGTACAGAGAGTCGTTTGATTCACGGAGATATGAATAAAGCTGAGGGGGAGGGTGTGAGCTGGAGGGCTGATCGCACCCCAAGAAGATACAGACGCCTCTGGGAAAACCACAACCCCTGAAACACAGACTACCCTCACATTGCTCCTTACTTTCTCACTTGCGCTATAACGCTTAATGCAAACCTCGCGGGATACTCCGCTAACTTAAAAGCCTTGTGCAGCTCCTGTCATTTGAAAATTGATTGTTTGCTTGCTTTTATCGCTCTCTCTCTCTGCTCCTAGCGGAACTGTCATCTCTGACTTGTCATGGAGCACGTTTAAGCTCATGTGTTTGCAGTGTTTGAATAAAAACCCTTCTTGTTTCTACGACCTCCTGTGTCTCTGTGCAAATCTGTGACCCAAGCGTGACAATATATTCCGACGCTGACTTTATATATTCAAGATTTGACTTTATATATTCCAGCGCTGAGTTTATATATTCCGACGCTGACTTTATATATTTAAGTTTTGACTTTATATATTCCAGCGCTTACATTATATATTCCAAAATATTCCAACGCCGTCTTTATATACTCAGGTTTTGACTTTATATATTTGGGAATGACTTTATATATTCAAGTTTTGACTTTATATATTCCAGCGCTGACTTTATATATTAAAGTTTTGACTTTATATATTCAGAAACAAGTTTTGACTTTAAGTTTTGACTTTATTTATTCCGACAGTGACTTTATATTTTTAACGTGTTATGGAGCACATGCATCGAAGCTTCTCAGCTGTGCGATTGTCAATGTAACCTTTTGTAAGTAGTGCCTGGAGGATTCAGTGTGGAGAAACTCTAGAGACAGCGTGTGTATTAACTTGTGGATTTTTCTGTGTATTTGGTGGCAGTTTGACGAGGTTGATTCGGAAGACGGCGTTAGCCGCGGAGCTCAGCTCAGAGCGAAATGAGGTAAATGGGAGGGGATATGATGACGTGACTCCCCCACCCACCTTAACTGTCAATCCCCCACAAACACAGTCTCTCGGAATTTGCATAAGCACACCCCTTCACCTGCAATTTTAACTTAGTTACAAAGTGATCAAAACTCTCGTTTATATCCTGCGTCCTCTCATTAAACTTGTATCCCGCATTACCCGTGGGCATGAAAAACGCCAGCGGCAGCCTGTCTATTAACTTAATTTAAAGTTTAGGTTTACACCTTGCTTTGTTTCCGAAGTAGCAGCACTCATGAATATGGTAGTATATGTCACTCGCTCGCTTCTTATTGTTTCGCTGCCTTCTCAATTATATAATGCATGTTTTCTTCAGCGCATTTTGGAGCTCTTCCTGGTTTTCTACACACTGCGTTGACAGTCAGTTCACGTGATTACATGGGAGGCGTGATGATGTCACACGAAACTCCGCCCCCACGGCTTTCAACCTCAACTCCATTACAGTAAATGGAGAAAAATACCTTCCAGTTATGACCATTACGCGTAGAATTTCGAAATGAAACCTGCCCAACTTTTGTAAGGAAGCTGTAAGGAATGAGCCTGCCAAATTTCAGCCTTCTACCTACACGGGAAGTTGGTAGTGATGAGTCAGTCAGTCAGTCAGTCAGTGAGGGCTTTGCCTTTTATTAGTATAGATTACGCTGTGCATTCTATGGTATAATTAACTATATTTGTGCTTAAAAACTTAAAAAAATATATATTTACATACAGTTCGCACGGTCTGGAACGGATTAATTGTATTTACATACAATCCTATGGGGGAAATTACCGAGGTTCCACTGTATTACTGTCAGAGAAAATTACAGGCATTTTACGGTAATACAAACCAGTATTACTGCGAGAGAAAATTAAAGGCACACAATACAGTGACTCATATTACAGCCACATACAAGGTCCCTTGCCATTTAATATAGACTGTTCCTACTAATGTTTATGCACTACTGTTCTAGCGCCCGTTATTGTAACGGGCTTAATGTCTAGTGATTAATAAATTAACAGTAGGAGGTTGAGCTTTTAGCTACAGGGCCCCATAGCTGTGGAATGGTCTACCTGCTACTATAAGAGATGCCCCTTCAGTCTCAGCTTTTAAATCCTAACTGAAGACTCACTACTTCAGTTTAGCATACTGAGACTAGAGGTGTTAAGTAGCTGTGCATACTGTTAGTAATTAGTAATAAAACATAAGTAATATGATTTTTATAATTTGTTATTAATACCCATCTACTCTGGTTCACTTCTTGTTACTCAAATGTGGCACTTGGTGCCACTGCCCTACTGCCAAGTTGTTTGACTGCCAAAGGAAAAGTCATGTCTGATAAAGGAGAGCTGGAATCATCAGGTAGAAAGGTCCTTTCATCAGATTGGCCAGCCTAGTACTGACTCAGCCTTGGAATGCTCATTAGAGGGAGGAGAAAGTACAAAATGACAGTGCCAATGAAGACAATCATTTTAAAGTGGCACTGCAAAGACATCATTCATAATGATAAAAATAAATAATAACCAGAAAAAAACATATTTATACAAAAATGTGAAAAAATTACTTCTTGGTGTGGACCAGGAATCATGACAATGCTACAGAAGTCTGAACAGACTTAGTACGTTCCATATTGCTTACTATTGTGGGGGCAACCAAAAAGCCCAATAAATTGATGTGAGCAATGAAGATATATTGACTGGAGATGACAAATAGAGTTAAGCAAAAGTGAAATCAAAGGCAGTATGAATGCCATCGCTAAAAAGAACATCATAACAAAAGTGTTCATTAAAGGTGACAAGATTAGATGGCAAAACCTAAACAAAACCTCATTCTAGACTTTCATAGATTTGTTAGAAACACTAACTAATGGCAAGGATTGTTAACAACCGAGGGATACTGAACATGTTGGTCATGTTTATACCAGAAGGTAAATTATATAATTTGCTGCGACAACTACAGTACACACGGAATAGTATTGTAGAAAATAAATAAAATAATAAAACAAATCAGTGTAGTCAGAATCAGTTTGAAAATGCATAGTCAGTGTCATGTCAAGTTTTAAAACCTCAGGAAAAATTTATAATGTCATAAAAATTAAGTCCAGGAAATAGGAAAAACAAATACATACTGTAGGTGCAATAGATTTATTTCTACTTGTTATTGTATATATTAATTATATATTAAATCTGTCCACTTTCTTATATAGCTTGGTCATGTAACAATGACATTTTTAAGTATTAGAGTCTCAAGCTCCTAAGGTTCACTTTCCTACCTTGTCAGCCATGACCTTGTTTTCTATCAATGTTTTTCACCAGGTCTCTGGAGGGTGGCACATACTGTATCACCTGAACCCATCACTCAGAGGTAAGAATATAAATTAGGATTTTGGAATTGGGAAGAGACTGGAAACTGGTCCTGGTAACCTGATGCAGGTGAGTAACTTACTGATTACCCGCTCATTTAGACAGCCATCACATTTCCTTAGCAATATATAATCTCCAGGTGCTGTGTAAGGGTCTATATTTATGTGTATTTCATGTTATTTTCATAATTGTATATTGTTACTTTTACCTGTGCATCTAATCCTTGTTCTTTGTGGGTAGAGTCCCAGGAGGCAATGCCACTGTGACATCACTCTTTCTGAGCACTCTGTCTGGCTATTTAAAGGTCAGCTCAGGAGATCAGTATGATTGTGTTTGGAATGCCAATTGGTAGTGCTGTTTTCATTGGATTTACTGCTGTTTGTGACTTTCTTGATTTTGTTTAAGGATTATGTCTTCTGGATTGTGATTTGGACTTGTTTGCACTCGGATTGCTTTATAGGCAACTCCTTTAGATTACTTTTGCTTTTTTGAGCTTTTTTTTGTATTTTCTTATTTTTTTCTAAATTAATCATTTTTTGTCCTTGTTAAAACAAGTCAGGGGTTTACAGTTATACTTTCTTTTATGGGGCTTCTGCCTTATTTTGGAATTATTATAGTTGTTTTTGCCATCTCACCATTTTGGGCCTGCTCCAGCTGAAGCCAGAAGGTAGTATTTGGAGCCTGGCTGAATTTAGGTGAGCCTTTCTGGGCAGATCAATGAAGGTGCTGGCCAGCATTAGAGTCCTTCTGGAGGCCTTACAACAACAACAAAAACAACAATTATTTATATAGTATGTTTTCATACGAATGATATAGCTCAAAGTGCTTTCTCATACACTTATGCCATTTTTGGAGCTCCAAACCACAACAGTAGTCAACTTATCAATGCATCAAGTATTGAGTCATAAAATTAGATAATCTAGATATGACTCATTCTACATTTGCATAATGTGTGTAGACATGAGAACACCTTGCAGTAGACTAGCCTCTTCTGTGGTTGCTTTTCCTCTGGGTAAGACTCCTGATGTTTTTGACCCTACAGTTGTATTAAATAGGTTCACAAAATAGATTAATGGTAAGTATATCACTAACTCATTGGAATGTCAGAGAGGTTAGATTGTGATGGTTTGGACATGTGCAGAGGAGAGATGCTGTGTATATTGGGAAAAGGATTTTAAAGATAGAGCTGCCAGGCAAAAGGAAAAGAGGAAGGCCTAAGAGAATGTTTATGGATGTGGTGAGAGAGGACATGCAGGTGATCGGTGTAACAGCGAGATACAGAAGACAGGAAATAATAGAAAAAGATGATCCGCTGTGGCAGCCCCTAATGGGACCAGCCGAAAGAAGAAGAATTGGAGTGTCACTATTCAAACAAATGAAATTTTAGCAAATATAAAAACATCTAGTCTGGGGACGGGTCATGCAGCTTACTTCATACTTTTGCTTACTTTCATTAGCAGCACAGCTCTGCTCCATGTTTCAAGTATAGAAATAACAAAACAACGTGAGTCCTCACTTCAAAGAAGTAAATTCAGCATAAATATTTAATAAGTGCAGAATATTACTGATTGACTGAATACTAACTGAGCTGACATGGCAGACCTTCTTGTCAGAGATATGATTTAATCCATTACTCAAAATTAGTTATGAAATTCAAAAAAGTTTTCAACAAAATACAGTAGACATTTAAATTCACAACCACAATTAAAAAATAAACTTGCTGTGTCATATATTGTAAAAGGGTTCTTTGTGGAAAATGTAAAATAATGACACAAATATGTAAAATTATTCAAAATAAAATCTGTAACCATTTTCATTTTCTACAAGTTTGGTAAAAAAAAAAATGGAAATTATATTTGGCAAACTGAAAGTTACATTGAACTGATTTTACTTAAAATCAATGTAGTTTTACTGTTTCCAGATTGTACTAAGAGTACCAAAAATTGACTGTGATCTCTGGTTCGGCACATGCTCCCAACTTTTCTGGTCCACAAGTTATTTACACCAAAGATGCACACACACAAACACTCACAAAGACATGAGCCCAAAAATGTTTTAATAATGTTGAAGGATCTCTAAAATATGCAAAAATGTTAAGAACCTGAAGCTGAACTTTTGACCTAATTACTGTCACAAGAATGAGTCACAGACGTCATAAAGGTTTGGTGCAGCTACCCATATATTGTTTCCTGGGTGCAAAGTTGCTTAGAATTTGATAGAGAGTTGTTCATGGAACGGAGTCCAAAGCAGAACTGATCATTACGAGAAAAGATGGCAGCTTTAAAGGCCGGTGGAGGAAGTGACATCTTCAGGACTGGAAGTGACGTCATCACAAGCGCCAGGACTGGAAGTGACGTCATCACAGGCACCGGGACCAGAAGTGATGTTTTCAGAGGTGGTGGTATTTCCCGAGAAAGGTCTGCAAGGAACTGAGAGGGTCAAGTCAGCGCACCTCGTCACCCCCCTGGTCTGGTGTAGAATTATAATTAATCAGGCCCTTTAGCTGCCTCCTACTCGCATATGTGTGACATTACCATATTATGTAGAACAAGTAAACACTGTAGTACTGTGTTTTTTCATTGGAATACTACAGTAAGTTATTAAGAAAAACATGATTGTTTTATATAACAACAAATAAATAAAACATTTTTCACAAGAAAACAATTACTGTGTATATTTTCTGTCTAGTTTTGGGCAAAGGATATTTAACAGTTCATATCTTTAGTTAAGAATGAATAATGAAGCAAAACTCATAAAATCTATTTAGAAAGTAAACATTTTACTTTTTGTATGTAAATAACTAACTTAAACAAAACTGGCTTGGCTTTCCCTACAAGGAGTAGGAGTACAACATTGGTAGGAAATATATCTTAATAAGTGAACCTGAAGAATCATACCTTTTAATAAATTTTATATTAATCTTCCCCAGCTGTGCATTTTGACCAGAAAAGTAAAATCAGTATATATGTAGTGCAATATTTACTTTAGCAATTTTGTTTAGCAGACATAAAATTTTGTTAATCTTGAACATCCAGACATAAAAAAACATAAGTTTGGAAACAACAATGAGTGAATTTGTCATAAAAGTGGGAGGGAACAATTAGATGGTTCACTCAGTTTAAAATTTCTAAACTACTCCAATGCCTCATGAAGATGGAGCTCAGATTAGGGGCAGTGCTTTATACAGCAAAGATTAATGGTTCAGTTGTTAATCTGCTCCAACAGACAGCAAGTCTGTGGTCACAATGAGTAAACTTTCTATGGCTAAAAGTTCTCTTTAAAAGACCTCTGTTATGCATAAAAATGTGTGTCCTATGTGCAGAAAATACTTTACATGTGTTTAAAATAAACATAACTTGTTGCAAAGGAAAAAGTCTTTCTTTAAAACCAGATTACACTTTAACATTTAAAGACATCACTGGACTAGTTGCAAAAAAGTGAAAGATGCATGCTGCTGACTGTATATGGTATATTTGTCACTCTCAATTACAATGGTACTGCTGCAGTATATATGAGTTTGAAAGAAATGACAGCTAAAACTGCAAATACATATGATGTAAAATATGAATTCAAAGTAAATGACATGCTGACAACCACCCTTTTTCTCTCTCACCCTGCTTTTCTATAGTTATTTTACCTACCTGAATAATACATGAGTAGAAATGGAACACTGCAACCCCAAACATTTAAAGTGAACCGACTGGAGGAAATTGTGGGCGGGTTTTTAGGAAGAAACCCTGTGGGTGGAGTCCTTTCAATGGCAGAGTTTGCCACCGTTCACTACAAACCTTTTATTGAGTTGTCCCCAGATGTGTGTCTTTATTGGAAAATCACATATGTCCATTGAGACTAGGCTTCTATCAACTTACACTGCAAAAAAGTGTTCCAAGTTCCATTAAGATTAGGCAGTTTCCTTTTGAGTTATGATATCCTGTCATGCAGACACATGCAAATACAGACATAAGTGTAAAAGTAGTAAAGTCATGCTCAAGGAAACAAAACTGACTTTATCACTTCCATATGTAAAGTACATGCTCTAGGTAGGGAAAAAAACAAAAAACAAACCTAGCAATAGAAATCCCTGATGAAAATTTCTACATTTTTCAATACTAAATTATATTTTCAACATTTTCATAACTTTCATCATTTCATCATTTTCATCATCTGTTGATTGTAGATTTTCAATAATTTTTTGTCTGTCACACAAAACCATGAAGCGACTTATGAAATCATGATATTGTGACCATTTGATAATCTTTCTTTTCTTTGGCTTTGTTTCTAATGAGGGCCTTTTTAAAGAAAGCATTTCATACATTTTAACAATCCTTTCTTTCTAATTCCATTTTTTGTAGCTCAGGACATCAATAGACTTGTCTATTGTTTTAGACAATAGGCCTAATGGAATGTGACTTGTATTCCTTGACTGTTCGCCAATGCTGAGTACCAATAGAATGGTGAAATATTTTATTTCAGCCATTCTAAATCTAGAACATTTTGCACAAAGTCAATCAAAATATTATAATACAATAGTATTCTGAGAATGGCACACAATTAATAATATTAATACATTTTCTATCACTAGACTACAACTATAATACACAATCCAAACTATTTGCATAAAGTAATGAGTAAGGTATATTTAATGTTTAGATTTTATTGATAAATGCAAGAGCTAACAGTTTCAAAATTAGTGCTTCCATTTTTAGTAGGGCGTCTATAATTATTAAGTAGATTGTGATGCAGTTCTTAAGTATATTAAATAATATTTTAAAGTGTCAGGAAACATGCTATTTATAATACTTTCCTAGGGTGTGCCTTTAAGAAAATGAGATTTTTTTTCCAATTTAAAGAAAATGTTTTTTAAATGTTTTTTGAGTTTATTTGTCTTCAACAGTTTTAAAAGAACTCTCATTATATTTAACATGTTTGGAATCAATCAGAATGGCTAAAGGAGATTTGATCCTTTTAACTATTCACTGTTTAATACTTTATATCCAGTACAATCTAAGTCTGTTAAATACAATAACATATAAATTGTGCCCTAAGTGCGACTCTTTGAACTGTGTGTATTTTGGAGACAGGTGGAAGAGCATTATATGTTTAAAAAGGATACTGAGAAGTCTTTCTAAAGATATAAGTGAATGTATAATCATGTATAAATTTTTACTGTTTTTGGTGTGTTACTTTTCACCTACAAATTGATGTAGTATTTCCAAAGTATTACATATATAGAGCTTGGAGGGGTAAGCGGCTTAGCTGTTTTACATTAGCTCAATATGTTTTTAAGAGTCTTGAGAATGAATTACCCATATCTAATATTTTTTAAATAGATGATTTGTGCTTTGGATTAATGTTTTAAATATTAAACATTACTATTAATCTATCAGATGGCATATATGCTAATTAGTATCTGATAGGAGATAAATTAAATGCTTAATACTTCGTGTAGAGGCTAGTAAGTCATCTTGTTTATATAATAATTGTAAAACTAATTTAAATTGTGGTAGAATGGATTACTGTAACCTCTGTTTCACGTCCCCTCAATGTGCTCCTCTTGTGTGTTCCCATCACGTACAAGCGAGAGCTCCCTTAGGACCCTCCCTGCTGTGTGTCATGTCTACAGGCAATCTATTACGCAGACGACTGGTTTTCTAAAAAGCTTTGCTAAAGGGCATTGTCAATAAATAGATTGGTGTTTCCCACAAATCAGTTCTCCGATGGTGATTCCAGTCTCAATCAACAGCAAGAGGGTGCTGTTATAATATCTAACGCATTGTAATCACTACTGGTATTAAACTAATTAAAATATTTTGTCCTGGTTATTTTGTGGTTTGAGTATCTCCTGTACAAGGTTATATGTATTATTTGATGTATCTCCAATATACATATTTTAATGATAAGTGTAAAACAAGGCTCATTTAAAGTTAAAAACAACTAAAATTAGGTCCAGTAATGACTATTATGAATCACCTAAACTTTTCTCCATCCCTACGTTTGAAAAAGCAGTAAATTCCTTAAATATGTTTATCTGCTTACCTGTAAATAGCTTAACATGAAACTTAAGTTCATCCATTCAGTTTCTAATTTGCTTATCCAATTCAGGTTCGCATTGGTGCAATGGGGCCAAGGTAGGCCCCAAACCTGCAGAGGGGCCTCGGTCCATTGCAGGGTACGCTTATTCACACAACCATATTCACTCATATTGGGACAATTTCCAAACCATACTTACATACTGAATGTGGAATAATTCATTTTAACAAATGCAACTTTTTTACTTTAAAAAGAGCAGGAGCCTGGGATTATTACTGTAAAATTTAGGATTTACCCAGTCCCTTTCGCAACCATTAAACTGAAAGTCGTAGAATAAAATATGATGATTTCTCAATACAAAACCAGTTTTAAATGTAAATTGGATCAGTCACTACTTTTTCAGTCCTTCTTAGTTTATAAATCCATCCACATATATGTGATATAATGATGAGTGCTATTCCAAAGAAGTTAATTAGTTTGCTGTGTAAAGGGAATACAGTTAAGTTCGGTTACCTAAATAGGCTAATTAAATATAGTAAAAAGAGAAAATCAATGTGATATCAATTTGTTGGAAAAGAGTAAAGAAAAAACTGTACTTATTTATAATAAAACCCCAAAGGTACACCTCGTTGCTTAAGGATAAAATTGTAAGACTGCAATTTCCAAAAAGTAGCCTAACTATCAGAGGTTCTTTTTTGTTACGTCATTTTGTATATGTCATTAGAGGGAGTTAGAATGACATCTTCATTTACATTTAGGTATACTGACAAAATCTGGTATCTGTCGTCTCAAGAAACTGAAGCATGTAAATGTAAATGATGATGAGTATTTCAACAAGTATAAGAATTCATGTTTTACAATTCAGACTTCAACCAACTGTGTCTTTCTTGTGCTTACCTTACAAAAACCAAACCTCCGTTAGCTGTATAATGTAAGGCATGTGAAGTTATGCAAAATATAACAAATAAAATCAAAAAGATACTGTGGTTGTATTAGTGACTTGAAAATGGTGCTATCAGATCTGATAAAGCTGACACCTCAGTAATCACTAGGCTCTATGCTATAAAAGAATGTGACCCAGGTGATAATGCTAGGACATTGGCCATGTTACTCTGTACCACTTCAAAAGTTGTCCAGGTTGTTTACAAAACAGACTTGCTGTAATCTAAATATTTATTAGCTAATCATGGAAAAATTTGCCAAAAATAAGATTAAATGGACTATTAAAATCTGTGGAAACATTGCATAAAGTAGTGCTGACTAAAGGTTCTGGGGCCTCATGCATAACGGTGTGTGTAGAATTCACAGTAAAACATGGTGTACAGACAAAAGCGGAAATGTGCGTACCCACAAAAAAATACAGATGCACAAATCTGTGCATACACCAACTTCCACGTACTTCAGCAACATAAATCCCGGTCAGCATGAAAAGTAACGCTCATGCATGCGCCTGCCACTCCACCCCGACTCCTCCCAGAACTATGCCTCTTTGAATATGCAAATCAATATAAATAACCCCTTGAGTTTTGCGTTCTATGAAAAGACAATGGCAAAAGCACAGGGGAAAAGAAGTATTTCAGCGAATACCAAGTAGAAGCAAGGAAAAACGTACTATTTGTTGGTTTAAGCAGTGATATAAACAACAAAAGGAAGTTGATCGAGTGACAGAATGGCAGAGAAACTTGAAAGTTCAAGTTCAGAAAGCTGCACAGTGCCCGAAATTAAAAAGAAGTTGTCATATATCAAAGTTGCCGTGAAAAGGTGATTCGTAGCCCAACGTTTGAGTGTCATATGGAAGAGTATTAGAGTACAGAGAAAAGAAAAAAAAACTAGGACACTGTGAAAAAAAAGGTCAAAATTTCCACTTTATTCACATAGTTTATTTTGTCATTAAAGTAGAACGTCATAAACTTCATCTTAAAATCGTTTAATAGTTTCTCAAATCTCATCGTAGCATGTTAAATGCTTCGTATTATGTGTGTTCTTCTACGTACTCTTATGTGTGTGAATCAGTACGTGCTTCTTAAACTGGCTTTCTCTTATGCTGACAGGACACAGAATACATTGCATTCATAATGTTACATCTCTCTGAACAATTTACATAGTAAGATGTATACTTGATATCATTGTCATGATGATACAAATTAAAGCATGTATAACATTGAGGCACGTTGTCCCTTCCAGAGATTGTCTCTGCCTTCCACAAGATGCTTTCCGTGCCATGCACGACACTCAATAAAGTAATTTATTGCAGCAGTACTGTCTCTTTCAAACATACTAACCCCCGATTCCTGTCCTTCCTTTTCTTTCTCCAAATAACCAATCGCCAAACAATCAACTCTGTAATAGATGTTAAGCCATCTGTAAGCTTAGAACGCTGATTCTTCAAAACTTTTAAGGAACATTGAAATATCTTCGTAGTACATGTTTAATTATTCCATCCATCTATCCATCCAGGGTCACGCCAGTCCCAGCAAGCTTACAGCGCAAGGCAGGAACAATCCCTGAAAGGGGTGCCAGCTCATCGCTAATGCTGTGCCAACAAGTCCTCACATATTTAATCATTAACAACATACATTATTTAAATGAAGTTAAAAATGTATCTGTATAATATAATATATATACTTTACTGCATTTCATCTTAGCAAGATAGCACCTGGAAATCTAAATCGACTTAGAATCCAGTTTTCATCATCTGTAAATACGCTCTCTCTTCTATTGAATTGAATTGAATTACTTCATTGTTATTGTATGGTACAATGAGATTCAATATGCAAATCCTCCATAAACTTATTTTCTTATAAAATGGTTAACTAACAACAACAAAAACAGTAATAATAACAGGATAAAAAATAGTGAAAAAATATACAATATGAAAGCATAAGTGGCCCAAGTTGCGCAATATTATAACTGTAGAGTTTACAGTGAGGCAATTGTACTTATAAGTACAAACAGTTCTACCGACTGTTCTACCGACTTGATGGACTGAATGAGTGTGTTTATAGCTCTTGGGATGAAATTGTTTCTGAACCACAAGGTCCGTACAGGAAAGTCTCCGAAGCGTTTGCCGAATGGGAGAAGTTCAAATAGATTGTACGCATGGCTGAGGCAGCATGTGCTAGAAGCTGTATCCCGATATTTCTTCCCGCTCTTGACACAATCTGCTGTAGAGCTTTCCAATCAGCTGTTGTACAGCTGTGAATCCACACTCAGATACACTGGGTTAAAATACTCAGAGTAGTGTACTGAGCGCAACAGCGCTAAAGCAGCAATGGTATTTGGAATAGGTTGGCCATTTGGTGCACCATTGTTAGGGCCCACGATTTACAGCGGCCCATGGAATTTAACACCACGCCGCGGAATTTAGGGTTTTGCAGCAGTAAAACGCCACACCGCGGAATTAACCTAACTGCCGCGGAAAATACCAAATCTGAATGAAATCTCACCATTTGAGGCATTTTGATATTAGTATGATTAGTTTTGATTACTTCTTTAAGTTCTTTCTTTAGCCTATTGCATCACCTCATTAATATCTCGTTCGTTGCTACTGAAATCGAACACAGTGGAGCTACAGTCCAGTTAAAGAAGCTGTCGGCGTTGCTGCAAAGTACTGATAAACTTAACGAGCTGAGAGCTGAACTTGAATTTGTATCTGTTCACTACCAGCCAATTATGAATACTCTGACTTCTTTTGAGGCACAGTCATTCATGGCTGTCGATGTCTACAACAAAGTGTCTGACTTACTGTCTTGCCTGAAATCGTCTGAATTTCCAATTGCAACCAGCAGCTGTGAAGATGCAAAGCACAATGCTGCTGCTAAACTTGAAGAATATTTTGTGTGAACCAAACAGCAGGCAATAGACCTATTCAGATCTGTGAGAATATTTGATCGTCGACGACAGCTACCACTCTTATCGAAGAATTTTGCTGATCATGCACAATCAGTGCCAACAATGATGGCTGCAGCAGATGAATGGCAAGCTTATCTGGACATAGCATCTCGTGAAGTAATTCCAGCTGATATCACTGCTTTTTGGCGTGCCTTAGAGGACAGACTGCCTCACTTAGCAGCTCTTGCTAAAGTTTACATTGCATTGCCGATCTCTTCTGTTGATGTGGAACGTTCATTCTCAAAATATAGATCAGTGTTGTCACCACTGCGATATTCTCTGTCACAAGAAAACCTACGAGCTTACAGTGCCGTTTTCTTCAACAATAAATAAACAATAACTTTAGAAACATTATTTGATAGTTTTTTGAGAATAATATTATGCCTACATATGTATCAGCATCATTTGCCTAAAGCAAGTCTGTGGATTAAAATGTGCGGATGTGAAAGCTTTGATATACCTATTTGATTAGTATTACGAATTATTGTTGATTATTATTAAGGATTAAGAATAAGAAAAATTGCATTTATTTTGCTTGGGTTATGAATTAGTCTTATGGAGTTCTGGTACGGCATTTGCCGTGCCGCGGTACGCCACAGAATTTAAAAAAACATGCTGCAGAATTTACAATTTCTTGCCGCTGTAAATTGTGGGCCCTAACCATTATTTGGTTGCAGGTTGGTAACAATCAGATGTCTTGAGCTAAAAAACAATATGCGGTTAATTTCAAGGCATTTGATAAAACTGCGTCAGGGATGTGAATCTAAAAAAATAAAGGGAAACCATTATCACTGCTTTGATTATGGATGCCGCCAGTTTGCAGAACATAGAGCTTGCGTACACAAGGGATTGAGCTTTAGTTTAGTTTAGTTTTTATACATCATGATGTGAGAGTGGAAACAGGCATATGCAACATTTTGGTGTGTACGCACTGTTTACACATGAGGCCCCTGGTCACAAAGGATTCAAATTCTTGAAAGGATCTGAAATTCAAGGTGAAAAAATGCCAAACATTATTGTTGGAATGCAGGCACCTTTAAATTTGGCTGAAATATTGTTTTAGTAGAAAACCAAAAGATCAATGCTACCTGTATAATAAGAGCTAATAGGATCAGAGGTAGTGTGTAACAAAGGGAATATGTTGCATTGTGAGTTGGAGAGCATCAACATATTCAATAAATGATATAAATGCATCTTGTAAGGCTATAGAGGTATATAAATTACCTATCAGGAAGGATAGATGGACAAAGGGAGTCAGTGATCATTAGAGGTGATTGGAATGCTTAAAAAGGATAGAAACCACATATATATATATATTATTTAATAGAACAAAACAAATACAATAACTCAAAGTTCAGTTAAAGATACAGGCACCTAAACAGTGCAGCTGGAGAGCTATTGTGAAAAAAATGACCAAGCAAAAAAATAAGAATGAATTCTTACTAAATTCTTAAAAAATCCTTGTAAAGAGAATCATTTTTTTTTCAAATTTAAGACAGTATAAGACATTGCTTTCCCATTGAATTATGAAAGGTGAATTAGGATCATTCAAATGAAGAAAGGTAACTCTTTGTGTGAACAAAGTAGTACAGGATATCACAATAGATTTTCCCTTAAATAATGTAAAATATTGCTGTTGGGAGGTGGGGAGATTTGGGGGAGTAGAAGACTTTCTGAGCGAGATATGCAGAGAGATATACAGAAATGCTATGCCAAAGCTGGGCACCTGTTGGCAGTGTTCACAATTCAGTTGTGCATACACAATATACAATTTGCAGCTGAATGTCACATGCTTTGGGCAAATTAAAGAGGAATGTACAATATTTTATGAATAGCTAATTTATATTCCTTATCTAAAAATCTAATTGCAAGATCCTTTTTGCCTTGTCCCCTGAGATCATCTACTAGTAATTTCCTAGAAGTTATCTATGTCATCATTAAAAGTAGCCAGTATAACTTCAGAAATAGAAATAGGTGGAAGTTGAGGAAAATTATTATTTTTTACAAACTTTCAAGCTTGAACTCTATATAGAAAAAGAGTTTACTAGTGGGATACAAAATTTGCCAGATAGCATTTGAAAACATAAATAAACACTGTCTATATAAAGATCATATTTTTGTTATTATTTCTAAGACTCTCATTTGTTCAATAACAATTATTTGATTAGACTAACCTCTCTGAAAGGGATGTAGTGTTCATGGATGTCCGTTACACACTCCAGAAAAAGCAGTTCCAGTTATTAGTTTCTAGTATTAAACTGAAGAAAGTGGATGGTATCTCAGCAAAAGAATAATGCAGATCAAAATTGAAAATAATGCAAGTCGGTGAGGGACAAAAATATGATGAGGGAAACAACTAAAACAGTGAATTAGATAAACAGGAAGCACAACTGGTAGAATTCACAATGGAGCAAATCGCATCTTTGGTGTAGACAGGATTCAAATTATACTTGTCTAAAATGAATTTTTACTATATACTATACTTTTATACTATGATTATGGGTGTATCGTAGGTTTCAAATGAGTGCCTATAACACATTAAACGTTTTTTTTTTATTTGTTTTTGTAATCTGCAGTCTCTTACACCTGAAACCAACTCAGTGAAAGGAACACTATGAGGAAAGACTACTGGCTTTCTCGAGTTTTCATTTTCCTTCACTTTTCCGAAGCCATGCCCTTATTAATTAACGCTGTCTTCCGTTGCTTAGCAATGGCATTCACAGCATACGTAATGAACACTCATTTGCTAATTATTAATGATGCCTGAAGTAAACCTCAACCTACCTAACATTTTTTACCAGTTGTTTCTGGGTGTCTTGCTTCTGATTTCCTACTTTGTATTGTGCAGTATTTATTCTAGGTCTTATGTTTTTGTTTTGTACACACAATTGCTTAGATTTAAGACCACAGTTTAGCTTTGTTCAGTAATCTTATTTGTTTTCATTTCCATCTCAAAGTTGTCTGTTTTTTATCATTTAAACTGTTACTGTTAGTTATCTAAATAGTCAGTAAATTAGCAACACAGGTTTGTTTTACAGACCATCGATTTGTTTTTAGCTAATGAAATTATATTTTGGGTATTTTTTACTTTAACTGAATACCTCTGTTGAAGCAAACAATCAACGGTGGCATTTTTCATTGTCTGGAAGAATGTACAGATTTACAGAGAAATGAAGAGCCTTACAGTGCTTAACAGCTATTTGAGCCACCAGGGAAGAAACAGCTTGAACAAACAAGAGGCTTTATGTTGAAAAAAGAAGGAAAAAAATCCATTTGTTCTGTTTTGAAATAAATGACTTGTTTATAAACATTTTCCGAATGCCCCCTACCTTCAGCCAAGCCAAATGCTATATAGTAGAAACTCAACCAAAAGCTAGAGAAAAAGGGTGACATACTGCCACTGGTACCAGCTTATAAAAAAAAAGTGAAATCAAGAATAATGTAGACAAAAGAACAAAAGAAAAGACTCCTCCTCCTTTTGTATAGAAAGCAATTACAGTCATCTGACCTAGCATCAATAGTGCCACCTACTGTACAACACTGTAAGGATTCAAATTCATCATCTAATCATTTCTCACTTATGAAAAAAGTGATTAGATTAAAAGTGCACTATCAACACACAATAAATAACTTTTCAGATGTGCCAATGTGCAATTTCTTTTTGTGCTGGTTCAAACATGTTCAGCAAAATATGCTATATGAATTGTGGTGGATTTAAAGAGTTTTCTTTTTAACCAGGTTTAAATGACCAAAAAAGCAAGCACATTGGCTACAGCATATGGGTGCATTTAAAAGGGCTCCTTGACCACACACCACAAATATTCTAGTAGTTTGCTTATGTGTATTAGTGCCTCCTTCTCACAAAAATATACTGTACTTATGTGAGGTATTTTCTCTTACAATTTCCTATGATGTGGAGAAAATGCATGCGGCCTAGTCAATTAACCAATAACTTTCAAGCTAATATACTGTTAATAGATTGGATAATGTTAACTCCACTGAAAGTCCTTGCTTTATATACCAGGTAAAGTATGCCAATTTTAAAGCAATTACGACAATGTAAATACTCTAGCAAGTGCTGAAGTGGCAAGGCTGCCTAGTGACAGAGTGGGAATGGACAAGAGCAGAGTGTTACAAAGAAACAAACCTAACAAAAATAGCACAGTACTCATTATAAGGAATGCATCAATTTAAATATTAACATCTCCTTTGCTTTGATGGAGCGATTCACCCTTACAATGCATATGCATTTTAAGACTGCTGTCCACGAGCTTTCTAGCATAGTATCCTAATAAATATACATAGCAATATATGAGGTCATTAATACAAATAATTTATATTAATTAAATAATTTACCTGTAAGAGCAGCAGTAAGCAAGTCTGCTAACTTGAGTGAGCAATATTTATCCACTTAAAGGCATATTTTGCTCACAGTTTTTGTTAGGTTTCGCTTTTAGACACATCCTTGACTCAAATAAAGGAGAAGAGAGGTTCTTAGCTTGCCGTGGAAGCTGAATTCACTGACAAGCGTTATTATTACACTGCACTAAAGGACTTAGTCTGCTGGTGTGGGCACTAGAAGTGCTACTGAGCAGTTCAACATGATAGATTGCACATTACAACATTATTCAGAAGGCCAAGCAAACCTGGGGCACTGCCAGATGTAACACACAGCTGTACTGCCATTATGTTTAAGCCTATTTACCAGTGCTCTCAAACTTTCAAGGAAAGAGGAATGTTAATTTTAAGACCAAACAGGAGACATAGTGGTTGACTATGCTAAAATCCACCCCTCCACATTTGTAACCATTATAAACATGAGAAAACACAGAAAATATTTTAATAAAGTCCAATTTGATTAAAAACATGAAGGCATGAATGGATGATGTCAAATAAATATGTTATTTATTGTTTCTGTAAAAGGTATACTCATATTAATTTGAAATATAACTTATCATATCATGCCTAATACATCTAGCAGCCATACCACATGCACTTCAGAACAGGTAATCCACCTGAAGCTAAGTAAGTATGTGTGGGACCGGCCAGTAATTGGATGAGAGACCAACCTGGAAAAGCTTAGGTTGCTGCTGAAAGAGATGTTAGTGACACCAGCAGAGGGTGCTCACCCTTGGGTTAAATGTGGATCCCAATTCCCCCAGTGCAGTGATAGGGACACTGTGCTGTAAAAATGGCGCCATCCTTCAGATGAGACGTAAAATCGAGGTCCTGACACTCTGTAAATATAAAGGATCTGTGGACATCCTTTGTAAGGTGTAGGGTATATTCCGATATTCTGGTTAAATTGCCCACCACTGCCTAGTTATTGTGTCCCCCTCTATCTCTCATCCCTTCACCACATAATAGCTCATGTGTAGTAAATATATTGGCGCAAAATGGCTTCCATCACATCATCCAAGTGGATGCTGCACATTTTTGGTGGTTGAAGTGGCTCCACACTCACTATGTAAAGAATTTTAACTAGTGAGAAAAACACAATATAAATGCAAAGAATTAATAATAAGGCAGCTACTTTATTTAGTTGCTAATTCTCCCATTAGTATTTTATTGTCATAAATATTAACTTGATATACCAATGCATTAACATAATTTAAAAGTTAAACATTGTTTTAACACATTTAATAATATAATACCCCAAACCTATTTAATCAATTTCAGGAACAATGGGGACTGGAAGTCATTTCAGCAGCTAGGCAGGGACAAACCCTGGATGTGAACGTCAGTAGATGGTAGGGCCTACTCATGTATACACTCACACTCACTCAAACAATGCCAGTTTGGAATAAACAATTAACCGAACAAGATAGTTTTCAGGGATATGGAAGGAAAACCTGAGTTCCCACAGAAAACCCAAGCAGACATAGGGAGAATGTGTAATTTGAATCCAAGACTTAGGATCAGTGCTGCATAGGGTGGTACACTGGTACAATGGTTATTGTAATGCATTAACCATTTAGTTAGTTTATTTTGTTTGGGTTAATTTTGCATTGAGCATAAAGTCTGTGATGTGCACTGAAGAATGTTCCCATGTGGCTGGGAGATGTACAATGCTGAACTAGTGTAGTGTGTTTAAAGAGAAAGACATTTTTTCAAGCAATCTTCTTCAGTAATGTGTATTCCAATAGCCTCCCCATGATAAAGCTGCTCCCTACCTAATCATTTCATTTTGAAGCATCACTAGTTTGGAAACCCAGCACTTGAAGATGGCATTGATTCCAGATTTCAGGCAATCATTGACTGTAAAGGATTTTCAACCAAATATTGAAAATTATCAATATATTTATGATTATGTTAGCCTGTCCAAATACTTTTGAGCCCCTGAAAATAGGGGATCATATTTAAAAATGCCTGTCTTTTCTAAACAGCTCATACAATATTTGTGTTAAACCCCTTTGATTAAAGCTGAAAGTGTATACTTCAATCACATATTGATTGATTTGTTTCAAATCCATTGTGGTGGCATACAGAACCAAAATTATGAACATTGTGTCACTGTCCAAATATTTATTGACCTGACCGTATCTGCTGCTATGTACAAGTTTCCCTTCAGCAATAACCAGCCTATTTCATCATACAGATTAACATTTGACATAAAATACTGAATGAAATACAAGAATAAAGCATAGGCCTATTTCTATTTAAAATTATTCAAGACTGGGCCTGATAAATGGGGACACTACAGTAATTTGTTTTAACCACACATAGTTTATGTAAGAGATTACTCTGCAGCCATATGCAAGTTAAAAGTATGCACGAAACACCCTAAAATATAACATTACAGTACGTTTCTGTTTTTGTCTCAAAATATTCTACAGTCTATGTAATGCTAACTATTATTAAAATATTTCTGTAATTCTTCTGTAGCATAATTGCATAGTTTTATGCAGTGTTCTTATATACTTTTGTGATTTGGTTCAACAATTCAGGGGCCCACTGGGTGTGACTATATCATGACTGCACGGAAGAACTCCTTTTATTTCTGTAGAAGCATGAAGGGCATTCACATCAAACAAAAATTACTTTTTGTTATTACAAAGGGTGCCTATGACCTTGAATATGGATACTGTCAGTAATGACAAACAGATTGAAGACAACAGGCAAGAAGATGGCACTTGAAGAAGCTGGCAAAGAATATTATAGTTGCATCAAGCACTATGTTAGTGATATAAAAATCTAAAGAACAGAAAAGCACAGAAGAATACAGAAATGCACAAACAGACATAATTTAGTTACAGTGCTACAGGAGTGTGTTATCCATGTATTCATTTGCTAAATCATAATAAACTTTGCTTGATAAAAAGGAATGAGAAAACAGGCTTATGGCATTGCATTATCATGGACAGATATTAGCCGAAATCAATGTAAACTTAACCATCAAATGAACATTACCTCTTGAAAATCCACTTTAAAACTTGTTAATGTGTAGTGCTTTCAAATACCATTACATGGATACAGAGTAAACTATAATTTAGGTGAAGGGACACCAGCAGCCACTCTATGGTTGATATCTCAGTTTTATAGAATTAATATACTGTATACCTACTTTGACACATGAGTGACTGCCTTGCACCCAAAAAGTAAGGCTGAGTCTAAGACTTTCAGGAAAATCAGCTTTTTTCAACTTGAAACAGGAACAGCAAGGTTATTTATTACAGTGGGAGCTACCACTCTACTACACAGAGACACAGCAAACTGACAGGGCTAGGGCCTGGTCAGTGGCCAAGTTATAGTGTTCTCTGTACCACCTATCGGGTGACAGACACATTACGCGAGGAGGCAGTAAGCTTGCCATTGCCTATGTGGCGCTGCGAACATGCAAGGTGCTATGAAGCTGGGGGGCGCTGTGAACTGCAGTTGCCTCAACAATGGACAAGCAGTTCTCGACAGACACGTCAATCGCTTTTCAGTGTGCTGCCCCGTTGGGGAAGGTCTCAAGAGAGTTAAAAAATTTCATACTGTACACTTGGCCTCAAATTCTGAGAATTTATCCTGAAACAAGCCTAACTCTGTTAAATTGTTACATTCTGATTACCCAATTAACAAAAAAGATAGAATATATCCTAATAACAAAAACATGTTTATCCAATAGCAAATTGGAGTAATTTATATTAAAACATTGCTTAGCAAGCTGCCAAGGTCACCCATTAGCCATTTTATCAAATTCCAAATGTCTTTCAATATTACTGTTAATACTTGGTAGGGTGATAGCACAGTAAGTTAGCATTGTTGCTGTACAGCTCATGGCCCAGGGTTTGAGTCTTGGCCCAGTCACTGTACTGACTCTGCATCATCTCCCAGTATCTACATGGGTTTTCTACCTATGTGATTGAATCTGCTGTACAATCTATTGGTGACTGGTCCAGTATTACACCCAGTGCTGCCAGGATAAGCTTTGTATTGAACCCAGGTGGATTCAGAAAATTAACATTAAATACAAATATATTTGTAAATACAACACAGAAACTACATTTTGTGATTCTGTTTTTAAGAATATGCATTTATCCATGCTAGTGTAGACTTAATTGATTTTTTTAGATTTCAGTTTGCACAAAAAAAGGAAGAGATACAGGCTATTATGTTTTAAAATTCTAGTATCTATTTAAACAAAGTATTGTTGTAAAGAAACTTTTCAAACTATATAGTGAAACAGGAAAAGGCTTTACATTTAGAAATTCCTATGCCAAGCTTAAATTTGTAATTAAACCCATCCAGTTTGCCATGAATTAAGTCAGACTAAGGTGACTGGTCAGCATTTTACTTTGTCAACAGATGAATGTACTGATTTACCTCAAGTTTACTAAATATTATGTAGTTTTCACTTTAAATGTACTTAGTTTATTTGTGTGAAGTTAAACCACTTTTAGATTTTAATGACCTGCAAATCTTTATACATTACCTTTTTCTTTGTTTCAGTTACATTTTTTTTTTTGTATTTTAAGCTTATTTTGGTCCTCACCATTTTAGTTGTTACAGAAGATGAATAAATACTTAGGGCTTAAGCTCATAAAACAGTTCATTGAATGCTGTTGATTTTTAAGATTTAAAACTATTCATATAATCAAGAGTGTTAACTGCATGCCTTTTTCAGTATTATCTATATATAGAGTTAAGATATACATCTGTGCTTAAATACTTTGACATCCTCAGGCTTAAAAAGACACATTATAATTCCATCCACAGTACTTACATAGTTTTCCTCAAGTCTCTGACTTCATGATCTACACCTAAAAAGGCAAAAAAGAGAAAGATGCTTTAAATAAGCAGCCAAGCAGACAATATTTGTGAGCCAAAATAAACAACTGCACTGGGTTCTGCCCTGCAGGTAAGCAACAGCAAACAAGCAGGCAGCTGGAGAAAACAGCACGTGAAGAGGAAAAGAGGAAGACAGCACAGGATGTGGATGAGATGCCGTGCCCAGGGAGCATAAACGATTTGATTGTGATCCTCAAGTCACACTATCAGCCATGCAAAACAGGACATACCTTTATGGGTTGCTGGTTCTGCTGTCTGAGACAAAGCAGCCCCATTCTCAGCAGGAGGTCACATCAAAATGAAGTTTTATTTAGAATGCAGCTTCCCTCATATTGGATTTCATAAAGCCTCTTTGGAAAGAGAGACATACGATGGATGTGATGGCGGTATGTCATGCATATGATAATGTGAAAACTGGAAAATCAGCACATTAGATGTGGCACATACTGACTGTGCTTTTATTTGGAAAAATATGTTTTCAGCATCAAAACTGCATAATTTGTCAAAAATAATAGCACATAGCAATATATACAATTCAGGAATAAATACTGTATTCATAGTTTTTAAAATAAAAATATCTGTTTTGATACTGGTACTTAATTTACCTCTAATGTTTTGCTGCCCTGTATGTTAAAAAGCAAACGGATAATTGATGTTTTGTTGAAATATAAAAAATACAGAATATTTTTATACGTGTTTTTCAATAAATTAATTCATAGTAATAGTTATATGTTGGATTTTTATTTTTCTATATGTTTACATATATTATTTATTAGATTTATGTGTATATATATATATTATTTATTAGATTTAGCTTTCTTATTTTCCTATGCTGTATATTTTAGTAGGCTGTGAGAATGCTGTGTGTGTTACTGCCCTGTGCACCCCTGCCAATTCTCATTCCGCAAAGGGCATACTGTACAGCCAGACAGAAGTTATGGAAAAATATTAATGTAAGTTTTATACATTCCTGTACTTTACAGGCTATGACCTTCACTATTACAATCACTAAATAACTCTCTTCATTACTAGAAATATATTAATAGGCATACTATTTAGCCTTTAACTATCAACTTGCTGTAAAAATGTTTTACTATATAAAATTATTGAAATAATAAAAGCCACAAAATTGCACACAAGTAGTGTTTTTTTTATAAAGATCGTAAATTAACTAGGCATACTCTTTACTATTTAAAATAAATTATATGATATAATTACAGTCTGTACAATACTCTTCCTGATAGCCTAGTATTTTGGTTGCTTGTTGACTCTAAATTAGCCTCTTACAAACGAAAGGGGGCTTGTGAGTGACTGAACCTTACAATGGAAATTTCTTTCCATTTCAGACCAGTTCATATTTTACATCCAGTATTTCCAGAATAGACTTCCAAGAATCCTGAAATGTAAAACCTGGGTTTGTAGAGAAAATTAGTAATTTGCACTATAAAAATAAAAATAGACATTACGTAGGCTGAATGGTTAATAGTGCTAGCTCACAGCTTCACTGATCTGGATTCAGTTTCCGGCATGGTTATTGTTTAAAAGGTATTTGTACCCGGTTCCCCTGTCCATCTGGACTTCTTTTCGTTGCTCCAATTTCTTCTCACATCCTGAACTTGTGATTCTAATTTGGCCTGTTGTATGTTGGCACATGATTGTCCTCCGAGGGACTACCTTCCCGCCTGTGGCTGGAATACTTTATACCCAATGTTGCAACTGTCTTTTATCTTGTAATAGAAAAGTATACTCTGAAAAGAGACAAATAGATGAATAAAAATAAATGTTCTGCTTGTATAACACAAAAAATAAACATTACAAAACGATGATGCTTCTAAGCTCAACTGATGAGTTCCCTTTGTTATCAGTGGCAGTCTAAACAGCAGTTACCAAGTAAAGGACAAGTACAGGACATATCAGGACAACATTTGTAAAATAAAATACCAATGTGAGTAGCCAGGGGCCCACAAGAGAACAAGAGCACTGTAAAATACAGTTGCAGGTCTAAATGGGCTCACAAACAAAGGTAAAAACAAACAATTGACCAGGAGGAACAGCATAAAGCCAGTTTTAATTCTTGAAACAAAAAGGGTACTCAGCTACAATGAATAGATCAATTATCTTTTATTTTACCCAGCACGATTCACAATATACACTCTAAAAAGCCATTTTGACATCAAATAAGATTATAATATAAGACAATACATGGAGTAGAAGGGCAGTTATAGACATTTTTTTTTTGAAGTTTTATTAATTTTATTGCAATCCATACAAATCAATCAATTTTCTACAAAAGTAAAATTGAGTTAAGAACAAACCGATCCCCATCTGCCCTTTTAAAAATGTGTTGACTGGTTAGGGATACAATGATGATAATGCACATGAAGACAGTACTATAGGCTCTAATTATTACCTCACAGTTAAATCATAAACTAATCAATTGAGTAATTTTGGCATCTTCAATGAGTATTGGTAAGGTACCATAGTGCATTGCTTTTAGCTTAAAGAGCGTCCAGAATTCTTCTGACTTCAAAACGGAAGAGACAGAAACATTAGAGGAGGTGTGCACAAACCTCAAGGGATAAAAATATTATGAGGCAGACTACACAAAACAAAGGGAAAAGTAACATTAACAGGTGGCACACTCAAAATACAAATGGTTATCAATACAATCAGAGTTAATAAAAAGAGAGGGTAAAAATCAAAAAGAAAGAACTGTGACTTTTGGGATTTTCAACTTATAACCAGCAGTAAATCAAAAAGGCAATTATACAGTAATCGCAGTGGTTTGAAGCTGATGCAATACAACATATTTGCAATGGCTTATGGGTAGTTTGAACACACACAGCACAGTGTTCTGCCATTAGTCTAGTTGAGGCCAAGGTCAAATGAATGTGGACGCTCTGCTTCAGGATTGCATCAATGTTGAACAACGTGGCATAGTGAGATTCCTTTGGAGAGTTGTAGTGAACCCTGCTGAAATTCACCAAAGGATGATGGCTCAGTACAGAAATGAAACCTGCATGACTCAACGAAAAGTTTAAGGTTTAAAGCAAGAAGAACAAGCTTAACAAATGAAGCTCAATCTTTCGACCGTCAGCATTGTGCACAATAGCCCACAGAGACATAGCGAAGGCCTTTCTCATAGAAGACTGACAAATTACGTTGTCCGCTGTTGCTGCATATTTGGATATCAGCTGTGAATCGGCACATGCTATAGTGCATGACTTGGGGTACTGTAAATTTTGCATAGGATGGGTACCCAAACAGCTTACTGATCTGTATAAACCAATATCCTTTGCTGAATAGCAAGGTTCCCATCCCTCTGCCCAAAGAAATTTCACTACAGCATGTTGTTCAGATCCTGGAACAGAGTGTCCACATTCATTTGACCTAGGATTCAACTAGACTATCAGCAGAATGTTCAAACTACCTATAAGCCATTACAAATGTGTTATATTGTGTCAGCTTCTGTCCTTTGTGGTTACTTTGTAATTTTCAAATTGCCTTTATTTTTTTGATTTTCCTTCATATAAGATGTCTCAAGAGAGGTGAACTGGTTACAAAATGAGCAGGAGAAAGTGACTCTCTTTAGTTTGGCTGACTAAGGCAGTTGTTATTTGCTCACAGATTGTGTGCAACCCACATCTAGGGTGGCAGGTGTATGAAAAAAAAAATCCAGATATAAATTCACAACTTATACACAAACAGGCTCAAGTTTTAGTCTCCCATTTTTGCATGTGACTTTTGTATTAACTCAGTGTTAAATAAGCATGGCTGCCTGCATGTGATGGTTAATTCCCACCCTGAAAAAATAGCCAAATGGATACAGACATCTCTGGTTAATGTTAATAATCTTTGACTGATCAGTAGTGGAATCATTTTAATGTACACAGTGGAAGAGAGTCTGTCTGAGCCCATCATTCTGCATACATATGCTACAAGAAACTCTAATATTCAAGGAAGTCTGTTTGCTTAACTACAATGACAGTACTGGAGTTGACAGAAAATCAGCAACACTATCTAACACTATTTAAAAAAACACACACACACACAAAGAAAAACTAAAACAATCTGCAACAAAAGCCACTTAATATATTTAAATTTGCTTAGAAATTTCAGGACATGACATTTAAATTAAAACTACTAATAAATGAGCATCCACACATTTTAAACACAGAGCTAAGTTAACTTTTATCAATGCCTGCATGCCTACTTAGGAATTAATGCCATTTCATACCACCAGCCAACATTCTTCTTTCATTTAGTATTTGAACCTAACTTTTTTAACAGCCACGTTACAAATTTTGTGGGCACCAAAGCTTTATGTGTTTTTTTTTTGCATGCAGCTCATGTTAATGCTGCCATCTGTTGTTTTACATGCTCCACCTTTTAATTCTGCTACCCTTTACAGTTTACAAGCCATACTTAATAATGCCAATCTTCCTGTTTCAAAGGAGCCACCCCTTTTACTTTTTTGCTATTTACACGTAAAGGCCAATGGTGAGATGAGTAAATGCCAACATTAATATAGGAGATACTGTTTGTTTTTTTCAGTTTTGGTTGGGATTGTGGCATTCCATGGAATTTGTCAAGCCTTTGGGAGCCACATATGGGTAAAAATAGACTCTCCTTCACAGGAACGTGGCTGAAAAAGTTGTGGATAAATGCATACATATAATAAAACTGGCTTGCACTGATTCTAAGCAATTTAGTGTGGCTAAACAAAAATGACATTAGAATGTGATGGTTGTTGTGAAAATAGAGCAGCAAAGTGGAAGTGAGTAGCAGAGCAGTGCCTAGAGCTTGTGACAATTGCCTTGAAGGAGCAGCATCATCAAGGTCACAAGGAACAGTGAGAGTGCCGAATGGTGTCAGCTTGACTAACCAAGCTTCAACTGGGCAGAGTTCAACTCAGTTTATCAAAGCAAACTTAAATAGGAGCATCTGCAGCAGACTTAAAATCTTAATCTTAAAGTCCTGGGCTTCAACATATGGCACAAAGTTCTCTTGAAATGAATGACTACAGGTCTTATGTCCTTTGAATGAAACATATCTTAATCAGCCTGTCAACATTTAATGAATTCTGTAGTAAATAAAGGCTGTATTTCTAGCGAAAGTGTGCAAAGTTGTGTTTTGCGTTTCATGAAGTATATTCATCCAGAATTCTGTCATTGGCATTGAAGGTTCCATTATTTGCCAAAAATGTTTCCTTAATTTAGAACTGGCAAGAGAAATGCACAAATAGGAGGGGGTCATTAGAAACTTGATAACCATTAGACAAGCTAAATTTTGGATTAACTCGATTCATTTAAAAATATACAGTATACACTTCTGGTTTGGCATCAATAGCCAGTAAGTGGCTTAAAAGAGTGGCGCTATTTCAACCACAGAATGACAGGTTACAGTTAGAGGAAAGTTTAAGGAATCAGAAACTAAATTAATGTTTACTTTTGCTATTCCATTATTATTTGATTGCTTCAATGAGATAAAAAACAGATATTAATGATAAAACACATAAAAAGCCTGTCCAGCATGTGTTTAACCAGAAACAAGGTACTGTGAAGTATTAAAATTAAGAGAGTTAAATTTTTAGTTTTGCTGAAGTCATCTCATAATTTATTTTCATTTTATTACTATACAATGATGCTCTGACCTCCAAAGGTCATGCAAAAAGACAATTTCCCCTTGGGCATGAATACAGTGTCCCCACAAAAAATACCACAAAAAATACTCAATAAGTTTTGGATCTGGGAAGACAAATATATCTAACATACAGTACAGGCCAAAAGTTTGGACACACCTCCTCATTCAATGTGT
>JANRMT010028174.1:75589051-75611900 GCA_026402145.1 Polypterus bichir lapradei
CACATTGAATGAGGAGGTGTGTCCAAACTTTTGGCCTGTACTGTATAAGAATAAAGTAACCAACATTTTAACATGGCTTTGTTACCTGCATTATAAAGCTGTGTCATTCCTGCAAAGTGACAACAAATAATATTCAAAAGTAACAGGGTAAAATGTATTTATTGAGAGAATGATCAACTACATTGAGCTGGAAAATGCAGTTTATTCAGCTGCTAATAAGATGTAACAACCAAAAATACTCCTTACAATTAACAATTAATATGGCTCATATCAAGAAAATTGAAACTATGAATGATTGAAGAAACTATTTTTCCTTTTCTTTTTCATTTTAAAGTCTTTTAAACAAATATGCTAGATCTCAGGCTGGTCAAGACAGACTGGAGACTCTGATGCTTAAAGGCCCTTATGCTTATACTTGGGTGCAGAAAGATGAAGACATGGTTGTGTACAGAGGATGTACACCCTGGTCTATTTATAGTACTAGCGTTTAGTGCTGGCACTGCGCAGTTTCCTGAGCTTTTTTTTTTTTTTGCTTTTATATATTCTTCTCAATTTGTGCCTCCACAAACTTTTATTTTTGCCCAGCAATAGGCAATTTCTTGCCATGAATTAGTGCATATCTTGCTATCTTTGTGTGTTTTTAATGTTGGATTGAATAGGTGCAGGTAGGGGATGAATCACTTCACACAAATGTTCCTTGAATGAGCGCATGTTTTCTTATCTAGCACATGTCTGTATCCTTACAAGTATTTAGTCTGCGCAGTCAAAAAATTACTAGAGGTTGGAGATGCAAGTGTCAGTGCTCCACAACTACTAACATAATGTAAGTCACATTCATTAGGTATAAATGTATCTTAACACTTAGGTTTGTGATATTCAGAGGGATACTTTCAGCAATGATAAACGTTAACCAGATAACATGTTTTTAATAATGAATTCTAAATGCTGACTTTGTCAAAACTGAAGCAAAGCTTAATCAATACACCAAACTCTGCTATGAAACAATCACGTTTTACAGTAAGTTTTCAAAATGCACAAAAATAAAGTGTCAGACTAAGAAACTTTTTGTACTGTTTTGTACTATACAATACATACATATTTAAAAAACACATGTTGATTGTTATATTTAAAAAAAAAAAAAAAAAGAAAAACCCTGAGTGAGTTTTGGAAATTTTTTCTTCAGTGCTGCAATTACTCATGTCCATTGGTGTCCTCTTGATATTAGAACAAATTGAATTTTCATTTCCACCCTTTCATACCTCTATCCATTTTCGGTACCCTATATTGTCTACATCAGAGGTGTTTAGGGTAATCCTATCCAGCAGCATTGGATGTAAGGCAGCGACCAAACCTAGAGGTGTAGCATTCCAGGACAGCACACACCCCCACACTCATTCACCCAAGGCCAATTTGGAATTGCCCACTTACCCTTTGTACATTTATGACATGTGGCAGCTAACCAGAATATGGTGAGAAAATGGATTTGGACAATAAAAATCATTATAATTATGATAAAGAAATAAGCAAAACCCCAATCACAGCTATAACAACATAAGCTAGCCACAGTAATGATCTTTAGACTTGATATAAAAGTTGAGATCGTGGAATCATCTTATAGCTAGAAGGTGAGTCATTCAATAGTTTGGGGACTCCATATTTTGAAGCTCCAAACAAATGATTTTTCTCTTTTACTTGATTATGTTTTTATGAGGTCTCATTAAAAAACTGGATTATTGTAAACTTTATATTCCTTGAATCTTCAGCTTTATTAAATAATTAAAAGTAATTTATGTGCAACAATATATTACAAATCAGTCATTTTCCAACCCACTATATCCTAACACAGAGTCAAGGGGGTCTGCTGGAGCCAGTCCCAGCCAACACAGGGTGCAAGGCAGAAACAAATCACCAGGCAGGGCACCAGCCCACCACAGGGCACACACATACACACCAAGCACACACTAGAGACAATTTAGAATCGCCAATGCACCTAACCTGCATGTCTTTGGACTGTGGGAGGAAACCAGAGCACCCGGAGGAAACCCACGCAGACACAGGGAGAACATGCAAACTCCACGCAGATAGGACCTGGGAACGAACTCAGGTCTCCTAACTGTGAGGCAGCAGCACTACCACTGCGCCACCGTGCTGCCCTATTACAAAACAATGTTTTACAAACAAAATAAAACATATATTTTAGTTGGGCAAGTGAGTAGTCTATAAATTCTGGTTATTAACGGATAATAGTGAGATTTATCTAATGAGGGTTCCTGGTTAAAGAACTTCATTTGAATAGTAACCATTACTGTGCAATTACTTTAATATGACTGAAATGTGTTTCAATGAAACATTATTGACTTTGTATCAGAAACTATACATCTTTTAAGACTGGGATGTAATTTTTCTGTCTTTATCATGTACAATACCAGCAAAAAATGTCTCCCCTTTGGTTTTCTGTATTGCTGATTACTGTAAGTCTTGTATACACAGTTGAATAAATAAAATTGTTACAATATTCACATGCTTACAGTTTTATCCTTAGAAGTATTTAGTCAGATATTTCTTCTAAATACCCTAGCTTGAAAAGTATGTGGTGAAATTTGGCTGTAAAATGGCAATAGTCATGTCACTGGATCACTCTTAGGGCTCCTCTAAAGTATGAGGTACAACGTCGGGGGGCGCTGGTGCTAATCATTTTCTCTCCTATTCCCTCCACAGCACTAAGAAGATGCCCTATGAGGGCACCTCAGTTTGCCCCTTCCTGTCTCCCGCCTATAAATCATGGGCTCAAAGGAAGGAGGCATTACTTTGTGAGTAGAGCACACCACAGGACGAAGCTCCAGCATCCAGCAGAAGGAATATCCTGAACTTAAAGTTCATTCTTGGGTATTCTCATTTTTTTGCATTTATATTCACTGGCTCCTCCACCTTACAGCCATTTTATACTTCACGCTCAGAATGCTCACACACGTACATTGTGGCTGCCATGCATTCCCCAGAACACGTCATCAGAAATTAACGACAATGCGCATGCGAGTTTCAGTACCAGTATGTACCAAGTTTTCGTACATGATGTCAGCATCGTTGTTTACTATCAACTTTGCTACAACTGGATCAATCTACATGCTTCAATGTTTGATGAATGGTTCAATGCGGTGAAGCAAATCATTAAACTTAAATGCTGACAAACGAATGTGCTTTTCTTCGTCCATTTCTCACATAGTCAATACAAGCCATCGTAATTACACAATACATTTAAAGGTCTCACATACTGTACCATCTGTATTGCTGTTGCTGCCTTTTTTTTGCAATTTTGCAACAGCATCAGAATGCAAAGAATTTATATTTTTAACATCCTCCAGATTTACTTGAAGTATGCATGCAAGTATAGACAGTACACAGCTTGTGTAGCAGCAGTGTCCTCAAGCGCATGTGTCGCATAGCATTAAATATATCCCTAGCCTTAGAGCGCTTGTATTTTCATTTAAGTTTGTTCAAAGTAAATGGGGACGACCGGGATGGCACCCTAAATTTTATTGAGAAAACTGTGTTTCCTTACTTAAACACAATACAAGTAAAGTATATATGTATTATATATACTTTAGTATATATATTATGGCTTTATAACAAGACAAGCAACATGTTCTTAGCAATAAACACTAACTAAAGTCTCTATGCTGTATAATATCTTTCAGCAATCGTACCTTCTGGCAAGATCATAGTGCTTCAAATGTGTATTAGCTTGCCTGCTAATAACCAAGTAAGCAATTGCACTTAACATCACCACTAATGCAGTGCTGTCACAGGGAAAACTAAGATGACATTTACAAATGATCTAAAATATTTTTAAAAGTATTGCATTTTATTTGTCAGGGTATTTGACCAAATGATAATGGTTTCTGTCAAAGGTTTTGTTGAATTTGATTAACACATAGAGACATTTATTCTAACAAGAGTTTGAAAATACTTGCAGGATACAACTTCATATTTTGTGATGTGGGTCAAAATGTTGGTAGTATAAGGGTGGTTTCAAGCTTAAGTGAGATTAAATCAGTTCCACAAAGTATTGAAAATAACCTACTAGACAATTATTGTTACTGAGGAGTTTAAAGTATTCAACAGTTATTGATGCTGTGTTACCTTCTGTCTCTAAATCTACATTTTCTGTACCTATTTATTAGTCTTTTACAGCACTGTAGAGGAAATATGGCACACTCCTACCTTGTTAGCTGTTTCAAGGCAGGGATGTTTTTTGGTTTTTCTAGTTTTGTTTACAGCTCTCGGTAACATTTATTACTGGAGTGGTTCATCCTAAAAATCTAAGTTTTTCTTAAACATTCTTTTATAGTTTAAACTGATGTCTTGCTGTATGCCCCAGCTACAGTTTGGATATACAGTACATATACGAATGGCCTGGTTTATATTTAACCTTTTCCACAGATGAATAATCTGACCTTCATCTGAAAAATCTTCTCAAATACTATAGAAAAAAATAATCATAGTTTCTTATTAAATAAAAATCATCCTGGTACAGATGAAGCAAAACAAAGAATCTTCCACTGCTATGTTTGACCTCTTACTATTGAATGCATTGACAGAAATCTTGAGAAATAACAGGGTTTACTTCTTGCGAAAATGTTCCTCAGTTGAATCTTTTGCCTATGTTTTCACAGGCCTTTTGAGTGTATCATCACATATGTACATTTTGGCAAAGTTAAGCTGAGCTATAATATCCATGATTATGATAAGTGGTCTCCACTTGATAAGGGGGCAGCAAGGCTGAGAAAGAGACTTATTATGATGCATGGCCTGTTGCAGTGTAGAGTATAAATGTCTGCAATAAGGAAGGACACTACTCTATTGCTCATCTGTGTAAGTATTTGCTTCTGACTAGGAAACCCTGGGTTCTTGACCTGCCCTTCTGTGTGAAGAAAGGAAAAAAGAGGGGCAAAACCCTGGGTAATTCCCCTCTGATGACACTATTTTCTACTGTAATATGCCAGGCATATCTCCAGAAATTGCCCTAGGGTTATTTGTCACTTCATGCTAAATTTTATGTCATGGTCTTTCAAAGATGTATATAGGATGACCATCATCAAGACTACAGACAAATGCACCAAACATTTTCCACTTAAGTGAGGCCTTAAAAAGAACATTGTAAACCTTTTCAGACTGACAATATACTGTAAGTAACTTTCTTTGCAAACTTTTTCAGAATTTTTCTTTGTATCAAGATCCCGTAGGCTGACAACATCACTTTCAAGGTAGGAGGCCAAAGTCAGTGTGATTTATTTTAGGAAGAGCTACCTGAACTTACTTGTGATTTTTAGAAAATGCATTCAAAAAGCTTACTCTTATTATCTGTTTGATCTTCTTCTTCTTTTAGCTGCTCCTGTTAGGGGTTGCCTCAGCGGATCTTCCATATCTTTCTATCCTCTGCATCTTGTTCTGTTACACCCATCACCTGTATTTCCTCTCTCACCACGTCCATAAACCTCCTCTTAGGCCTTACTCTTTTTCTCTTCCCTGGCAGCTCCATCTTTAGCATCCTTCTCTCTATATACTCAGCATCTCTCCTCTGCACATGTCCAAACCAACGCAATCTCGTCTCTCTGACTTTGTCTCCCAACCGTCCAACCTGAGCTGACCCTCTAATGTACTCATTTCTAATCCTGTCCATCCTCGTCACACCCAATGCAAATCTTAGCATCTTTATCTCTGCTACCTCCAGCTCTGTCTTCTGCTTTCTGGTCAGTGCCACCGTCTCCAGCTCCAATAACATAGCTGGTCTCACTACCGTCCTGTAAACCTTCCCTTTCACTCTTGCTGATATCCATCTGTCTCAAATCACTCCTGACACTCTTCTCCACCCATTCTACCCTGCCTGCACTCTCTTTTTCACCTCTCTTCCACAATCCCCATTACTCTGTACTCTTATTATCTGTTTCATAAATTCACTAATGTATTTCACATCTAGAAACTGACTGTTTCCTTATCTTCCATCCATCCATTATCCAACCCGCTATATCCTAACTACAGGGTCACGGGGGTCTGCTGGAGCCAATCCCAGCTAGCACAGGGCGCAAGGCAGGAAACAAACCCCAGGCAGGGCACCAGCCCACCGCAGTTCCTTATCTTAAACACCAAACAAATAAATGAAGAATTGTATTTATTTTTTATGTTATACTATTTCTTATAATTAAATTAATATAAACTAGGAGAATATTATCTATAATAAATATGGAGTTATCCAGGTAATCAGAAAGGGTTAGATATTTGACACCCTTGCCCATAAACTTAAAGAATTTGTAATAATTTTAATACTGTGTTAATATTTTCCATATGCTTTAACATATTCCATATCCTTTCATGATATCTACACCCCTAAGCAGACCTCATCTAATTTATGTTTCTGGCACTGTACATGTTGTTCTTTGTTGACCTACATGCCTATTTGGATGCATACATTGTTACAGGTGACAAGGTGAGTGTTGACAAGTCTACTAGGATTTTTTTAATCAGCAGTATTAAAATAGCATAATCAAATTTTTCTGTTGTCTTATTTGCAGACCTCATGTTGCTGCAAATCGACACAGTTAATGAACATCCCATGGTCTTCTTAAATGGGACGATGGTAAAGGTTGGTATGACAGGGGTAACCTTTAATTTGTTCTACCCAGGAAGTTAGCTGTTACTGTGCACCTGGAATGAGTTGCAAAACCATAATGATGTCATAACTCTAAAAGGTCAAAAATAAATTGAGTTCAGGTTGTGTAAAAATGGAAACAAGAAAGAAAAAGAAATCCTAATCACAATGAGCCACAGTGCATATACCATAGTGCATATAAAGTTAGAAGTCTGTTATAGACTAAGCTTTTAAAGACAAGAAATGTCTTTGTAATGCCAATGAAGGGTTATCAACACCAGTTCAAGACATTCTGTGTAATAAAAAGCTCTACTTTGTCACAGCCTGAGTGAGACAGCGATCTTTGCCATTACTGAAAAAATATAACTGGAGTACTATCTCATTTATTCAGCTATGACAATTCAAACAGTACTTTAAAGAAATAAAAAAATAATACACAAACAACAATAATAAAATCTGATCTTGACTGATTTGCTCTGAAAATAAAACAATGTGCTTTAAACCTTTTCAAGATTTCCAAATGTTCTTTTAAAAAGAACTTAACAGGAATATAACACTACAGTTTGACTACTATATAAAAAGAACGCACAAAACCTCTATAGGCCATAGTGTTGATCTAGTGTAAATGAAACAAAATGTGTTTCTTGCGTCAGACCTCTGTTATCCAGCAGCATCTCACCCTCACAGTATTTCTGCTTGGATTTGTTATGGCTGAACAAGTGAATGGCATTCAAGGCTGAATACAAGTGGTATATTCTGTAATGTGGGTGACAAGGTAGTGAAGTAGAGACTCAGGTTTGATTCAGGGCTTGGTCACCTAACTTGTCATGCCTGTACTTTTTCCCAGTGTCCACATGGAATTTCTCTTGGTATTTGGGTTAATTTTGAGTTTGTTAGGTTGTCTCCAGATTAGTCTAGCTACAGTATGCCTCTTCTTTTATTTCCATATCATGTTGCATAGCCTCCTCTTTCATTTCCGCCCTCACAATAAAACAACATTTGTATAAAATAATTTAGTACTTTTGGAAATACAAGCATTTTTTTGAATGACAGAAAAATGTATACATTTTTTAAAAAACTAGTAAATACAGCTTCATTTAACAAAATAAGTTACCTGACAAATGAAAGGGCACTGTAATTGTAAAAAGTAAACTGGATATAAAAAGTACCAACTGTGATTAAACCTCCTATGCTCTTGCTTGTATATTGTCACAAACCTGTAAGGCTAATGCAAAATAATCAACATTTTCCTTTACAACTCCCAATATTGTTTTTCAAGTGACAAAGTCTAAGTATTTAAAAATAAAATTGAGATCATAGAATAGAATATTACATACAAAATCATCATTTAAAAAAGGAGCAGAACTCAGTTTGACTGATGTGGCCTGGTTTAGGCCAACTGTCTCAGAAAGCAAATGTTCTTTGAGTCAGACTATACCGTAACAAAAACCCCTTCCACACATAAACACATACGCATCTGAGATACATTAACAGTCTCCCTAATTCAATCCTGGACACCATACTATTTTTTACCATACCATACTGTTTACCATATAATCTTGTTATATTACCTCTCTACATTTTCTTCTTAAGCAATTGTATTTCTTCTCAAGAATTCTCAGTGCTATTAGTACATCTTAATACACATTTTAGCGCTTGTTATAAATGAAAAGCAACTTTGTCGTTTAAACATGATACATTAATCAAAATGAAAAATGACTGTTATATGCAAGAGTCCCTTTATTTATTTTAGTGACTTTAAAATTGCCATTTTAAGACTATGTTCACTATCATCAATACAGTGTTCATTTTAGTTATTTTAAGCAACATACACTTTCACAATAAGCTCAGAGTTTGCAGTGTAATTTACAAGCCATAATTTTCAACTAAGCGGTTTAATCGATCAATCGTTAAAATGTTCACCCTGCTTCAAGGAACTGACTTCAGTGGCTGAATTTCTTCAGTAGTGGGATTGAAAGTGGGTGGGTTCATCCCATTAACTGGATAATAACACTTTCTGAAGAATAATATTTAATGGACAAGTCAAATTAATTCCAATATCAAATGCCACAAACTTTGGGTGCTTTCGTGCTGCAAATCACTGTTTCATTTTATTCTATATTTGTTTCATCTTTAAGGCTACTTCTGTGAAACAAGATTTTTAATTTGAAAATGAATCCATTATTTCAGAATTCCTATAAAATTGCCTTTGTTGTGTTGCTTTTAAGGTTCTACAAATACGTGACAAGAATTTGTTTATTCTAAGCCTGCATATTAAGCCAGAATTAGCCATTTAACTGGACTGATAATACAGTACCTGCAGTACTTACTCATAACTGGACATGGCATCTCATTTTCTCATGCACTAAGCAAAAAGGTGTTGTATGTACTGTCACTAGGTTTGTCATATTTTAGTTGTTATACTAATGAGCATTACTTTGGCTTTAAAAAAAACAACAAAACACAAATTTAGTGGTTACTAACTGAAGTATGCTGTTTTAACACCTTTGCTTCCACTTTTTTTTTTAGCATTCGGTGTAGCTCATTTCATCACTTTTGTAGACTAACCACAGGTACAGATAAGCCATTTAGAAAATGGATGGATGGATGGATGGATGGACAACTGTAGTTGTGCATATTGCATTCAGGGCTTGAAAGTGAAGCCTCCATTCCTTAATTGGGGATATGTATTGGTGCTGTATTAAAAAGCAATAAAATGTTCTGTAATCCGTAAATCACTTGTTCACATATCTGGCATAAGTCAAAATGGTTTAATCTCACAGATGACTGGTCATATCATCACAGTCTTAAAGCAAATACAAATTTTGTATTTTAATTTTGTAACTAAATCCATAATGGGATAAATGTGGTGATACTGAAGGCCTTTTTGCCTTGAAAGAGCAGTGTCATTTTATTTTTATTTTATTTTATTTAAGTTAAACCTAACAGGATTTTTAAATAATATGTGTGGTACCTGCAATCCAGTGCCAAAATTCAACCACTGTGTGATTTAAGCGTCAAATTTTGAATGAATTATGTAATTTCATTATGAATTGTCTTCTTCACCTGTTTTGTCTTGTTATCCTGAAATAAGCATCTGTCCCTTTCAGATTCTCTGCAAGTGCTTGATTTTATATGTTCTTGACATTTACAGATTCTACATAGTTTTAAAACAATTGAAAAAAAAATGTGTTCAAGGAGGATGTCTTGGGGCCAGAGAAAACTAGTCTAAAGCTGTGAATAGATGAATGCCTAAACCAAGAATATAGAGAATAAATGTACAGGTCCTTTTAATCAGATGTAAGTCCAAAATTAGGAACTCGCCAGGGCCATAACCAGAATATTCAGAATTGTTTCCCATGCAACAGCTCCATTAGAGTTGCAGGCATATGCAGACATACTAATTTGGTGGTGTCGATACATTGCACATAATTTGATAAATATTGTGAAAGTCATTATTTGTAAACTACTGTAGATACAGCAAATGTAATATTAATGTTTCTGGAGGCATATTTTACTTCATTAATGAGAATACTGGTGCTTTGATGTTTACCTAACCAACGCCCTCCCTTTCCCCCAGCATTTAGGACTGAATCAGGATTAGGAATTTATGGCATGGGCAATGGAACATGTATCAGACCAGTTTGGCAAAGGTGATATGTATGCCATCGCCTACAGGAAGACCATACACTAAACTGACTAAACAAAGTAATGGGGAGATGAGTTGGACCAGAGTGATTTCTTGGTAACTGGCACAGGAAGGCACAGATGAACTATTTCTATTGGTCTAAACTATGGCTGTTTATGATTGGCTTTGAATCAGAGGGCTTTGTGTTCTGTACTACGGCACCCTATTGGTTTGTGTTTTGTGGTAAGAATGGTGTAAAGTTGGTCACCTTTTCTTTACCTCTCCATCTGGCCATGAAGAGATGACCATGATGAAGATAGCTCTATCTTGTTAGCCATATTGAGACAGGCATGTGGACTGTGTCAATACTCCATTCAAAGGGCATGTGATAACAAAGAAATCTTGCTGTAAGTGTGTGGTTTGCCAATATTCACGCAGAATTTCGCTTCCCTTGGGATTTTTAGGAATTATATCAATAAAGCAAAATTAAATGTGTAGATTAACTCCTTCCTGTTTCTTTACTGGGTCTAATTGCTTGAGGTTACAGATGTAGAAGAGAAGGAGGGAGGAAGTGCTAAGGTACCTGATCACAGAGTTGTAAGTGTATGGGATTTTAGATATTTTGTTAAGGTCTACATAACACAGAGTATAAAAGGGGGAAATAAGGTCAACATAGAAAATTCCACAATAAAAGTCCACAATAAAACACATACAAAGTAATACTGTGCTGTATGGAGTTGAACATCCACTGGCTGCTTGGTTATTCATCTGAACAGTGAAAGAGGAGCACAGCTGTAAGAGTCTCTTCCAGCTAGACAAAAACACTAAATGAACACTGTCTCTAATGGGCTGTAATGCTATTGTTAAGAGGCATACCACTAGTACCAGAAAAACTAGATGGATAGCAATTGAAAAACATACATTCCCCAGAGGATGGTGCACAAATTAACACTGGGGTCTAGGGTGGGGGGGTAAAGTAACATAAACCAAACAAATCAAACAAATCTCTACCATGACTTTTATCAAACATGCCACACCCATTGACTTATGGAAATCTAATAGCAATGCATGTTATGCGATATCACAGGAACATGAAAGGAACTATAAAGAAGACAGAAGCTAAAAAAAAAGTAAGCAATTAAAAAAATGAAAAGAGGCTCAGCACCCCAAAACTGCTAACATACAGACATTTCTAAGCAGGCTTATAATATGAATTAACAGGTTGATAGATAAATCTCCTGCTTTTTAGTCTTTCTGTTATGGATGTTTCTTTTTCAACTGCATGCATGATGTGAATTACCTCCAGTGATGCCAGGCTCCAATCCTTGGGAATACTTTTATGGCTATCAAAGGGTCACTCCTGAATTCCCTGAAGAGCTCTTACCTGGAATTTGAGCCCTAGAGGACATCCCATTACAGCCCTATGGAAAGCTCTATGAACAAGGAGAATGTATTTTTCAACATTCACAGGAGGAATTCCTTCTAAGGCAAAATGAAAGAGAAAGAGTTTTTAGCACCCTGGTTTTTATTTTTTCTTGCTAATTTAAAATATTATATCTTACAAGTGACTAAAGAGGAGAAAAGGTACTGAAATTACCTTTCTTTCCAGTGAATCCACTAGCTGTCGCAATATGTTTTTCTTTTTTAATAGTGCCCTGTATGGGAGGCTATTGTGATATGAAAATCTTCTACTCAGTCATATAAAGTACTTGCATGTCTGAACTGCAGCAGGCCTCTAAAAACAGGCACCAGTTGCTGTAGGTACTTTGAGTGAACATGACTTCAGAAAGCGCATACTGTATTCACATTCCACATAATAAGAATGATAAAAAATGTCCAAAGTCCTCATCCATCCATCCATTGTCCAACGCGTTGAATCCGAACACAGGGTCACGGGGGTCTGCAGGAGCTAATCCCAGCCAAAACAGGGCACAAGGCAGGAACCAATCCCGGGCAGGGCACCAACCCACCGCAGGACACACACACCCACACCCACACACCAAGCACACACTAGGGACAATTTAGAATTTCTATAAAATATTTCCACATTTTTTTCAAATCAGAAATGCTATTGTAGTTCTGTGAAGGATTAAATCTCTACCCGTATGTACCTGAGTTCAAATTCAGTCAATATGACCTTTAAGGGAGCACTCTTGTGTATTCACTACTTTGCATTAATTTCTGTTTTGTTCCTTCTTCCCTTATGTGATTTTATTCTAATAATCCTTTTCCTTCCTCACATTACTAGCCTCAATAATATTTATAAAATGTTAAGGAATCCCGGTAGGTTTCCTGTTTAACAAGCCATGTATGACAAATCGCAATGTAATGTACTAGGTTCTTAATCTTTAATTAGAATGTGAATATTTGCTAGGGAACACAGTTAACTTTGACACGTTAAATCTTCTGGTTAAACTGCTTTACAGGAAGTGCAAGGATGAAGCAGCGTAACAATCTAGTCTCTCTCTCTCTCTTTCTCACCCAGACAGTCGACAGAGGATGATAACATCTTGCAATACCTGCTCTGTACTAATTAATCGCTGTGGTATTTAGGACCATTCAAGTAGACAAATATGACAGAGACAGGGACAATTAGGAACCTTGTTCAAGCTACATTAACTTTTCTAGCTATTACAACATGCCAGCTCAAGTTTGCTTGTAAAAGCTGCAAAGGGATTGTTATGCATTAGCTGTGCAGTTATTAACAAAAGAAAAGGAAGACTGTGTTTACTGTAGTCTAAAAATTGCAAATAAATTTCAATTATCTGGTATGTCACTTTCTTAAATATGAATTTTCAATGTGCTTACTTATTCCTAATGGGGTTTAATATGAAGAGCTAAGTGTGTACACTATACTTTTTTCTTTCTGCATATGATTAACATTTTAAAATACAGAGAAACCTGATTTATATTTCAGCATTATTGAAATTAGATTATTCCCATTTCAGATCTACAACTTGTCCGGGGCTTGTTTTGGCGACAAGTTAATATAAAAAACAAATATCATGTCATATGGAAGATTTTCTTTTTAATGCACTGATTTATTAAAAACATGATTTTAATTCCATGTTGTAACTGATCAACTGCCCCAATGGTTCTAACAGGATATGCTGTAGTATTACATGCACCATCATGCAAAAGCATTTTTATAATTATCTGCTATGACTAGGAAAAACTATAACTGATGGGTATAGCAATGATGTGCATAGGTGGCTCAGTGCTTTGTTCTTAAGTGGGCCATGGTGCCTTCTGTGTCATGTAATTTATGTGTTTCCCCCAGGGTCTTCAGCATTTCTTTCCCCTATTTAATGAATTTCTTTTTGTTGAATGAAATATTGTGTAAGTGTGTGAGGTTTTGCTGGTGTACAACCTTTTCTACACTAATGCTTCATCGAAGTAAGACTCCATAAATGTGCCCAATGCTGCAGCCTCTGTGACCTTTGGTTTGAAAATAGATTAAAGACAACATGGGTGGTAATGTAAAAACACAAACAGAAAAAAGCTCCATGATTACTGGATTGCTTACAATAAGAGAAGGAAAGGAACGGATAGCTTACAATAAGAGACATAAAGGAATCGATTGTTAATTTCAGTATTGTAATATTAAGTTGACAGTCATATGAAGTTCTTAAAACAAAAATGTATTATTATTATTATTATTATTATTGTTACCTTTTACTTTTTTATGAAAGTTTCCATAAACTAACATTTCCTAATTTTACTTATACAGGGATTCAAGCAAGCTTGGGATGAGTATGAATCTTTTGCCCGTATAAATTATTTGCCTGAGATGTCTTAATTGAAATTTCAAAAGACACCATGGGATTAGACAGTCTATTCATTATTTAAAAGGAAAAGTCCATTGAATAAAAGTTAAATTCATCTGATTGGAATGTGCACTTTGCTAAAAGTGTATTTTGCTCTAAATTGCGATATAAATTTCTTTTGCAGTGAAGACGCACACAGACTACATCCAAATCTGAACTGGTTATGTTGAATTGCAACAATTTACAGTAATAACTTGGTTAAAGAATCTTCTGAGATCAAAGCTCCTTTATAATGATATCGATATAAATGTGCTATGGTGTGTGTGCAAGATCTGTCCACTAGGGTGCCGTGGATGTTGTTATGCAGCTTTTCTAAATAGGATAGTTGTTGATATTGTGCAAGCTGCAGAATGCAAATATTATACATGTATGCTTAGATATTTCACATGTACTGTAGTTATTTTAATATTATTATAAAGTAGTAAATGTATCTTGCCCAAGATGTAATGAAAACATAAAGAAACACCTTTAGAAGCTAATATGCAGATTATAAAGAGGGTAGAGGCTGCTGGAAAGAAATGACACATTTCAAAATCATAGGGGTTTGAAGCTAGCCCTGAAAGAGCTGGAAGAGTAAGCATGAATAGAAGGTAGTTACTGTACTTGCAATTATTTCAGAGGTGCTTCTCTTCTGCTAAAATTCATTGGCCTGCGTGTGTGGCTACCAGTAAGTCTCTTTTAGAATGATAGTGGTTTGGCTCACAGATCTGGAGAAAGAGAGGCAGATAGTGCTGGCTCTGATACTAAGTTAGAGGTATGATGCAGAGCTGGTGCTGTGAATGTGCAGGCAGTGTATAAGGTAAATGAGAGTCATATGAAAGGTGCATGGAATTTCAGGCCACCGGAAACCAGACAAAAAAATCATTACAATAGGTATCTATAGCCCTCCTACTGTACCACTGACTCTGATAAGGCATTTACTGAAGTTAACTTAAATAATACTGTACAGTGTTAATAAAAATGTCAGTACTACATGTAATCAGATTAAACTAAATGGCAACAGTAAAACTTATCAAATGGTGCAAAGATTTGTAAGACTAATCAGACCAACAATAGTGATAGTTTTTATGCCTCTAACTTTAATGGGTTTACCAGAATAATCTCTTGGGTTATGGTCATGGATCCATGCTACACATCCATTCTCTGATATGCTACAATTGTAGACTACTTTCTGCCAGCAAATTATTCAGCAGAAGTGTGCTAATGGCAATATGCCTATGTAATGCCTTGCTGTGACTGTGACTGCTCTCTTATTTAGCTAAGTCAGAAGTTTTCTTTACTCTTAGTAATTCTGGTGTGTGTTTGCATGGTGCTGGTGCTGTTTGTTATCATATTTACTTTTTAATTTATTTATTGAGCTTCTGTAAAAAACTACATTAATGACTCGAGCAGGCGTTGTTCCTAGGCCAAATTAGTAAAAAGAAAATGTGCACAACTTAGAAATTTGAGGGGAAACATAGTAAGCTGAATAAACCTCCATGAACAATCCACATGTGGCCTGATAGTGACCATGACAGGAGTTTAATCCAGGACTCTAGAGCTGCAAAACACCTATGCTAACCACTGTGACCTCCATCTTAATTATGTGTGTCGAACTGCAATCCTATAAATATAACCAAATACAACCTATTCTAACTAGACACATGCTCTAACATAAAGGTAACAATTTAAACAGCCCAGAGTTCTTCGCAAACCACAAAGCACAAAGTCTTATGATCAATGAAAGTGTCAAACCACACAAAATGTTTCAAACTCATAGCAGGGATAGAGGCAATCAGATGACTAACTGAAAACTGAAAACTTAAGGCATAAAGAGAACACTGTAGACAAACAGGCCTGAGACACCATTCGTTCCTTCCAGTAAATTAAAAAGCTCTCAAAAACACATTTAAGTTTGCACTTGGCTTTGTAATATGTTATGAACCTCAGATTATTTCTCTCAATGTTTAGAGAAGAAGAAGCCATTAATTCATATCTCAGTATGTAGACAATGAATGTTGCAAGGAAACTCAGTAAAAAGCTGAAAGTATTAACAACAGCATGGGCAGAATTAATCTGCAACAATTCATTTAAAAAGAATTTGCATCATTCATAGACTACCAACCTCTTTTCCTTTAGGGGAAATTTAGGATAATTTTATTTAACTTAGATTCACTTAGATTAAATAAAATACAGTGGCACACTGGTTAATGCTTCTTCTTCATGTGTCTAGTTTCCTGGATTCAAATCCCATACCCAACTGCTGTTTATGAGGAGTTTTGTACTTTTCTCCACCTTTTATGTGAGCTTTCCTACAACATCACAACGATATGTGTGTAAGGTCAGTGCATGAATCTAAATTGGCCGTGTATTTGAACATGATTAGGTCCATGCAATAGACAGACACCAGAATAAGCTCATGCTCCACAAAGCCTTAAGTTAGAATAACAGGTTTGAGGATTTAATGTCTTAGAAAAAAATAATCAGGGAAATAGCAGCTATTCAGTACTTTGAACTGTTTTGTAGGTTTAGACTATTTGCCTATTGTAACCTTGATTAATTAATCTAGTTACAAAAGAAGTGATAGAGATATACCTGTAGCTTAAGCAAGAGTATTAATTAGCTATGTGGGGGAATTCTGTAGATTGCCAAAAAACAGCAAAACATTATAGCCCAAAAGCAGCAATCAAAAAATGGCTATCATCTTTCTGGCCACATTGTAACTAAATCTACAATATAGTAAGTATTGATGCAGGAGGAAGTGATGCATTTGTGCTCATTTACTGGAGAGAAGTCGGGTTTATTCTAGTTGTAAAATCTGAAGGACACCATATGTGTAGCCATATAACTTCAGGGCAAGTGCAGACAACATCATTCCCCATATGAGGGATTGCTGTCAAAAAAGGTCAGGTCTAGACACTTTTTTAGCCTTTTATTTGCTGTTCTTGACAACTGATAAATAAAGCTGCTTATCCAAATCTCTTTGTTAACATCATTACAAGATTTCAGTAGACCTCTCACAGATTCTGAATATCCTCTGTATGTATTTGTATATGTATGTATGTACATTATGTAAAATATCAACAAAGACTGTTAATCATAGCACTAATGCTGAGCCCTTGCTTTGCTAGTTCTAAGTAATGATAGGAGCACAGGAGATGCTGAGAGAGAGGTAAAGGACTCGTATTGAGCTGTTCTGTTGCAAATTTGTTTTTTAGCAGTTGTTCAATGCTGCTGTCTGATACTGTATATAGTTATGATATATAGTACCTCCCAAATAATACAAAGATTACACGACACTTGTTTCACCCTATTTGGAACTCAACAGGTGTACGCACTTTTGCATCCCCTTGTGGGGTTTGAACCTGGGACCGAGGCAAAGCCTCTGACATTGTGCTATGACAGCTGGTTTGCTTGAAAGGTTGTAAATTAGAGTATTACATGAATAGGTCTGATCACATTCTGGTATTTGGGTGGTTATGATCTGCTTCACGCAAGTGGTGACCAGGTTTAATGTTTCTTCCTTTTGCACCCTCCTATTAAATATTTTCACTTATTACTAGTTTATGACTATTTATTGCATTTTTTTGGTTATTGTTCTGTCTGTGTCATTTGTTGTTTGAGGCATGGTGGTGCAGTGGTTATAAGGCTGTCCTGTTCACAGAATTCATTAGCACTAAAGATATGTTATCTGCTTCAGAGCTTTTACAGACTGTTAGACAAAAAATTAAAAAACTTAGCTGGATATCTGTCCAAATGTACACTGAAAAAAAATGTGAATGATTCACACTTAATATTTTCAATCTGAACCAATATAATTCTTTTTAGCTTATTGATCCCACAATTATTAAGTTGAGGCAAATCATTTAGAGTTATTGGGTGCAATTCACTTGTTTTTTTTACTGAAGTAAATCTATTTTTTAAGTTGTTCTTCTTTTTTGGCAGTTGGAAAGCCATCAAACTGGAAAGTTCGACTGAAAGAATATACAAACGGCCTCCAAACACAACACATGAACAACCTAAAATATTAAGTTAAATGAAATAGGATTTTTACTTTTATTCCCTCCACCATAACTTAATTTAGTACAAACATTTTTTTTACTTTGATTGAGATCTGAAACCAAATATTTCAAGCTGCAACTCTAAATGACTAATCTTAAGTTGCTTGAAAGAGAAAACTTTCGTTGAATGAACAACATCAATGTTATACTTTTTTCAGTGTAGATTTTGCTTTCAGGCTTACTTGACATTGCTTGTCACAAACGAAAGTGGTCAGCAATCTTTCTCCAAGCTCAGCCTAGTGAAGAATAGGCTCAGATCCTAAATAGAACATGAAAAACGGAATCATTTGACTCAGTTGAAAGTTTTCTGTTTTAGAACATGGATTTCAGTGTGAAGGACTTTGCTGCAAAGAAATCAAGAAAAGCACAACTTTGAAAAGGAGCATTTGTCTATGCAATATTTAATATTTTAAAGGTATTTGCAATAGGATTCTATAGTTGCTTTTCAAACCTTGGTTTGTGATTATCACTTGGTTACTTGTCATCTGTGCAGCAACAGCTAATTCAAGATATGAGCTTTGATCCAACATACTTTATCTCTCATAATTTCAAAGAGTAAGCTCATGTTTTTTTTTCTGTTCTTCAGATTTTTGACATTCATTTTAAAGCTATGACTCTTTAGCATTCATTTACTTTACTCAGTGCATCTCTTGAAGTTGATTTGTAGAGCACTCGCAGTGTTTTGTGAAGGTAGGGCCCCAGAAATGTCTCATTCTCCTTAATATCGTCCTGTACACAATCTTTAAAGAATAAACAATGTTTCGATCATTGCATGAACTGTTAGTGTACACATGATTTATCTCTGATTACAAACATTTGTTTAGCAAAATTAAATCTAATGGCTTTATACTGTACATTTATAAAGGTCAAACAGCATCCAATTTTATGTAGCCATTTGCTTACTTATTCTACCTGTTCCTCAAAGTAGGACATTGTGGACGACAAACTGAAAAGTTTATAAATAAAGTTAGAAAATTAAAAAAATGCCAGCATTTTTTTTTAACAAAACATATAACAATGCAAATAGCAATTGACACAGTCATAGGACAGCAGTGCAATGTTTAAAATTCAAGTCTCACAGTGAAAACAGTACAGTTTTTCTCATCCTGTTGAAGGTTGAGATTTTTTTAATAGTGTCAGACTGACTGGTCAGCCAGAACAAGAAGACATGGGCACTGACTTCCATTCCTTCTGGCATATGCAGAAGATTAGACACCAGGTAATGCATATAAAGAGATATTCGAAAGACTGAAAATTTGGACGTTACTCATTTTTGTAGAATAATGATATAATATAAAATGTAGAGAGGTAATTGACACAAATCTTTCTTTAAAACTAGTCTAATGAATTTTTGGTTCTCCATGAAAATATATCCTTCAATTGCACTGCATAGGAAAAAAAGAATACAAACCAGATTAGAGTGTCAGAAATCTACATCCACACCCCTGAATCTGTTGTTAAAAAAATTAGAAAGGCAGCTCAGTGCACAGGAACAATCCTCCCTCTCAGCTGAGATGCGATGATGTAAGCTTTCTGATTACAAACTGCTTATTTATGCTTCAACAGCTGCCAAGAGCAGCAAATAAGTGGCTAAAAGAGTGTCTAGACCAGGCATTGAGGCCTTCATTGTTTAGCGGTTGTTACCTGCTTGACAGCAATGGCTACAGCTGCCTGGTCTGAAAGGGAGCTGGGATGGGGAGGACATGATTGACAGAAAGGCCCTTGGGGTCAGGCACAGCCAGCCCCTGATGGCCTCTATGCCTTTTATACTTTCAACTCTATAGGGAAAGCCCATGCTCCGCCTAAGGGCTGGAGGTTGAAAGGAAACGTTTGGATTTAATGAAAAATCCTTGGGCCAGTTTAGAGATCATGAACAGTCACAATTAGGAACAGACGCCAGTCACAATAAGTGTTAAAAAGAGAAAAAAAAAATCTAAAATGTGCACAGTTTGTGTCAAAGTTAGCCTTACATCTCTATCTTTCTAAACCTTTAACTGTAAAATGGTTTATACTTACTTGTACAGCTATATACATAAAGTAACATAAATTGTTAAAAAAACGACAGTCATCACTACCTTATTTTTTACAGATATGTCTTTTAATCTCTAAGAAGACAAAGCCATTGGTCTCAATTCATACAATAATATCCATAAATAATAAATAGTTTAATAAGAACATTTAAGAAAGTATATCCATAGATACAATAACAGAAATATATTTAAAATAGAGATGCAAATCATTTAAAAATGAAAATAATCCTAATATGAAGTAAATGAGACAAATGGATGCTAAGCTTGATTTAAAAACCTTTCAAGAAAATAAACTGTGTGCTTACTAATTGTGCTTGCTTTCCATACTACCATATGTCAAGAAAACAAATGCCCCTGTTATTTTACATGGATTTCAATGAATATTTAAAATTCACCTTGTTTCAAAGAAAAATGTTGTAATATAGCAGAAAAGTAAGGTAAAAAGAATCAGCACAATACTCCATGTCACTTGAGCAAATAAAAAAAAAATCTACAAGTGAGGTAGATTATGATACTGTGAGTTATTAGTGTTAAAAAACAAAATGCAATTACCTTGCTGGAAGAAAATAAAAAATCTGCTTTATGTTCTTGTTATTATTAAATAATTTTGAATGTGAAATTAACATTAATTTTAGAGGTGTAGTAGTTATTCTGTTGTGAAGATCTCCTTTCCTATACAGGGTGGTCCAGATCTAATTATGCAGATCCAGATCATCTGGATGACTTTGATTTATGCGGGGACGATTCCAGTTCGGCACGAAGACGATTCTTCATCTCGTCAGTTCGCACACTTCTCGATGGTCCAGGATTTTTCGGGTGATTTTCTATGTAATAAACTTAATAAGTTATAGCGTAATGAAAATTGCATAATTAGATCTGGACCACCCTATATATAGAGTATATATGTGTGTATTCTTTTTCAGGGATAAAAATCAGACTAATTGTTTATGATTTTTTCTTTCCATATAACCAGTGTAAATATGTAGACATTAGACATCTAATCTAACTGTATTTTGTTAATGCAAAGTGAAATGTATAAAAATAAAAGCAAACAAGACATAATTGCATTATATATTGTTGCCAATAAAAGTGAATTATTAAGTATTAATCTCCCTAGGGATACTTACGATACTTTACATTTCCCACTATGTGTATCTATACTTGCTTAAAGGTATAGGAGTTTGGTGTTCATCTCCATCCTTTAAATAATTGACTCTGATTTGCAATAATGGCATGTAGAAAAGAGCTAAACTCTATAACCACTCCTTCACAAATGGTAATTAGCAAAGTAGAGACCTCCGTACCCAATGTTCTTTAACTCTTTATATTAGATATGCATGAGCCAAACAACCCCTTCTAAATTGTCCTGGAGACAGACATTTATTGAATCGCAAGCCATTTTCATTTGATGTCTTGGTCATGAACCATATTCAGTTTTACAGTTCAAACAGCATATCCAATTAACATTCAAAGAGCATCTTAAACTAAATATGGATTGCTAAGCTGACCAAATCAGCCCCAGGTATTTACGCCCTATAGAAGGTTTTACTAGCTTACGCTCTTGATGCCAGTTTCAGCTTTAGTTCAAGGATGTGTAAAAAAGTGAGTGCATATGTACCCTGCTTCAGCAGTCTTGCTTTATAAGTTGCACCTTTAATACATGATATATTAAAAAAGAAATATACTCAGACAGTATATATTAAATGTAGGCCTGTTTCTATTGTATGAATCTTTATTTGTGAGGAACAGTTGTCTGTCGTAACATAACATAACATAACATTCTGTCAGCAGCTACACAAATCTAAAAAATATTAGCCAGTAGCTAACAAAAGGATAAACTAAAGTACAACACTGGGTCAGGGCTGAAACGTCAGCTTTCTTATACAATGAAAACAAAAGTTTTTTATGCTTAAAAAAATCTTGATCTATTCCAAGACTGCCTATTACAGTTGCTCAAAAAAGAGCAAAGCAATTTTGCTGCGGGCTGAAAGGAAGGGATCCTTGCAAAATGTGAGTAGGAGAAATCAATATAAACATTTGTATAATAATTATTACTGTTGCCTTTAGTTACTAAAAGCAAAAAACAAGACTCTTAGGAGAATGGTGAAATTTGCATAGGATAATTAATATTCATCTAGAACAAGTGTCAAATTTAGCATGCTTGTGGGGGTGGGAAGAAGGAGGGCAGAGGGCAGTGAGTGGGGTTAAAGGTTGTGGAGGAAAATACAAAAGTGAGAAACGGCACCATTTTGCAAGTCAGTAATGCAAGGACCTGACTAGACATAGTGGGTAAAAAAAGTATAAAAATGAGAAAAAATTATTTTATATATGCAACAGTATTTTATATAGTATCGTGGAAGATAATTTTATATTACTATATGTTTGGAATCATGTTTGAGAAATAAATTAGTGTGAATGCACATTTCTATAGAGAAGAAAATTAAGCAAAAAATGAAGACATCAGAGTCCAAAGTTGTAAAAGAAAACAAGGTACAACAACATATAGTACTATTTTTTGCTATTCAGGAAAGAATCTTTCAAGCCTATCCACTCTTCTGTAATTATGCACAATTATAAAACTATAAATCAGTATCTATTGATAAGAAGCATCCATTTATCTATGTCATAAACATCTATCTATCTATCTATCTATCTATCTATCTATCTATCTATCTATC
>JANRMT010028174.1:75614442-75644159 GCA_026402145.1 Polypterus bichir lapradei
TTTCTTTCTTTCTTTCTTTCTTTCTTTCTTTCTTTCTTTCTTTCTTTCTTTCTCAGATTCAAAGCTCTTTGCTAGAAAAGCAATCAGCTACTAACATAAAGGACGGAGACATAAGCCAAGACATTGAATTCTTTGGGGGTTTCTAAACCATATATAGTAATTTAATACTGATGATATGGTGAACTGATGCCTCATTACTCTATGGACCCTATCTAGGTATGTGTGGAGTTTGCATGTTCTTCTAGCTGCTAGTGTTCATGTAGGTTTTCTCCAAATATTCAGTGTTCCTCTGAGATCTCACAGATGCATATTCTAGTTGAAAATGAAAACTGAAAATTGGATTAACATTAGTGAGTGTGGGTTACCATTTGCTGCAATAGTCTTGCATCCCATCTGAGGTTGGTTCCTGAATTGAAACTGGCGTTGTTGACTTAGGCCACCTGCAACAATGTAAAATTTAAGAGAGGTCCAGAAAATAGCTGGTTATATTTTGATTAGCTGAATGTCTAAACATATAAAGTCAAGCTTATAAAGTGGTATTTAGTTTAAAAGTGTACAATGAAATATCTAATAAATGCATATAGCAACTGTAATAAAAATAATCATGTTTAACTTCGACTAAAATCCAATATATACAGTACATCTATGCCCCTTTAAGCCATCCCTAAAATAAGTATCAGTATGTGCTATGTACTGTAGCTATGTTTCTGGTGTAATATTATCAAGTGAAATCTTAAGACAACAGTAAAGTTAAACTTGTTTAATTGTTATTTTTAGCACGATCAACCACACAACAGGCTGAAAATCTTAGGTAATGTTTACTCTTTCTATCTCCTAACAGATGGTCACCAAAGGAAACGCAATGAAGGATTTTCATTTTATCATTTCAGCTAAAGACAATACCCACTGTGCCACTTAATATTTCAGCTATCTCCAGTGTAATCATGAAACTGCAGTTACTATTTATCTCACGTCTTGCTCCTTGATAGGTACCTACTACTGCCGGCATGACCTCCGGTGCACACCCATTAATTTTACCTCAGTATTTCTATAGCATCAATTAATAAAAGCTGACTACATATTCAGCAAATGAACATGTACTGATAAATGAGGGTCCTGACTTAATTGCTCTGTAAATTAAGAGCTCACAATACTGACAATGCGTAGTAGTTTTAATATTTAAAAACTCATTAAATTTGTGTATATTTTGCGTAGTTAAGTATGCAGTAATGTAGTTTCACCTTTCAATAAATTAATGACTCCATAAAATAACTATTTCAACGGTGGATGATTTAGGAACTACAAATATCCTTGTTTCTTCCTTCCCATGTGAGTTTTTCACTACTGGGGCTCTGGGAACGTGGTTCTATGTTTCATTACAAATTCAACAAGCCTGTGCATACTGAAGTTTTAAATGTACAGTAATTTCACATTAAAACAATCTCAGACTTGGCTGTGCATGTTAGACCGCTTTTACAGATTTCTGGAGCAGAAATTTGAGTGTGAAACAAAACTGTGTGTAAATTTAACATCAGATTTACAAACAAGTGTTTTGAGTGGCACTCTGAAGTTTGCACAGCCACTTATTGGTCAGTAAATGTAACTCATCAGAGACAAAGTGATAATGTACATTTTTAAAGAATCTGAAGGCACAATGCAATATATTGTAAGGATTTACCTTCATATTAAAGTATGAAAAACAACAGAATGCAAAAGAATATGAAAGAAAATTTTATTGCTTCCAAGAAAGCATTATTTTTGGCGAGGACTTGTCAATACGCCAGACATAAGCCAAAGATTGGCTTAGTAGCAAAATATGAGCCTCTTTTTTATGGTTTTTAGTATGGCATCCACCAATTTCATAAATTATCTGTTCCCACTTTATAAATACATGATGATGTGGCCTATGGTGCCTTTGGACAGAAAGCAGAAACCACAAATGAATGGGGTGCCAGTCCATCTCAGAGCTCATTCATGCACACATTCTTACTTGTTCAGTTTAATTTTCAGATTAAACTAATAAGGAATCTTCTGAGCCTGCACTTGGTGAATAACACTGTGCAAGAACAAAGTAGTTATTACTATTATATTGCATTTATGAGGTGGCAATGATAGATCTAGCTCTGTGTAGATGATTTTGACATCCATTGCATGCCACACCTCCCAGCAAAGGGTCTCTATCTCTACCTTTCCCAGCATTTCTTCCATTTTTAACTTCACTACAATAATTTTTTGGGGAATTTTATCTTGTCTTCTTTGGGAGTCATTGGTAGGGGCTGCCAAAAAACAGGGCCTGTTAAAACCCATGGAGGCATTCCTTGTGTGATTTTAGGCTATACAAGAAATACATTGTTGTTGTTGTTGTTTGTGTATGTTAAAAACTGGAGCAAAATAATTTTTTCAGAACCAGCACCACAGGGTCCACTGATGTATTGAACTACTTTCACAAGCATATAAAGCCAATTTAGAAACAGCAACAAACTTGAAATGCATGTATTTGTGGAAAGGAAACTGGTGAAAGGAGTGAAAAACCTCGGCAGACACATAGATAAAGTGCAAGGAGCCACTGGGAAAAGGACTTGAACCCAGGACAGCAGTAGCAGCAGTGTTAACCTCCATGACACCATGCTGTCTTCATTTAATGTATGCCTTTTATTTAATTAAATTTCACCAAATTCCTTTGAAAAATATTTTGCAAGCCACTGTGAATTTCAGACAATATTAATAATATGTCACTGTGATCTGTGTATTCAATACAGTTGTACTCATATACTTAATCTGTTTATGAAATATTATTCTTTCATTTACAATACACAGTATATTTTATTTCTTCATAGCATTACTTTTATGTTACATCACTTTCATTCTCATCAATATACATTATGACTTTTCTCTTTCATTATTATATCAGCCCATGAGAAAGTACATATGTCTTGGGCTCAGCCTGGAGAAACGTTAAGAAGGTTTCCAGAGTTTTCTAGCAAAAGGAGGCACAGCTTCTGGTGGGTTCATTGTACCAAAACATTATTATCTTAAAGTTATAAAAAGCATTAACACATCTTGACGTTTGAAAAAAATATGGACCCTCCAGACATTCTAGAGCACCACAACCACAGACCTGCTCAGTTGTTGGACTTCTGAAATTTGGTATTTTGTAACCTTCCACCCACCAAAATTTCATATGCTCTAATAGCACCCGGAGAAGACAGTGGTCAGAGCACTAAATGTGCCATTGTGAACAGAGAAACACAAAGAGAGAAGAGAAAGCGATCAGGAGAGTGCATTCTAACCACTGCAGCTGTATTCATTCTGCCATTCCAAATGTCTTTTTTCCAGCAGAGCCCAAAATGAATTGCGCACTTTAATGCAGGCTAGGTATAAAATTATTATTTGTGTTGTAATTGTTTTTTATTGTTGCTGTTAATTTACAAGTGTTGTTACTTTGAGGCAAATTCTTAAGTAGGACTATCTTTCCATGGTACATTTCTCAACATCAAAACTGGTCCATTCATGGAGCTGACACTCCCTGATAGACACAGCCACTAAAAAACCACAAGTTACTGCTTATGTTAAAAAAGCTTAAATCAAGCCATCAACAAATTTAATTTTTTTTTAATAAAGCATTTTTCACAGTTATCATCCAGGCAAAGGTAATATTTCCTTAAGCTCCTGACTCACTTATACAGTACATAGTAAACATTGCGCTTGCCTGGAATTATTGTCTTTTTTCTGCTGCATTCTGTTATACTCAGTCCTGTGTTCAGCACAAAATTCAAATCAGGACTATTCACAGTATTTCCTACTGTTGAGTCCTGATTAATGATGCCTGCATCAGCTCATTTTTAACAGCACCTGCATCATCTCAATTGAAGCACCTGTAATTACAAACTGATCAGAAATTCACACATTCAATCATTTTATTAGCTGATTTAGACAACACTTTTTCAGGTAAAAGACACTGAATTGCTAACAAAATAAAATTAATTTAGGGCGGCACGGTGGCGCAGTGGTAGCGCTGCTGCCTCGCAGTTAGGAGACCTGGGTTCGCTTCCCGGGTCCTCCCTGCATGGAGTTTGCATGTTCTCCCCGTGTCTGCGTGGGTTTCCTCCGGGCACTCCGGTTTCCTCCCACAGTCCAAAGACATGCAGGTTAGGTGGATTGGCGATTCTAAATTGGCCGTAGTGTGTGCTTGGTGTGTGGGTGTGTTTGTGTGTGTCCTGCGGTGGGTTGGCACCCTGCCCAGGATTGGTTCCTGCCTTGTGCCCTGTGTTGGCTGGGATTGGCTCCCGTGACCCTGTTCGGATTCAGCGGGTTGGATAATGGATGGATAAAATTAATTTACTGTTTTAAATGGAAAAGGAGAACGTCACCATATTTTTTAGAGAAACACACTTTAAAGTCCCAAAATTTGAATTGCGTAAAATTAAATACCAAATAATAACAACAAATAAAAGCAAAAAATATTAATCTGTCTTACAGTACCTAGCTCTCATGGATGAAGCAAATCCTTTGCCCAGCCACTGCTAATGTGTTTTTTGCATGTTCGCCCTGTATTTCAATGAGTTTGATCTGTGAGTCTGGTTGGGGATGGCATTGGACTTAAATAAGGACATAATAGTGGAAGGCATGCCCTTACATTTTATTTACAGAAGTGTCTTTGAACTTTGGTGGAAAAGTGAGTCATATTTCATAAAGAATTTATCCCAATGATGCCCCTTGTCACCGCTGCTGTTTGCGATTGCCATTGAACCACTGGCAATACATTGTCGAAATACTGATCAGATAAAGGGGATTAGCAGAGAAGGACTGGAACAGAAAATTTCATTATATGCAGATGACATGGTACTGTATATATCAGGCCCAGAAAATTCCGTGCCTGCAGTCTTAGCAGCACTCACAGAATTTCAAAAGATCTCTGGTCTCAGAATTAATCTGAATAAAAGTGTACTCTTTCCAGTGAACTCTCAAGCATATAATATTAGATTAGATACCCTACCTTTTATCATTGCAGAACAGTTTAAATACCTAGGGGTAAACATCACAAGTAAACATAAAGCTCTATATCAACAAAATTTCGCCGTTTGCATGGAAAAAATTAAACAAGACTTGCATAGATGGTCAACCCTTCATCTCACACTAGCTGGAAGAATTAACACTGTTAAGATGAATATTCTTCCTAAACTCCTTTTTTTATTTCAAAACATCCCAATATACATTAATAAATCATTTTTTAGGCAATTAGATTCGACAATAACCTCATTTATTTGGAATTCAAAACATCCACGCATCAAAAGAGCGACCTTACAAAGACAAAAGGCAGAAGGCGGCATGGCTCTGCCTAACTTCCAGTTTTATTACTGGGCAGCAAATATACAGGCGATAAGAACCTGGACACAAATAGAAGGACATACACAGGCCTGGTCCGCAATAGAAGTAAAATCCTGCAGTACTTCTTTGTATTCCTTGCTCTGTGCTCCAATAAACACACGTTATCGGCAATACACTAATAACCCAATAGTGCTCCACTCACTTAGAATCTGGAACCAATGTAGAAAGCATTTTAAGATGGAGAAGCTTCTATCTGTGGCACCCCTGCAAGAGAACCACCTCTTTCAACCTTCATAAACATATGCAGTTTTTAATATTTGGAAAAAAATTGGAATTAACTTGCTTAGAGATCTTTATATAGACAACGTCTTTGCATCCTATGAACAATTACATTCCAAATTTAACATTCCAGCTACACATTTCTTTCACTATCTTCAAATCAGAAACTTTGTTAAACAAAACCTTCCAGATTTTCCTCATCTTGCACCCTCATCCATGCTGGAAAAAATATTGCTCAATCTCAAGGATTTAGACTCCATCTCTACAATATATAAAATCATTTTACAATCCCTCCCTTTCAAAGATCCAAGAAGACACTGGGAAAAAGATCTTTCAATTAATATATCATAAAAGGAGTGGAAAGTAGCAATGCAGAGAATTCACTCGAGCTCCATATGCGCAAAGCATACAATCATACAACTCAAAATTATATATCGAGCACATCTGTCTCGACTAAAACTTTCCAAAATGTTCCCAGGGCATGATCCAACCTGCAAACGTTGCAACCAAGTCCCAGCCTCACTAGGTCACATGTTCCGGTCCTGCACCAAATTAACATTATTCTGGACAAACATTTTTAATTACCTTTCAGATAGCCTTGGACTCACAATCCCTCCAAACACATTAACAGCTGTGTTTGGTGTTCTTCCAGATGGGTTTAAAGCGGAGAAAGACAAACAAATTGTGATTGCATTCACTACACTTTTGGCACGTAGACTTATTCTCATAAACTGGAAAAACCCAAACTCTCCTCTTTTAAGTCAGTGGGAAACCGATGTGTTATATTATTTGAAGTTTGAAAAAATCAAATACTCAGTTAGAGGATCCGTACAGACTTTTTTCAAAACATGGCAGGATCTAATCAGTAATATTTTAAAATAAGTTCATAAGGCACAGAGAATTTATTAATTTAGGTATGTTTACAAGCCTTAAATTTAACGCCGTTTGGCTTGCTCTCTCTCTCAGGTGTGGGGATCGATCTGTTCTTAATTTTTTTCTCTTTGTAAAAACTTGATTGCTTTGTATGGATTGTAATAAAATTAATAAAAAAAAAAAAAAAAGAATTTATCCCAATGGCTCCAATGGCTGTGAGGCAGTAAATTTACTTTAAGGTGAGTTACCATAGCTATGCAGATCATACACAGCTTTTTTTTATCAACCAGTAATGGCGCACTACACAATAACATGCAGTGAATACACTTGACTTGACACTCATAGTTTTCATACTGTTTCTCTGTACATTTAGCATTCATTTGCTCAGAGGTTGATGCACTTGCTGCTTCCTGAGACAGCTCTTTTTTTCTCAACGCTAGCGGCCCCCTTCTTCTCCTCTTTCGTCAGCATCTTTTCGTGTTAAAACTGATTAAGCCAGTGTTTGTTTTTACAATTACTTAGTACGTTTTCCTTAATTTTTCATTTAAGCTGACACTTAAGTCTTCAATCTGCCTCAAGAATGATTTAAGATATTAAGAGGTAGGGGAAGTGACAGTGAAGGTGTTAGGGATGAGAACGGCGCCCGTACTTATGCGCCGCACGGCTGCCCTGCTGGCCGCTGCCGAGAGTTGATTCTACAATAAAATAAAATAAAAATAAAAAGAGGAATCACCTTGGAGGTCAATCATCACCCCGAAAGCAGATAATAGACATCACGTTGTATATGTGTACTAAACTTCAGGTCAATAGTTCAAACGGTTTGCGAGCTACAGGTGATTTAAAGTACTGGACAGACAAACGGACAGCCACGATAGTGTATTATATAAGAAGATAGGGTCTGATGACCCTAATGTTCCTGGCTCTCTGATCCAATGTCTTAGCAGTATTTCTGAATGGATGAGTAGTAACTTTCTCAAACTAAATAAAGAAAAAAACTGAAATCTTAGTCATTGTCAAACACGGAAATAATGAGGGTATTAAAATAAATTTGATCCCTTAGCATTAAAAGGTAAAGAATTTAGGGGTAATTATTGACTCTGGCCTAAAATTTTAATTTACATATTAATCAGATTACTAGGACTCCATTTTTTCAATTAAGGAATATAGCAAAAGTTAAACCTCTTATAACTTTACAAGAGGCTGAAAAATTAGTTAACACATTTGTTTTTAGTGGACTAGATTTCTGTAATGCCCTCCTTACAGGTCTACCTAAGAAAGACATCAATTTGCTGCAATTAGTGCAGAATGTAGCAGCCACAATTTTAACTACAAAAAAGAAAATCTGAGCACATCTCACCTGTTTTCTTTACATTGGTTACAAGGTGTCATTCAGAACTAACCTTGATATACTACTAATGGTTTATAAAGCCTTAAATAATCTTGCTCCAGCCTATATTTTGGAATGCCTATCCTTCTGCACTCCAAGTTGTAACCTTAGATCTTATAATTCCAAGAGCCAAACTTTAAAGTAGTGGTGAGGTGACCTTTTGCTGTTATGCACCTAAAATCTGGAATACTTCAACAATATAAATTTGCTAGGCTGATACCGTGGAACATTAAAAAAAAACTGCCAAACCCCATTATTTTATTTTGGCTTTTTCGTAGCTGCATTTTAGTTCTACTCAGAATAGACTATATGGGCACAGAATTATCATGTTCTTCAGGGATCTACAATCTTTATTAATCTCTATTATTCTCTACTGTCTTTTCTGTTTCTTCTGGCCACCACCACCTCATCAAGGCAGCATGTGATGATGGAATGAGCCACCTGTGAAGATGGAATGAAGATGGATGTCCTAGCTGTCTACAAGACCAACTTCATCAAGTTTCTATCGTGTGCAGCGTGAAAACATAGAGGTCTGATTTGGGAACATTTATATTAGATAGAATGCCCAGTGGAGGCTGGGCAGTCTTTTGGCCTTGGAACATCTGCAGATCTTGTTTTTTCTCCAGCCTAACTAGAGTTTTTTTACATTTTTTCTGTCCTCCATGCCACCTGACCTTACCTTATTCTTTGGTATTATTGCCTAAACTTAATTTTTTTTTCATGTCTTGTAAAGCACTTTGAGCTACATTGTATGTATGAAAATGTGCTAAATAAATAAATGTTGTTGTTGTGTTAACCTATTTTAGTAATCATGGCTAAGACAGGCAGACGCTCAATTATTTCAGTCCTAAACTTATTATGCCATCATATTACAAGTTTTCTATCCATCCTTTTTCTTACCCGCTTATTCAATTCGGGGTTATAGGAAGCCATAGTCTGTCTTGGCAGCATGACACTTGTCCATCGTAGGACAAACACAAATTCACGCAGTCAAACTGGGACAGCATAATCTATGCTTATTTGGAATGTAAGAGGAAAAGCAGAATACCTTAAGAAAACTCAAAATAGGTTTAGAGACCAAATATTTTACCTATTTTCTTCTTCCAGTTCATTTTCAGCTCCTCTAGTGTGCCAATGCCACAGTTTGCACAGACACATTCAAATTCCTCTGGGCAAAAGGACAAAAGTTAAAGTGCAAAACAGTCTTCCAACCGGAAAAAATGGCTTATGGTAAGTCGAGAGCTGTCTTGGGATTTGGTCTTACCATACAATCACATTTACAATGATGAATTCATAAAATGATTGTTCTAATGAGTACTAGTAAATGGCAGAAATAATCTTAATCTCAATCTACTGAAATCTATATAAGTGTGGGGTATTACTAAAGTACACTAAAGCTTCATGGTGGCATGAAGTTAATAGTATCAAAGAATGATTTGAGTTTGACTGGCTACCACTTATTATATGCCTAATTTAAAACATAAAATGTTATATGCTACTTATCTTGCTTCCTTTAAAACAGTATTTGATTTGTGTGGTATTCTGTGGTTTGTAGTGATTGATGATATCAAGGGAATTTTGTTTTTGCTTATTCTTCTCTGAATGGAGTTCATTTATGGTCATGCTTGATAACATCTATACTGTACTTCATAAATTTAAACTTTATATGCTATACATATGTACTTGATAAAAAACAGGCACGTCTTCAAAAGTAAATGTCCTGCCTGTCTGTGTTTTATAGGATGATGTTGAAGGGTCCCTGCTGAATGCCTGCACTGTTTGACTAGTGAAAGTAATTCTGATTTACTATGACCGCTTTTCTCTTTACTTTCTCTTTCAGATAGAACATTCTGTTGTTTTCAGTTTCCTCATTTTTTCTTCATTTTAATATATTATACTTTAGTTACATAGTCTCTTACATATCCAATGCATTCTCTTTTAGAGGGTACCAGAGGATCCATAAAAAGTAAGTGGATTGTTTGATTTTGGGTACTTCCAACCTACAACTTCATACTGATCAGTAGTTGTCCAGTTTGGAAACATTAAGAGCCTTAGCCTTCTAAGTTAATGGAACTTTCTTTTAGCCCAGTAATTCAAGATCACTCTCTTTCAGTACAGGCTGGTGACTTTATCACATCATAGAATACAATAGACTGACTCTTTAACCCTGCTGTACACTGGGGTCCTGGGTATGATATTAAACTGAATCCGGCCCTGCAAGCGGTCCTCCAACTTGCAGGGAAATCATGGGGGTTGGTGGCAGGATTGCCAATCCAGCCACTCTAAAAAAACTTCACACAGCTCTGAGATGACAGATAGGACTCCTTCCTGCACTCCGCAGGAGTAACTCTGCTGCAGCCACCTATAGGAAGGCTGCTTGCATTATGAAGGGGATGGTGGAAAGCCCTCGGCAAAGGTACGGCAGCACCATTTGAGGCAGCCCATCGGGGAAGGTGCATGTAACATCTTGTGTCTTCAGTAAGATGATCATCTTCCTCTCCTGTCGGAGAACCTTTAAAGCTCTGCATTTCAGTGGTGGCATTCTCTGAGGTGCACAGACCTGGGACTGGCCAGATCTCTGTAGGTGGGTACACCTTTTATTGGTCTGGTCGCTCTGACGGCTGTCATACTGAGGGAGTAGCTGTTGCTGTGGTGGATTGGCTCCTTCCAATAGTGTCTGATGTCACTCCTTTTAATGAGCGCATTATGGGACTAAGGTTAAGGCGCTCTCTGGGTGCCTTGTCTGTTATCTCAGTGTATGCTCCGACCACAGTGAATAATGTCTTGATGAGGGACACATTTTATTCACAGCTTCGCTTGGTGGTTGATGGGTACCCGTGAGGTGACACTCCTCTGGTCATGGATGAGTTCAATGCGACCACTGGCACTGACAGGAATGGCTATGAGGATTGTGTTGGTCCCCATGCGTATGGGGACTGTGGTGAAAGTGGATCAATGTTTCTTGACTATGGAAAAGGTCAGGGGCTGCGGATCACTGGGTCCTAGTTCCATCACCTTGAGCCATGTCGTTGGACTTGGTACTCCAATACAGGTGGTGCAGTGATGGAGATCAATCACATCCTTGTGGGCAGATGTTGGAGGCTCTTATAAAACTGCAGAGTCTACAGAAGTACCAAGTCTGTGAATTCTGACCACAAACTTGTTGCTACTCTGAAGATCCAGCTTAGGCTACCACTTACTAGGAACAAGATCAGGCTGTTTCTAATGATTTTGCATGCAGTTTGTGTGATAAACTTACAGACTTGGGTGCGACTGCTAATACTAATGTGATGTGGGAGACCTTCCGTGACAAGACCCTGACAGTTGCAGAGGGTTGTGTTGGTGTTACCAGTGTTCCCAGAAGGAGGTGTTTCATCTTGCAGGACATGCTGGATATCATGGAGAGGAGTTGCAGCGCACAGCTTAATGGCAACTCTGGTCTGTACTGGGAACTAAGAAGGATGGCTGTGGGGGCTATGAGGAGTCTTCTGAGTTTTTTCTTGTCTTCTTAGAGTGTCAATACTGGGGGGCTTCTTTGATTTTGGGCTATACAAAAATTAATTTAATTGTATTTTATTGTGTTGTATTGTATAAGGAGGCATTTGTTAGCAGAATCTGTGAGCTAGTGACACACCATCTATGCTCTAGTGACCCACATCCTGCTTACAGAGGCATTGAAGCATTACACACATCCAAATCTGTTCCTTGGAGAGTTGCAGTCAGAGCAGCTGATGGAACAGTCCTTACAGATGACACTACAGTTGTGACCACATGGGCTGGCTACTTTGAGCAGCTGTTTAAAGTTGATCCTCCGTTTAGGAGTTGGATATCTCTGGGTCCATGGTTCTTGAGGCTGATCCTCCAATTAACTGTGAACCACCCAGTCTCACTGAGATTGCACTGGTGGTGAACCAGCTTGGGGTAGGGAAAGTTGCAGGGATCTGTAGTACCCGGGGTGAACTTCTCCAGGCTGGTGGTAAAGCTGCCCTCTTGGCATTTTAAGCAATCTTTGCTTCCAGCTGGGGGACGGGCATTATCCCAACTGAACAGAAAACGGGACTTGTTGTCCCTAACTGGAAAAAGAAGGGTGATTGCCTGGATTGTGACAACTACTGGGAGATAACACAGCTCTCTGTGCTGGTAAGGTCCTTGCTAGGGTCATCCTCAATAGGATCGGTGATCACTTGCTCACCTACTAGTGACCTGAGCAGTCTGGTTTTACGCCTAAGAAGTCTACCATCGACCTGGTCCTGACATTGAGGGTTCTCTTGGAGTGCAAACGTGAATATCGGCAGAGTTTCTTTATAGACATTGTCGATTTTCATAAAGTGGTTCGACTAAGTTGATTGAATTGCCCAATGAGATATCCTGAGACTTTGTGGGACCCCTCAAAGTTGCTTGATGTTATGGTTGGTCTGTAAACTGGTACTGTGAGTGCTGTGTAGAGTGGAGGCAAAACCTCTGCATTTTTCCCAGTTGATTCTAGGGCTTGTCAGGGGTGTGTTCTTGCTCCAACTCTGTTGAAAGTTTGCATGGACTGGGTGTTGGGCAGGGTTGTGGGGTCCAGTGGCTGTGGGGCATCTGTTGGTGAAGAGAGACTCACTGATCTTGACTTTGCCGACAATGCTGTGATGCTCGCAGACTCAATGGAGGCTCTTGAGAGACTCAGCGAAGAGTCTGAGTGTCTGGGCTTGCATGTGTCCTGGATAAAAAACAAGATCCAAGCCTTTAATGACCTCTTGGGCACAGATATCAGCAGTGTGTGTGTCTGTGGAGAGAGTGTTGAACTTGTCGAGAGATTTACTTCATGTAAATGACATTCATGTCTCTGGTGATTCTTCCTATGAAGTCAGTAGACGGATTGTGAGAACAATGCGGGGAGTCATGAGGTCACTGGAAAGGGGTGTGTGTTTGCTATCTATGCAAAAGGGCGAAGGTCAAAGTCTTTAGAGTCCTGGTGCTTCCTGTTTTGTTATATGGTAGTGAGACATGGAGGCTATCCAGTGACCTGAGACAACTCCTTCGGCACTATGTCACTTCAGAGAATTCTTGGGTAACGCTGGTTTGACTTTGTGTTGAATGAGTGTCATGGAGTCCTGAATGAGTGACATTAACTGCATTGTGAGGGAGTGCCATTTACAGCACTACGGCCATGTGGCACAATACCCTAAGGATGATCCAGTTCAAAGGATACTCGTTGTTGAAGACCCGAGTGGCTGGACCAGGCCAAAGGGACATCCACATAACACCTGGCTGTGGCAGATAGATGGTCATTTCTAGAGGGTGTGACTGGGCCGCGTGTCTGCCTAGAGTTTGCCAATCAGAATCCCAAGCTGTTTTGTTGTGTGGTGGGTGTGGAAATGTGCTGTACCAGTGCATGCTCTCCAACCTGACCTGAACTGACACTGCAACACTTAAATTTTGAAAATGAATATAACAGATCTGCACTACATATACTGGTCAATGGTTCTCCTCCAAGTCATAAATGGCATAGTGTAGAATGGTGACAACACACCACTGTAACACTTAAAAGCTGTTACTATATTATATATAATAAATACATATAAATACTAATGTGTATATTTTCATGAATTTATTCATTTCTCAAATGCATGATTCAGTGTTTCAATACAGGGTCATGTGGCACTGAAGGTTTTTCTGGAAGTAATAAAAGACTTCCAATCACAAGAGTAATTAATGTACAACACTTAACCTATATCTCTTTGGCATTTGGAAGGTAAAGCAAATCATCTAGAGACAACTGACAAAAAGCAAAGGAAGGACATGCAATCTCCACATCACACAAGGTTTTGAGAGTTTTCCTTGTTTGTCTTAAGGGATTGTGCATTTTTGGTTCCATTCTTCATGCATTCCTTTCTACTTTTAATCTTTGTTTTTGTGTGGCCAGTTCTTTAATTGTGTAGTGTGGGATCTCTTTGGCCTTATAGTGTTTTAAGATGAAGAAGATTTTGACTGGATACTTTGTGGGAAACTCAAAAGTGGTTCCTTGAATTAGAATAAGTTATAGGGCGGTCAGGGTTTTCACAGATTGAGTCGTTATTCTCCATCACAAGAAGACTTAAGTTCAGCGGCACAATTTATTTTTATTTTTCATGCCCAGTGTAATTGTGCCACATACTGTGGCATGCAGTTGATATAATTAATAGCTGGTATGTCACTGCATTGTTTTGCTTTAAATGGATATTTAGACACTTATGTGTTATTTCCTATATATTTATACATACTGTACATATACTGTACATTTAACTTGAACATTTAAAAGTATTTAGAGAGTACTAGGAATATTAGATACTATATGAACTATATTTTACACTTCTCAAGTATAAATATAAAAAGACAAACTACAAAACAAGATATAGATGAAGGTCAGTCATAAAGTTTTTTTTTCTATAAAAATTTGAATCTTAGAAGAGTTTTCACAAAAATAAGCCATTCAGTTCAAGAAGTTCATCCATTTTATTCACATATACTGTTCAAAGTAACATCAGGATGAGATTTAAAGGTCCCCAAAGTCCTATTGTGTCTATGGCTCTTTGCGTCAAGAAAAATGTTCTGACATTTGCCCTTGACAAGTTTCCAACCATGTCTCCATTCCCCCATGTTGAAGAATTTCTAGATGCTGTGTAGAGTAGAGCAACCAAGTGCATCATCTTTACTAAAGTTCATGTTCTACACTGGCAGAGTTCAAAGATAAAAACACCTTTAGTCTAAAATAGAAATAAGGGGTTAATCCTGATTGTCAAAATTCTTAAAGACAAATAAAGTTGATCAAGAAGAGTTATTAAATAGTGAATCACATACCCAAGATCAATTGTGAATATGAAGGGAAATTGCATCCCTCTACAGATGCCAGGGAAACCTTCTTTACATAAAGGATAAGGAGAATCTCAGAACAAAACAGTCATATAGTTAATGCTGAAACATTGACAGTTTTTGTACCTACCTAAAATTGATATTCAAAAACAACTAGCACTGACCACTCATCATCTTTGAATAAATGTTGTAGTTTGGACTACCTTGAACTGTTATCATGTCATCTTCAAGTCTGTGTTCTGCTTCTCTTTTTGAGGCTAAACTGATATGCAAAAGCAAATGACAAAGACAATATTGAGGGGCATAGTGCTAGTAGAGTGTGTGTCATTATGCTGGTGTCACTATAAATAAATTTGTCTGTTAAACTTGTTATTCATAGTTTGTTCACGTGGAAATGCATTAAGGTGATGCTACCAGTCATCACAGAATCTTTAATAAGGGGTCTGCCATAGGCCCCTAAATGGTCAAGCATGAGAGCTTTACTTGGTAAAATATTCTATACTAATAGTAAATGTCTTTGCACAGGATTTGCAAAACTGTCTGACCTACACATCATCTTTAATGAACGGTGTTTTTTATTTATTTATTGTTTTCTTGACATAGGCTGTATAGTGTACTAAATTTTTAATATTATAAATAGGGTTTACATATGATTCCGTTTCACAATGTAAGTCAGATTCATTTAGTGCTTTACATTTATTTATCATTGCAATGTGGTTATTTAGTTATTTTTCTATTTTCTTATTTAATTATGGAGAAAACCACTTTCACAAACAATTAAAGTACATGTAAACTTTCAGTGTCATCCATCACAGTTTCAGTGTGTGTTATTTTTTTATTTAGATTCATTGGAATGACTTTGAATGAGTGTGGAGAGGTGAACTGTCAAGGATAAAATCAGAAGGGCTGGATACTGAAATAACAGACGGGGATGCATTTCTATACTTAAATGTGGTCAACCTAATGTTTGCTGATTTTTTATTTAAACAGGCCTCTTATTTGAAATACTAATAATATTACCAAGGATAAAATTGTTAAGTTTTTCAAAGATTAAACAGTGAGAGTAATTATAACCTTCTTATTAGGGAGAAGACTGTTTGGTTTAACAAAAGCCTCAGTGGGGCTTTCTTTGACATTGCTCATGTTATGCTCTATACCACGTTCTATTACCATATCACTTTTCTCTGTAAACTGTGTGAAAACCACCAATCCAGAAACAAAATAAATTAATGACAGAGACGAAAAGGTCCAGCTGGGCCAAAAGGAAGATGAATTCTTCAGATAATGAGGTGTAGAAATAAATCTAATTAAATGTAGTGTGATACTCAATCAAAAACATTTCTGATAAAACATATAACAAATTAAATGGAAGAATATGAAACACTGCATGCGAATAAAGAAATACTTTGTGTTTTCTAATAAATAAAAGAAGTGACTAAACAAGTGTCAGCCATGGAGTAACACTTTGTTTAGGTTTAAGTGGTTATTGATGGTGCATTATCATTATGATCTACTCTAAGAAATTAATTACAAACCGCATTGTCTCATTTGACCAGTACTATTCTGGCCGCCAGCTTGCTGAGCATAAACTGCAGATACCCTATTGGTAATGAAATGATTCCGATATTTTCGTTTTTTTAATTCTGTCATCTTTAAACATTAATTCTGTCATGTGTACATAGTAAAATAAGATTCGCGCACAAAGTGTATAAAGCATACAGCATAAATATAAAGTATATATATATATTTGCTAGTATTTGTTGATGCACAGTTTGGTATGTGAAAATATTTGTTATTAAGATTGGTTTATTTAAAAACCTGTGGATAGAAAATGTCATTGAATCTACTGGTGCAAGTGTCAATGGCCCTGCACCATTTGCCAGATAAATGAAGTGAGAAAAGGAACTGTGAAGGATGGCTAATGTCTTTAGTAACAATGTTTGCCTTTCAAAGACAGCAAGGCTCATATACAGTATGTTCTGTAATGAATAAAAAAATTAGAAGTTATATATATACAGTGGTGTGAAAAACTATTTGCCCCCTTCCTGATTTCTTATTCTTTTGCATGTTTGTCACACAAAATGTTTCTGATCATCAAACACATGTAACCATTAGTCAAATATAACACAAGTAAACACAAAATGCAGTTTTTAAATGATGGTTTTTATTATTTAGGGAGAAAAAAAATCCAAACCTACATGGCCCTGTGTGAAAAAGTAATTGCCCCCTTGTTAAAAAATAACCTAACTGTGGTGTATCACACCTGAGTTCAATTTCCGTAGCCACCCCCAGGCCTGATTACTGCCACACCAGTTTCAATCAAGAAATCACTTAAATAGGAGCTGCCTGACACAGAGAAGTAGACCAAAAGCACCTCAAAAGCTAGACATCATGCCAAGATCCAAAGAAATTCAGGAACAAATGAGAACAGAAGTAATTGAGATCTATCAGTCTGGTAAAGGTTATAAAGCCATTTCTAAAGCTTTGGGACTCCAGCGAACCACAGTGAGAGCCATTATCCACAAATGGCAAAAACATGGAACAGTGGTGAACCTTCCCAGGAGTGGCCGGCCGACCAAAATTACCCCAAGAGCGCAGAGACGACTCATCCGAGAGGTCACAAAAGACCCCAGGACAACGTCTAAAGAACTGCAGGCCTCACTTGCCTCAATTAAGGTCAGTGTTCACGACTCCACCATAAGAAAGAGACTGGGCAAAAACGGCCTGCATGGCAGATTTCCAAGACGCAAACCACTGTTAAGCAAAAAGAACATTAGGGCTTGTCTCAATTTTGCTAAGAAACATCTCAATGATTGCCAAGACTTTTGGGAAAATACCCTGTGGACTGATGAGACAAAAGTTGAACTTTTTGGAAGGCAAATGTCCCGTTACATCTGGCGTAAAAGGAACACAGCATTTCAGAAAAAGAACATCATACCAACAGTAAAATATGGTGGTGGTAGTGTGATGGTCTGGGGTTGTTTTGCTGCTTCAAGACCTGGAAGGCTTGCTGTGATAGATGGAACCATGAATTCTACTGTCTACCAAAAAATCCTGAAGGAGAATGTCCGGCCATCTGTTCGTCAACTCAAGCTGAAGCGATCTTGGGTGCTGCAACAGGACAATGACCCAAAACACACCAGAAAATCCACCTCTGAATGGCTGAAGAAAAACAAAATGAAGACTTTGGAGTGGCCTAGTCAAAGTCCTGACCTGAATCCAATTGAGATGCTGTGGCATGACCTTAAAAAGGCGGTTCATGCTAGAAAACCCTCAAATAAAGCTGAATTACAACAATTCTGCAAAGATGAGTGGGCCAAAATTCCTCCAGAGCGCTGTAAAAGACTCATTGCAAGTTATCGCAAACGCTTGATTGCAGCTAAGCTTGCTGCTATTGCTGCTACGGGTGGCCCAACCAGTTATTAGGTTCAGGGGGCAATTACTTTTTCACACAGGGCCATGTAGGTTTGGATTTTTTTTTCTCCCTAAATAATAAAAACCATCATTTAAAAACTGCATTTTGTGTTTACTTATGTTATATTTGACTAATGGTTAAATGTGTTTGATGATCAGAAACATTTTGTATGACAAACATGCAAAAGAATAAGAAATCAGGAAGGGGGCAAATAGTTTTTCACACCACAATATATATATATATTGTAATGATTGGCTGGGGACCTACCGTGAGGCCTGGAGAAGCAGGGGACTGGGACAGGGGTAATTCATACCCCAGGACATGAGAGGGCAACTCCCCTGGGTTACATTGGGGCCACCGCCTGGAGGCGCCTAGATAGTTCTGAAACCTTGGTCTGCAGCACTTCCACCACAACCGGAAGTGTTGCCGAAAGGTGAGCTTATGAGGAGAGGAGTAGAGGCGGCAGAAGGAACAGAGAAGTGTAAAATAAGGACTGAGTTGTGATGAGACTGTGGATTTGGGCACTGTGTTGTGTGCTAAAAATAACTGTTTATATATATATATATATATATATATATATATATATATATATATATATATTATGGGGTGCCAAACAGGCAAATACATTGATTTTCTGAATATATAAAGTCAGCGTTGGAATATGTAAAGTCAAAACTCGAATACTGTATATAAAGTCAGCATCGGAATATATTAATGGCCAAGATAAATGCAAGAATGATGCGAAGATGTTCCTCGGGACATCTAGATATGCGCTCTAAACGATTTAGATCGAGGGAACGTTGGGACAGTTCACAGATAAAATGGTCTAATTCCATCAAATACTCTCTAATTTCCGTGCTTGTCATTTTACTCGTACTAGTGAAAGAAATCTTTCATTTTAAGTAATGGTTGCGGTAAACTTCCACAGAAACCACTCAGAGTCAATTGGGCTTGCGAGGTTAGTCCAAAAATGAGCCCATACAAAAAGAATAAATAAATATAGTTTTCAAAATGCCGGGCACATGCATCATTTTCAAAACATTAACCGAACAGTGTTTTTTTAATGTATTTTTCTGAATATGTTTTTGTTAACTTATTTCAGTTTTTTTAGTTTACTCAAAATGTGCCTGAGTCGTTTCAATCAATATATTTTGACTTTGACTTTATATATTCAGAAATGAGTTTGTATACTCCGATGTTGACTTTATATAATCAGGAATGACTTTATAAATTCAGACGCTGACTTTATTTATTCAAGTTTTGACTTTATATATTCCGACGCTGACATTATATATTCAAGTTTTGACTTTATATATTCTGATGCTGACTTTATATACTCAGGTTTTGACTTTATATATTCAAGGTTTAACTTTATATATTCGGGAATGACTTTATATATTCCAGTGCTGACTTTATATATTCCAGCGCTGATTTTTTTTATTCAGAAACAAGTTTTGACTTTATATATACCGACGCTGACATTATATATTCAAGTTTTGACTTTATATATTTCGACATTGACTTTATATATTCAAGATTTGACTTTATATATTTCGACGTTGACTTTATATATTCATGTTTTGACTTTATATATTCTGACTCTGACTTTATATATTCAGAAAATCAATGTATTTGCCTGTTTGGCAACCCATAATATATATATATATATATATATATATATATATATATATATATATATTATTTTTATATAGACATTGGCCACAGACAGACACGACACCAATGTGCAAAACACATGGTTTATTTACAGACACTATATACACAGGTTCCAGCGACTTACACACTATTGCTCAGTCCTTCGTCTCTCTTCGGCCGCCTCCACTCCTCTCTCACAAGCTCCGTCTTTCTCCTCCCGATTCCAGCTCCTGGAAGGGAGTGAGGCGGCCCCTTTTATCATGCCCTGGATGTGCTCCAGGTGCTTGACGATGGTCTTCCGGCAGCACTTCCTGGTGTGGCAGAAGTACTGCCCTTGCACCCGGAAGCACACCGGGCATACACAGTTCCTGGAGCAGCAGTACTTCCTGGTGTGGAGGAAGTGCTATCCTCCAGGGCTTAGGAACTATCCAGGAACTATCCAGGCAGCCTCTTGGTTGGGCCACGGACCCCCACAGGGTTGAGCATCTATGCTCCATATTCATGGCCCTTGATGGAAATCAGGGATGCTACCCTCTTGCATCCAGGGAAGATATTACCGTCTTCCCGCTCCTTCCTGGCTACCTATCACAACATATATATTTTATATATATATATATATTGTCACGCATGCGCGAGTAGGAGGCCGCGAACGGAACTTAAACCGCTTCGAAAGACGTTCGCCGGCAGGGTGTGGCGGGCTACTAACCTTTCTCCTTTGTCTTCCAGGAAAAAAGACGCTCTGCCATTGTAACCTTCCCGCAGTACGTCCACTTCCGCCCTTCCTCCGCCATCTTCCTTGACGTCAGCAGTCCCATCCTCCCTCACGGTTCCTTCCCAGCATTCCTCTACTTCTGGCTCCTCCCCTATAAAATGGCCGATGACGCCTCTGAAGGCGTCGCGCATATGAACTGTTTTTGTTTATATCTTTGACCTGATTTTGTTTTTTGAAGTGTCCACAATATACGGGGCCGGAAAACCCCAAAACTTTATGCTGTCTGTTGCTTTTCTTTTACAATATATATATATACTGTATATGTTTAACCATTAACACCACTGTCCTTAACTCAGTACTGCAGCACTTACTTTTTTTTACATTGACCTTTTAATTCTAAATTTACCACTGAATTTCACTTGCACTTACATAGCTGGGTAGGGTAGTAAATGAGTGATATTTAGTACATTTTTATGCTACTAGCTCTTCTAAAACCTGTTAATTGCATACAGGTTTGCATTTGCATATAGGTCATTCTTATTTTGAAAGTCAAATTTTCAGCAATTCACACCAAAAACCAAACATCTTAGGATTGCTACATAAACCATCTTATACAATGGCTCAATAATTATATTTAATAGTCACGGAAATAAGAGTTAAGATCTGTATTGTTATTTTACTCGTATATTAATATTACAGAATTTCTTGTATTGCTGCTGACTCCACCAGTTCAATGGATTATTATACAATGCTTTATCCAATAGCATCATCTGTCCACAGGATCAGGACCACTTGAACATGGAGGTCAAGTGAAAAGGACTTCTGGATCTATACAATGAGCCACACTCATTTGAGAGGATTTTTTTCCCTTTGTTTTGTTAGTAATCAATATGCAGTGAAACAAAGATTATTCTTTAAGTGCCTGGGAATGTATCAACAAATGTTAGCCATTACCCCAAATAAAATGCTACCCCAAACTATACATTGCTCTGGTCATGCAGTTATTTAGAGGTAATGATTTTTTTTGGAAATTACAAGCTAAATAATCAGGAAAATGTAAAAAAAAAGCTGCACGTATGTCCTAAAAAGGTGAGAAGTGAAAAAAAAAACCTCTTGGAATTTTTTGTTCCTGTTATGCTCTACAGTACATACTGCATCACATTGTAATTATAAAGATGTATCCCCTGAGGCCACTCGCCTCCCACAAGGCACTGAACTTCAGTTCAATGAGTTACCTCACACAGCCTGCCTGAGTAAAGTAAAAAAACTTCTAATCTAACCGGCCTCTGTAGCCTGAGTGGCTAGCATTTTTGTAGTCTGCCAGTGCAGTGATATCACCACACCTTAATAATTTATAGTCTTATAATGTAGTCTTAAATGCAGAAATCTGTAACAATATATTATCTGATAGTGGGTGACATGTAGGAGTCAGTCACTGACATGCAACGTTTACACATTTTCCTTTTAGTGATGAGAAAATTAGATTGACCACTGAAACAGAATAACTGTTGACCTGCAGCAGTTGATGTTGAGGTGGCAGCAGCAGCAGAAACAATACTCCTGAATCTAAACCCTCCATTTCCATTTCATTTTCTTTACACATATGCTCCCATTTTCCTGTTTAACAAACTCTACATAAAGTTTATTACTATACCATTATTCTTTGGGAAAAAAAATTCCGTTGAGATGGATGAAAAAAGGAAGAGTGGCAAGCTGTGTTAGGGTTTAACAAGATTAGGACACTGTTTTCTTCTCTGGTAGAGATTTTTATTTGTTTATTTATTTAATAAAAAAGGAGCAGGTATCATACAGTGCTTATATTTCAGCTCTGGCACCAATCAGAAAATCAGGCTGGTTTACCCACAACCAGTTATCTGCTTTTAGAAAAGACCCAAAAGACAAAATAAAGAAATGCTAAAGGCAGTTTTCATCTACTCGTTGTACCTCAGTAAATGTGATCCACACTGAATAATGGGTCTCGTGCCCCTTTTCCTGTTGCTGTAATAATCTGCATCAGTGTTACTAATGAACAGTGGTGGACGTACCTGCAGCACCTGTAGAAATGACAGAATCACTGTGCTCTGCAGGCTTGCTTCCACACCTTCAATGAATAGAGATGATAATCATAATGATAATAATTAACCTCAGGTGACTAGTAAAAGATATTTCATATTTAAACACTTCATGATTAAAAATAATCAGACAGTCAAATTTTACCTATATGTTGTACTATCTTTCATAGTAAACAAAACCTTAAAATGCTTTTCAAATACATTATGTAAAATATATTGGATGATTCAGTGCACTGACATAATACAATCCAAAAACTTTCTAAGAACATAGAGAACCCAAAGAGAAAGCAATATGTAAGAAGTGGTATTTATGTCACAATAATTAAAGATGTAAAGGGTCCTCACTTGAGGTAGCGAAACAGAAATTAATTCTTCACAGTACGTTTTTCAAAGCAGTTTACTTAGTGTAAATGTAACTTTTATGAAATTAGTGAAATTATACTGATTCATTAAAATTACGTTCAGGGTTTTCCTGGGTCCTGGTGTTTACGACTTCTTTTTTCTGTTTTGTTTTTGGGTTTTAAAACACATTACATTTCAATTATATGCATAAAACAGTAGACGTGTTGTGAATTCATGCAGAAAAGTGCAATTAGTCTGCAAAGATTTTGCCTCAGTCTCCAAAAACATTACATTGTATATCCTAAACTAATTGAACACATCAGTGAATCAGCAAGAAGGACATCAGAAGCATTAAATTTTCTGTGCCGTGGCCTTTAAAGTATTTCATTAAGTGAAAAGTAATAATGCATAATATTGCTGGCAATGGCCATTATATTTAAAAATTAAGAAGCAAGTATAATTCTATTGTATTTAATGCTTAACATTTTTTGATTTTTAAAATTTGGGTTCAGTAGTTTAAATAATTATTATTGAACGTTTGCCACACTACCATTAGTATATAGTTTTTTCACAAATAAAAATATATTACTGTAGATTATAAATTATATATTACTGTAGATTATAAAAGTAGATTATCTGTGTTTTAGAAAAATGGATCTTAATTTATGACAGTTTGATATCTTCATATGTATCTGCTGACTACCAAATTAAACTGTTTAAAAAAGTCTATAGGCCGGCATTAAAATGATACAATAGTTAAGTGCTATAAATAGCTTCGAACAAAAAAAAAGAAAAAGAAAAGAAAGCAGAATGATGGACTCCTACAAAGGTGATGTCACACATTCAAGGAGGGTCTGTCATGTTCATTAAATTAACACAGTCTCACAACAGCGCCCGTTTCCTTGAGCTGCAGAGAGAACTAAACAGTCCCCGACTCCCATGATCCTTTGTAGTTATCATTTTAAAGCTCTGCCGTTGTGAGCCAGACCTGTAAAGTTTCCTTTTGAGCGGCTGCAAGTTGATTAGATCTATTTCAGCCTCGTAGTGGTAATGGGCTCCTCTCTGTGAGACTGCTTAGCCTCTGCTCCCTTGGCAGCTGGAGAAACTGGAATTAATCAGGTCTGCTGGGAACTTCTTCAGCATCTCCGCAGGCCAACGACTCCAGAATCATTTACTACAGAATCTTACTGTCAACTCTTTGTCATTTAGGCTTTTGATTATGCTTTCCTCTCTTCAGAAAAATGGAAATGGGTGATAGATTAGCCTAATGCTAGATTTCGCTGGTTACTTTTTTTAGACACCTATTATTACCTTTTGTACTGTACACACAAAGAATACGGATGCAAAAAATGTCATATTTGGAGCAGGGGTATGAAGGACAAGCTGTTCAGGTGACTGCTTCCATTTTAATTAGGACAGCAGCCTCCTAATGAACCTGAAACAATGACACAGATGTGTACAGTTATGTCCTAAATAGGACAAAGGGTGCCCAACTTTATTCTTCATTTAGGTTATTATAAAATACAAAGTACCAATTACTATCCATCTCAATTTACCCTCTCACTTTTAATGCAGCATCAATGTGAAAACCATCTCCCGACAGGCTAATATGAAATTTTATTTGTAATTATTTGCATATTGTAGATTTAATTGATTGGATAACTGTACTGATAAAAGCTGCAAAACAGATGTGTGCTCATCCAGCCGATGGTATTCAGGAAACTGAAGAGGTCCACTTTCCTTGCATCTTTTAAAGTTACAATACAATATTTTTTTAAGCAGTAAATAAACATTTTACCCTGAAGAATTTAATACCCCAGCACACAGTCAAAGATAATAAATTGCAGCTGCCTGCAAATTACCCTGGATACACAGCACAGTGCGTGAAAAGTATAGTCTGGTTTTATGTTAGTATTTTTTAGTGGTTATGCTTGTGATACCCTAGAAATGGAGTGTCTTTGTTTTGATATGTAACAATTTAAATTTCGGACAATGAATCTCTTGTTTTCATATTTCTTGTGGTCAAAACAGCATATTTTTTTTCTTTTTGAGTGTCTGTTATCTGTTCCTCATTTCATAACCTTGGCAGTGACTTGGATCAGATTTAGAATGTACATTTGACATGGTTTTGGCTTCTCTGCCCTTGTACTCATACCATGCTACAACTGTTTTTGTTCCAGATTAATTACAAGCTGCCTTTAATTTGTCTGTAGTCAAATAAGGCATCAAAGAGTGTTCTGGTTATTCTCCTGCCGACCTTGTAAAAAGAAAAGTAGAAATGATATCAAAATGAAAATTTTTCATTTCAGTTGGTACAAATGGTGCTATTGTTGTTTGACTAATTTAATCGGTTCCTTCTGGAATGTCTATTTTGATCTAGAATACTTTTTTCTCACTTTTTTGAAATTATGAATGGATGTATTATTTTGGGCAGTGCAGCAACAGTTCCACAACCTTGGGAAACAGATCCAGCTTAATGGGCAACTGTCTGTGGATTCTACACATTTTTCACATTTAACATTGTCACCTGAAATTGCCTAGAGTGGGCATGTCATGCAATGAACTGATACTCCATTCAGGGCTATTTCCTACTTTTTGCCAAATGTGGTCAAGATAAATTTTGGCTATATTGAAAATAGTGGGATAAAAATAAATTAAGTAATATTAAAACAAAGGATAAAAATATATATAGTGATTTGATATTTTAAATGATCGCTCATAATGATGTTAACCTACATCCAGTCCTGCATGTAGGCCCTCCAATCTGCAGGTAAAACTTGGGGGTTGGTGGCAGAATTGCCACTCCAGCCACCATAAAAAACCTCACACTTTTCCATTCCATCTGAATAGTGTGGTGCTGAGGTGTTTATTCTAAATAACTTTCAATCTATTATGTAGGCAGACTTAAATATAACTAATTGGTATTAACCAACCAACCAACCAACCAACCATTATCCAACCCGCTATATCCTAACTACAGGGTCACAGGGGTCTGCTGGAGCCAATCCCAGCCAACACAGGGCGCAAGGCAGGAAACAAACCCCGGGTAGGGCGCCAGCCCTCCACAATTGGTATTAACTCTAGTGAAGAAATAAGATAATAATGCAGTATTGAAGGTACAGGTATTTCTGCTCAGCTCTAGATAGGACCAATGTAAAGATTTCACAGGCACTACTAGTTAATAGTCATGCTAAGTTTGTTGAATAATCACCACACTAGGACACTTAAATTATGGAAGGATCATGATGGACTGTACTGGAAGTCTCCCAGTACAACAGATGGCAGCACAGAGACCAATTGCATTATTCATTACATAAGTGATGCTGAGGTTGCTCGCAGCTGACATACTCCTCTTGAACATGGGACATTGATCGATGTAAACCAAGGAAGGACTGGGCAATGAAGACACACACACATCCAAGGTATATGCAAAAGTACTTAGTGCTTTCATTTGACAACAATAAAGAACCCCGGGACATAAATACAGTGGTGTGAAAAACTATTTGCCCTCTTCCTGATTTCTTATTCTTTTGCATGTTTGTCACACAAAATGTTTCTGATCATCAAACACATGTAACCATTAGTCAAATATAACACAAGTAAACACAAAATGCAGTTTTTAAATGATGGTTTTTATTATTTAGGGAGAAAAAAAATCCAAACCTACATGGCCCTGTGTGAAAAAGTAATTGCCCCCTTGTTAAAAAATAACCTAACTGTGGTGTATCACACCTGAGTTCAATTTCCGTAGCCACCCCCAGGCCTGATTACTGCCACACCTGTTTCAATCAAGAAATCACTTAAATAGGAGCTGCCTGACACAGAGAAGTAGACCAAAAGCACCTCAAAAGCTAGACATCATGCCAAGATCCAAAGAAATTCAGGAACAAATGAGAACAGAAGTAATTGAGATCTATCAGTCTGGTAAAGATTATAAAGCCATTTCTAAAGCTTTGGGACTCCAGCGAACCACAGTGAGAGCCATTATCCACAAATGGCAAAAACATGGAACAGTGGTGAACCTTACCAGGAGTGGCCGGCCGACCAAAATTACCCCAAGAGCGCAGAGACGACTCATCCGAGAGGTCACAAAAGACCCCAGGACAACGTCTAAAGAACTGCAGGCCTCACTTGCCTCAATTAAGGTCAGTGTTCACGACTCCACCATAAGAAAGAGACTGGGCAAAAACGGCCTGCATGGCAGATTTCCAAGACGCAAACCACTGTTAAGCAAAAAGAACATTAGGGCTTGTCTCAATTTTGCTAAGAAACATCTCAATGATTGCCAAGACTTTTGGGAAAATACCCTGTGGACTGATGAGACAAAAGTTGAACTTTTTGGAAGGCAAATGTCCCGTTACATCTGGCGTAAAAGGAACACAGCATTTCAGAAAAAGAACATCATACCAACAGTAAAATATGGTGGTGGTAGTGTGATGGTCTGGGGTTGTTTTGCTGCTTCAAGACCTGGAAGGCTTGCTGTGATAGATGGAACCATGAATTCTACTGTCTACCAAAAAATCCTGAAGGAAAATGTCCGGCCATCTGTTCGTCAACTCAAGCTGAAGCGATCTTGGGTGCTGCAACAGGACAATGACCCAAAACACACCAGCAAATCCACCTCTGAATGGCTGAAGAAAAACAAAATGAAGACTTTGGAGTGGCCTAGTCAAAGTCCTGACCTGAATCCAATTGAGATGCTATGGCATGACCTTAAAAAGGCGGTTCATGCTAGAAAACCCTCAAATAAAGCTGAATTACAACAATTCTGCAAAGATGAGTGGGCCAAAATTCCTCCAGAGCGCTGTAAAAGACTCATTGCAAGTTATCGCAAACGCTTGATTGCAGCTAAGCTTGCTGCTATTGCTGCTACGGGTGGCCCAACCAGTTATTAGGTTCAGGGGGCAATTACTTTTTCACACAGGGCCATGTAGGTTTGGATTTTTTTTTCTCCCTAAATAATAAAAACCATCATTTAAAAACTGCATTTTGTGTTTACTTATGTTATATTTGACTAATGGTTAAATGTGTTTGATGATCAGAAACATTTTGTATGACAAACATGCAAAAGAATAAGAAATCAGGAAGGGGGCAAATAGTTTTTCACACCACAATATATATATATATTGTAATGATTGGCTGGGGACCTACCGTGAGGCCTGGAGAAGCAGGGGACTGGGACAGGGGTAATTCATACCCCAGGACATGAGAGGGCAACTCCCCTGGGTTACATTGGGGCCACCGCCTGGAGGCGCCTAGATAGTTCTGAAACCTTGGTCTGCAGCACTTCCACCACAACCGGAAGTGTTGCCGAAAGGTGAGCTTATGAGGAGAGGAGTAGAGGCGGCAGAAGGAACAGAGAAGTGTAAAATAAGGACTGAGTTGTGATGAGACTGTGGATTTGGGCACTGTGTTGTGTGCTAAAAATAACTGTTTATATATATATATATATATATATATATATATATATATATATATATATATTATGGGGTGCCAAACAGGCAAATACATTGATTTTCTGAATATATAAAGTCAGCGTTGGAATATGTAAAGTCAAAACTCGAATACTGTATATAAAGTCAGCATCGGAATATATTAATGGCCAAGATAAATGCAAGAATGATGCGAAGATGTTCCTCGGGACATCTAGATATGCGCTCTAAACGATTTAGATCGAGGGAACGTTGGGACAGTTCACAGATAAAATGGTCTAATTCCATCAAATACTCTCTAATTTCCGTGCTTGTCATTTTACTCGTACAAGTGAAAGAAATCTTTCATTTTAAGTAATGGTTGCGGTAAACTTCCACAGAAACCACTCAGAGTCAATTGGGCTTGCGAGGTTAGTCCAAAAATGAGCCCATACAAAAAGAATAAATAAATATAGTTTTCAAAATGCCGGGCACATGCATCATTTTCAAAACATTAACCGAACAGTGTTTTTTTAATGTATTTTTCTGAATATGTTTTTGTTAACTTATTTCAGTTTTTTTAGTTTACTCAAAATGTGCCTGAGTCGTTTCAATCAATATATTTTGACTTTGACTTTATATATTCAGAAATGAGTTTGTATACTCCGATGTTGACTTTATATAATCAGGAATGACTTTATAAATTCAGACGCTGACTTTATTTATTCAAGTTTTGACTTTATATATTCCGACGCTGACATTATATATTCAAGTTTTGACTTTATATATTCTGATGCTGACTTTATATACTCAGGTTTTGACTTTATATATTCAAGGTTTAACTTTATATATTCGGGAATGACTTTATATATTCCAGTGCTGACTTTATATATTCCAGCGCTGATTTTTTTTATTCAGAAACAAGTTTTGACTTTATATATACCGACGCTGACATTATATATTCAAGTTTTGACTTTATATATTTCGACATTGACTTTATATATTCAAGATTTGACTTTATATATTTCGACGTTGACTTTATATATTCATGTTTTGACTTTATATATTCTGACTCTGACTTTATATATTCAGAAAATCAATGTATTTGCCTGTTTGGCAACCCATAATATATATATATATATATATATATATATATATATATATATATATATTATTTTTATATAGACATTGGCCACAGACAGACACGACACCAATGTGCAAAACACATGGTTTATTTACAGACACTATATACACAGGTTCCAGCGACTTACACACTATTGCTCAGTCCTTCGTCTCTCTTCGGCCGCCTCCACTCCTCTCTCACAAGCTCCGTCTTTCTCCTCCCGATTCCAGCTCCTGGAAGGGAGTGAGGCGGCCCCTTTTATCATGCCCTGGATGTGCTCCAGGTGCT
>JANRMT010028174.1:75649159-75666176 GCA_026402145.1 Polypterus bichir lapradei
GAAGGAGTGGCTTCACAACAACTCTGTGACTGTTCTTGAATGGCCCAGCCAGAGCCCTGACTTAAACCCAATTGAGCATCTCTGGAGAGACCTAAAAATGGCTGTCCACCAACGTTTACCATCCAACCTGACAGAACTGGAGAGAATCTGCAAGGAGGAATGGCAGAGGACCCCCAAATCCAGGTGTGAAAAACTTGTTGCATCTTTCCCAAGAAGACTCATGGCTGTATTAGCTCAAAAGGGTGCTTCTACTAAATACTGAGCAAAGGGTCTGAATACTTAGGACCATGTGATATTTCAGTTTTTCTTTTTTAATAAATCTGCAACAATTTCAAAAATTCTTTTTTTTGTCTGTCAATACGGGGTGCTGTGTGTACATTAATAAGGGAAAAAATTAATTTAAATGATTTTAGCAAATGGCTGCAATATAACAAAGAGTGTTAAATTGAAGGGGGTCTGAATACTTTCCATACCCACTGTATAAGGAAATGTACATCAACTTTTTGTGCACAACTGACAATAAAAAATATTGACTTTCATGAAAAATGAATTTAATGTCAGTGATAATGTATATTCTGTCAATGATCACCTTTAGGATGTTAAAGCCTTCTGTTCAACTGTGAATGGCATTGTGGGAAAACTGAAGTCTCTGTATTTGATGACTGAAGGCTTCAGACATTCAGATGGTGTTTCACAGTTATGATATTCATTGTCAACAAGAATAGCCAACATTTTTGTATACTCAAATATATGAAATACAATTTTTTAACAAACATCCGATGTATTATATTATTTTATGTTTTCCTACATGCTACCATGAAAATGGAAAATCTTGAAATTAATACCATAAGTTCTTGATAATCAACAACATAAAACAGACAGCTGACCTGTGATACTGAACTTAATTCAAAACCACCATGACTCACTGTGTCAATGTGTAATTAGAGGAATGAAAGAGAGGAGTGAAGATTTATGGTATTCATTACAATTAAAAAGGACATAACAGAACTGAACGAAACACAGCTACCATTCATAGAAAAGCATAGGCTGGTGCAACCACAGGCATGGTCTCCTCCTGGGGATAAAGTTAAAAGCAAGGGCTTCCTCTTTACAAAGTGAACCTGAATTGCCCTGCCATTTGTTTTTAATTACATCATTAAGACACGCCATTTAGATTATTTTTTAAAATGTAAAAATACTATGAATAGTAATAATAATAATTCATTAAAAACTCATGCCAGGAAAAAAAAAGATTACAGACACAACTTTTCATCTGTGTAATCCTCATCAGATATATGGTGGAACAAGCTGAAAACTACATAGCTATAACATTTTGTCTCTAATGGTCTTTCCTTTTTTTCAGTGTAGGATTAACTATTACTTCTTGCAGTACATGTTGACACAACACTCAACTAACTTCATTCAAAACTCTTCTTGCTTGCCTAAACTCCAAAGGCCAAGAATTAATGTGTACTTACTTCTGTTTATAACATACTGTACCTGGACAGGACTTATTCATTAACTTCTTTCATTCTTTCATAGTGGAGATTTTAAAAATATTTAGAAAGCACAAATGACATGATTCTGGCTTCTCTGCCATTGTACTCATAATCATACTGCAACTGTTCTTGTCCCATTTGCTTTTTAATTTGTGTGTAGTCAAATAAGGCATCAGTGAGTGTTCTGGTTATTCTGCTGCAGATGTTATAAAAAGTCAGTTAGAAGTAATGTGAAAATGGAAGGATTTTAATTTAGTAGGAGACTGGTGTGATTTTTGTTTGACTGAATTATGTATTTCTATATTGTACTTGAAAAGGATTCTGACATGATGTTTAGTGACAATTGTAAAATATTCTGAGTGCTAAATGAAACACAGATAAAAGTTATAGCAAAATTTTCAGATAAGTATGCTGGGGACAGGCCACAGTTAGTAAACAGATTATTTAATTATTGTGAAAAACACACAAACAGAAAAATGATCTTTGGTGTTTTTTAGTGTTTGAAGAACAGTAAACAGTATTTTTCTATTACATTGAGGAACTCTTTATCCATATAACCTAGGCTGAAAAAAGTTAGTTTGTCTGATATGAGCAATAAATACATTTCAGGTTTAAGTTTAAAAGTAAAATCAATGTTTTACCCTTTAGGTTTATAATGTTTTTCTTTGACATACACATAATGTAAAGTAATTTACTGTTGGAGAAGATGCTGAAAAGAAATCAGATTGTGGCCTTTATAAGACTACAAAACAGCTGTTAGGACAATTGTTTTATCAAATTAATAAAGCATATATTTGTTTTAATAATTACTCATTTTTGAGTGAACGCTTCTTGATTCTTGCTCTTAATATTATCTTGATCAGATTTTCTTTCAGTTGATGCCACAGCTAACCTTCCCTTATAGACTGGATATAGGTTTCACTGCACATGAAAATAAAAATATGAGTGTTTAACTATAAAGAAACACAGCAAGTATTACAAATAAGAATTTAATATAGCACCACATTTAAAACACGCAAAAAACAAAAATCTCTTTTTACTACAGTACTGATGTTTTTAATTTTAATTTTTAATTAACTTCTTCTTCTCCCTGTTCCCCTCTCCCCACATCTATGGAGTTTACCAAATTTTTTTTAATAATCCTTGTCACGAGTATAAATTCTTCTGTTTTTATTTGTTTTGTTTTTTTTTCAAAAATTAACCTCAAGAAAGTATTAAATAAAAATTCTGATAATGCCTTTCCATCCTTTTAATTTCTTGCAAACCTTATGATAATATGATTTTCATCTTCCACTGGCTGTCAGATAATTGTTCAGCATTATAAAAATCAAATTTTGTCCTACTTCTTTTTTTCATAGATTATCTAATCTAGTTATCTGTTTTGTGCTGCTGATACAATTTATACTGTTTTATATAAGATCTGAATGACTAGAAGAAAGCACCCGGCTCAATTCATTCAGCTCTCATGGACAAAATAATCCTATAAATCACAAAGTAGGTTTACTTATAATGCAACAGAAGTAGTTTATGCAAGGTAATCTATATATAAAAGGACTAATGAATTAAACATATGTTGACAAGTGCAGAAGCAGAAATTATGTAAAATTCTTTTCTTAATTATTATAATAGGAGGGCAGCGAAAGTTCAAAATCCACAAATGTTTAGGTGATTGATCAACATTTATTTTACATTTTGCTCTATAAGAGTACCATTCAAAGTAACAGACAATTACAAAGAAATAAACTGAGAAGAATTACTTAAGTAAAGGTGAAGCAATAAGTAGAAGGGTATCGATTGACAATAAAATAGTTCAAGAATGACAAAGCAATATCAGTACAGCTGATACAGAAGAATACAACTGCAGAAGGAAACTGAGCTTTTAAGTGCAACGAGAGTGAGACTACGGAACGGCTTCATAAGCAAACGTAGAAAAACAGCTCCAGAAAGCAAGTGCCACAAAGCTAAAAGAAACCTGCTGAGAGTTGTATAACAAATCTCTGAAACAGTGAGAAGGCCGATGTCAGAAGATCTCAGTTGTCTGGCAGATCAGTATGAGAAAAAAACAATGATGACAGGTAATCTTGGGTGTTGAAATGAACAGCTCTTTTAATCAGTGACAGGACTTTGAACATAATTAGTGAAATCATGCTGTAAAGATCTTTCCTTTCCATTTAAAGTTTGTGACTTAGCACAAAAAATGAAAGATATAATAGTTAAAGACATGAGGAACTAATATGGAGCAAGAGCAAAGACCTAAACTTATACAACCATGTTAATCATATAAATGTGAATACATACAGTACAAAGACTTAGCACAAAAAGTCTAAAATCAAATTAGTTTCATCATACATTAAGCCTTTTGAAAATGTTAAGTATTGCTTCTGTTAATTAAATTATTTCCAGTCATTATTTAACTATGACATGCTCCCACTTTTAATGTTTAAGGACTAAAACTTTGAAATTAGTAAACACAGTTCTGATTCTCCAACAACTACTTTATTAACACTTAAACAAAACTAAACCTAAACTAAGATACTGATGATAATACAGATGTGGTTAATAATAATTGAAATGTGCGTGTGAAATGAGTACCTTAGATACCACACACTCTATTAAGTTATAATGAAGAAAGGTAATATTCTTAAAAGTTAAACTTATTTTGAACGTTTGATTTGTTTGTACAGTTTCAAAGAGAACAATAATATTATTGATTGACTCATATCTTAAATTTGCATATATTACAATTAGTGTGGCTTTAACCCTCATTCTGGACAGAAATAGCCTTAACTTGTGTTATGAATTACAATACATTATTGTCAGATGCTGGAAATCTATTATTATGCCTCTAAGTAGTATTTTTTACAAAGACTTGAAAATTTTATTTGCCAGTCAGACGGTGTTCTTAGTTGGTTTATATCAAATTGTTTTATATTCATGCAGAAGTCTGAGCACAGTGCTCCCTTAACACTTGCTTCCTGCAATGTGCTTTTCACTTGTTTTCTTCTTTATGCTGTCTTTTGCCACCAATAAATGTAATTTGGAAACTTAACTTTTAATTGTTAATAGTTGTTGGTGCTTACTATAAATGATATATGTCCCTAAATCCCATATAATTTAAATGTGAGTGTTATTTTAGAGAGTAATGTAACCCTTGTTTGTCACATATCAGCACCAAGACCTGCTTCCTCTTTATTAGAAAGATTGCAATATTAAGGTTCTTTCATAATATGAAGTATAAAGAAACATTAGTTTATTCATTTGTTCCAAGAAGAATGCATTTTGCAATGCTTTGTTTTGATTACTATTCCACAGTTAATTCAAGACGAACCACATAAAATTAGGAAGTACGATCATATAGTTAAGCTCTTAAATTGCTTCATTGTTGAGAGATAATTTTAAAATACTCATTTAATTTATAAAGCCAGTGATGTCTTATGCTATGTTTTCCAAACACACATCATTAATGATTGTACACCCGGTGATAACAAGATGCAATTCAATTCAAAATTCTTTTTCAAAATAAACCTATTGTAAGAATTGCAGAGTTAAGCTCTAGAGTTTCAAACTCTAAAATGATCTGGCTGTCATTATTTTAAATGTCCCTTCAGTATCTACATCAAGGCTCATTATTTTAGCACAACATATTTTTTGAATGCTGCTGCTGAAGCTATTCATTTTGAATGTGAACAAGTGTAGCCTTCCTTGTGACTGGCTTTTAGTCTTCTTCATTTTCTTTCACTGTTTAATGTCATCTGGTGGCATTTGGCATAACTGAACCCCTTACAGAACCTTAGAATGGATACATCATCACAAATGAAACCCATCATTAGACCTTCACCATAGTAGCCAGCACCATAGGACACTGTTGAATGCATACTGATAACAATAACATAAAGAAGTCATGAAGTAAACATGTGTATATGACATGATTTTGAGTTAAAAAAGAAGGAGCATAACAAAGGTATGCAAATTAACTGAAAAAGAAGAACTAAACAGAATTAAAGAACATAGATCAAGAAGTGTACTAATAAAAAAGAGAGAAATGCATTTCTATATTCCTAGGGAAAATAATATATTAATTGTAATGGATCTGTTTTATATTTTTTCTAGTAAAATTTTAGTGTCAACCTTTCCTTTCAGGCTTGTAGGGTGCTCAAACCTATTCTGAAAGCTCTTACTGCAAAGCAGATAGAAGGCATTTTGTTGGCAGTTTGTTTCAGGACATCGATTACAGCCTTCATTAGTAAATGAGTACTTCAATTTGGCAGTCAAAACGGATATCCTCAGTATTTATTTTTTTCTACTAATACAATATATGCATTACATGGACACTGAGGGTTTAGATTGCAGCAGATGTCAGGTAATATACAAGAAATAAGTATTAACTGATTAAGCATATTGTGGATTATAAGACATTATAGTTAGTAGAGTGGTTCACGCTAGGCAAGAAAGTGTTGCTGAAAATAGAAGACTAAGTAGTTAAAAAAAGGATATTGGAAAGGCTGTATTTCTAAAGTAACAAATTAAGTGCAAACTGTTCTCTCCATTCAGGTTACTATATTAACTTAAAAGAGATAAAAAATAATGAAAAAAGAAACACATCCACCTCACCTGAAGAAGGTGACATTCAGGAATAATGCTGGAAAGAAAATATGTTGACTGTAGCAAAAAGTGGCATTAATTTTAGTTACCAGACATGGTCAGGAGAATAATATTGTTAAGTTTTAAACTGCTTACTTGCAGCAAACAAAGGTGTAGACAGCCACAAGGCAGCTTTATTAAGTTTGGCCCAATGCCCAACTTACAGTCTAATACAATGTCTGGTTAGAGTTTAAAAATTTGGAGAGTTAGTTGTGCTGTTTAAAGTGCAATTTGATTCATTTAACCTCAGAGATAAAAGACTGGAAGATAAGCTGAAAGGAATTCTGCAAGATAGGATGGATTTTAGAATCAAATATGATCACATTTTATGCAAAACATTATCTGAAACTACAGTATAATAACATTTAGTAAACACTAAAACTGGCTCAGGCTATCACAACTTCAAATAAATATACCATACACTTGTATGTGCAGACTGTAAAAGTTATACGCTCAGCACACTTACATATGGCACAAAAATGTGTACCCAGAAATAAAAGCAAATGGAAGCAACATAAAATGTATTGTGCATGAGGGAACAAAAAGACGAGTCTCATTTTATGTATGAAAGTTGTCTCTCTATTATAAAAAGAAATCCCGGGACGAGGCTTTCTCGGAGATAATTTCAACTCCTGCAAGAGATAATTTGAGGTCCTGTGAAATGACACTTTTTGCCAAGAGATTTTGACAAGTTTTGCACTCCACTCAAACATTTACAACCACGCCCATGGTCCAATCACTTCTCATTCGTGTGAATGCTATTATTAGACACAGTTCCTGCACTCTCAGCTTCAAGCGGGGTCAGAAATAAAAGACTAAGAGTAGAAGACAAAGTAGAATGGCGTAAAGAGGTTCAAAAACATTGCTACAATACACATGCAGAGCAGGTTAGGGATTATGAAAGTACAATTCGAAAGTCTCAAAAAACTGATAGTACAGATCGCATTATTGTTAACAAACGGAAATTATTACTTGGTGAAATAATGGAACAGCAAAAAGAGAATGAATATATGAACATAGGTGATATGACAGATGTATGTAGATATTGTTTGGCTTTAAACTTTAAGTCAGACACTTGTAGATTGTTAAATTGATGTTGCCATCAGGGAAAAGTAGTTTTTCTTCCCAATGAAGAAGCCTATCCACGAGAATTAAAAGATTTGTTGTTTTGTGAAAGTGAAATCCACATACGCGAGCGGCAGAGACATGAAGTGGCTGATGCGAAGCGTAGTCCAGAGGGTTGGCAAGCGAAGCAAGCAGGGACAAAGCCCCTTAGTCTAAACTGTAAAAAAGAGACACAAGTAAACACATGAAAGCTGAAAAAGATATACTGGATGCCATATAATTAAAAGTAACGATGGAATTTCTCCAACATTATACATAATTATGTTCTGCATATAATGCAAGATGTTTTACTTCTTTTCATAAAACACATGACAATTGTTGAGCTTGGGAGGCTCATGCACACTAATGTATATCATAAGAATAAAGAATAAAGATGTTCCATTAGCACCATGTTACTTCATAAATGCACAGTGGGGTTGAGATCAAATGATTTTAATGACCATTAAACCAAACAATTCATTGACATGTTCCTGAAGCTATTACAGGTGTTTCTATCTATGAAGAATAATGATTAAGCAATACCCTATGCAAAAAAATTGATGACTTGCTTATACTTTTGTCATGAGAATCATTCCACTCAATGTTAGAGAGGTCCAAACAAAGTTTATTATGAAAATAAAATACAAATGAGAAAATACAGTGCTCAAATAAATTCAATAATAAACAAACCTCTGCTGAAACTATCTACTTGATGAAGTGACTTGCCCACATTTAAACTACTAAAAAGCACTTTCATACATCCTTTCTCACATCTTTACTCTCTCTCTCTCTGTTTTTTTCACAACTGCCATTTTTGTACCACCAGTTATCCCTAATCTTAAAACTTCTCCTGACCTTAGACTAAACTAAACTATGACATGTGGTGTGTCAATATCTTGTTGCAGGTTGCTTTTACATTACCCTGAAACTAATCTCAACATCCGGGATGGCCTTTCCCTGTCATTTTTTGAAGAATTTCAGAGGTTAACACTCCCATGCAGCTGGTTGCTTGCCCATTCCTTAAAAGGGGCAACATGGCACGTCTTCTGTAACTCATGGACCGTATATTGTTATCTACATTAATTGATTGTCATACATATGCATAACATTATTTAGTTCCCCTTACCAGCCTTTGTCTTCCTACATTGGTAACTCTACTTTCTTCATTGTTTTACTTTTCCTGTGCTGGGGGATTCTTCTGGAACTTACTTCAGCCTAGAACTATGAACTTTGTGCTCTAGCATCTGAAAAATTCTTGCTAGCCTGACACTTCCTCACAATATTTACAAATACTTGCTTACTTACAATGTCATAACATTGGGAGTTTGTTTAGTTATTTTAAAGGTATCCCTTTATTTTATGTCATTTTCCTGTTAAAGGAAAAAAAAAAGATAAAAGCAGTCTCACAAATGGAATTTCTAAGAATTCAGCAATGGGCTTTACCCATGAGTACAAATCAATATAAAATTACATCTAATGCAGGAAAGTATCACGGTGACACATGCAGCTTAGGAATTAAGCAGTGACGGGCACAGGAATGCAGACAAAAAGGGTGATATTCTAGGACAGAGGCGTAGCCACCATGATGTCAAAACTACTAATACCCACACTCCCATGACTATATATTCTCCGACAGAAGTGACCTCACTAGCAGCTGTTAGTAGTTAGGTGTAACTTCAAGAGGGTGAGCCTCTTCTGGGCTGCCCAGTAAAGGTACTGGTGTGCTTTATGGTTATTTTTACAGGCCTCAACCCCATCTTCTTCATGTGTGTGACTAGGCATATAATAACAACTGCATTAACACTAGAATCCCTGAAGCCTATGAAAAAAGTTGTAATCCCGGCCACCTTAAATTCCTTCACACCTCTCCATCAGCGTCTTTTGTTTTGCAAATGTGTCAATCACCACAAGCAGCAAGCAGCCTGCTATTCCATCCCTCCCACCGACGCAGCTGAAGTTTTCTCAGCTCAAGTCTCTTTATCTGGGTGTGAGGTGCCTGGAGTTGTATAGGGTAAATAATATATTGTTATTTGGAATACGTGCATTTCATGTGTTCTGTGTCTACAACAGTCTGGGTAAATGTAGAATGACAGGAAATGCAAGAACACATTCCTAAAGCAGAAATGTTTTCCATGTTATAGTAATACTGATGTGAAGTGTATAATGTGTGAAGACTTTAGTCCAAATATCAAATAAACACATGCACTTTTATTCAAGAATATAATCAAAGAAAAAAATCATTCAATTTACATGTTGCTGTCAATGAGTTAAAAACCCAAGCACAAATGTTAATCGACAGATAATCAATATGTCTTCTTGGATGGTGCAGAGGTAAAAACTGCTGCCTTATAACAAAAAGGTTGTGGGTTTGAGTCTGACTTCTCCTGTAAAATAATATAATAAAAACATACATTTGATTTAAGTCTTTAACATCTGGTGTAATTTTTGGCTACTTATAAAAGTTACCGCTTTTTTTTATTATTCAGTTTTCTTCTCACAGTGATATTCATGTGGTACAACGAACTTGCCTCTCCCTCTGAGTTGATGGCATTTATCTCCATTCTTTTCACAAGAGCAGCGATGATCGCATTTGATAATATGGTTGATGCCTGCTCAGAACTATTTTTTGTACTGGTAATCAAAGGTCCAATGTCTGCTATCCAATAGTTGGATCTGCCTAATCACCTTTTTTAAACAACAGGATAACATTAGCCATTTTCCTGGAGATTTCCCAGTGCACAGTGACGTTTTGAAAGTTAGTGTGAAAGGTTTATATATGTACTCACTGTACTCAAACACACAAGGAAAAACAGTCCTGATACATTGTTAGATTCTAATCTATTTAACCTAAGCTCTACTACTCCCTCTATAATGTCAGAATAACTCCTTATGTTGTACTTATTATTGCTGTGATGTTATTCACTTGCTCACATGTCAAACTTCAGCAAGTTTAGAGCAGCTAGAGTTATGCCTTGCAGTATATTGTCCATAAGTGGAAAACAAATAAGTCTCCATGTCTCTCTCTCTCTATAAGAGGAAAGGCTCTAAAATTTGCCATAAATAAAAAAATCATCTCCTCCATTATGGTCAATCACTACTATTTGACAGACTACAACAGAAATAGTATTGAGTTACCAGAAACAGTGAATTCTAGGCCTTCATTTCCTGCAGCAAGCAAAAGGGTAGCTGGTCTTCTGAAACAGAACTATCCAGGTCTAGAGGAAGTAGCAGTGAACTGCTCCATAATGTGATTTACAGCAGACACAAGAAATAAAGTTTAAGCAGTTGACTAGTTTCTGGAACAAAGGGTAGAAAGACCAATTCAGAATTGAGAAGGAGACAAAGGATGAGATGAGAAAGGAAGGAGCAAAAAAAGGAATCTGTAGGCAAAGAAGGAAAGGTAAAGGAAAATCTCTGCCCTCCACTCTGAAATGGATAAATGGGCTCAGAAAATGGACGGATATTTTAAAGGAAGAACACATAATAGTTCAACAGTTAAAGTTTGTTAAATAATAGAGAGTTTTACATCAAACTGCTTTTTGTCAGAAATTCTCCATTGTATGTTTGAAAATTAGAATTTGTATAGAAGGAATTAAACTAAAAATAGGGGAATAATCCATAATTAAGAAACTAACCTAAAATTACACAATAACATTAAGCTTGTGAAGTACAGAATAATGCTAGGAAAAGTCAAATATGAAAGCTTTTAAAGAACAGACATGATCCACAAGTAAGGCAAAAAAACTGTGTTTTAACAAAGAGTGGCCATATTGTAACTGTCCTCTGTAGAGTGACTGGAGATGGATGCAAGAAGAGCTCTAATAACACCAGACAGGGATCTTTGGCAAAACTACCATCTGGCTCTCAAGCTGACAAAACGGCCTCCTTCAGCCCTCAAGTTATATCCATATGGGGGGCTGGCTGGACTGCAGTCTGTTCTTCCTCTTGCATGTTTGTCAAAATATGAGCTCTCAGGAAATGCCACACTGAAAAAAAGCTGCAGATGTCAATTTATAGTACCAAGTAAACATGATAGTATATGTGTATTCGTCAGCAGGATAAGCAGGACTCTTCAAAAAAGAAAGCCTTTGAGCAAACTCATGACTTTGCTGTACTTTGGTTACATTTTATACATAAAAATAAATAATTTGAGAAAACATTTCAATGCAAACAAAGTGATGTATGCAATTCAATAAGTAGTACCTTACATGATGCCACATGGATTCAGCAAGAACTTGGCTGAGCACCACCTTTTAACTTATTATTCTTATCTTGATAATATAAAACACTCTTGACTTTTGCATTCATTATCTTTCCAATTTACCTCTTTGTAAATAGTAACTATATTTCATTGATTTGTTCTTTTTGTGTATTTTTTCTCTCCCCATTTCTGCATTAACTTTATATTATACTTTATGTTAGTAACTTCAGAAGACTACAGAAAATGTGCAATAAAGATAAAACTAAGTTTAAAGTCAGTAGGCTCTCTTTGTTTCATCCATGTTATTTCATAACACTACCTGCTAGTTATGATTCCTAATATGAAAACAACAACAGACATGACTAAGAAAATATTGGATATTTCAGTTGTCTATTGACTGCATGTTTCAAAAACACACTCTTAGAAAATGTGCTTTGTGTCCCTTATGCCCATTGATTTACTATTTTACCCCTTCATTTATAACCTAGTTTCACTAAAATACTTCATATGCTTTCAATAGTTACTAAAAAGAGTCCACTTGAATTAAAGTACTCAGCAATAAAGAGTATATATCACCTTTGAAAATTAAGATTTTATTCATTTCGCAGTGAACACCAGAACAATTACCAGAATTTTAACAAAACTGAGTTTTATTAAACATCTGCTTTATTAACAAAATAAAAGATTGGTCACCAATATCATTAGGATAAGAAAATAATAATTTTTTGTTCAAATGAGGTGTTGCAAAAATTAACACACCCTAATCCTAATCCTAACCCTAACCCTAACCCTAGTCCACTAAATAATATTTTGGATGGCCTCACTGATTTTTAAGAACTGCCCCAATTCTTCTAGACAAGGAATGATCAAGTTGGCGACATACTTACTGCTATGTCTATCTTTCTCCATTCTCCATTTCAGAGCCTGGATACTGAATGGAGAATGATGCTGATGTCTTTCCAGAACTCCCCACAGTTGTTCTATTGGGTTGAAGCTGGGTGATGTGCTTGGTCACAGACTCACTTTCATCTTTTTCTTCCTCAGAAATGCAGCAATAGCACTGGGCGTATATTTTGGGTTATTATCATCTTGAAAGAGTTCCCGGCTACCCAGAGCACAGAAAGATGGTAGAATCTTCTCCTTTAGTATTTTGCAGTACGTCTGTCTATTCATGATGCCATCAGTGAAATGAAATTCTCCAACGCCTGAGGCACTCATATGACCCCTCTGAAGAACACTGCTACCGGCATTCTTTACTGTGCATATCATTCATTTTTCAATGTATTCTCAGCAAATTGTGACACCATGCTGTTTGGATGTTATCAGTTCCAAAAAGAATTAACTTTGTCTCCTCACTCCCAAATACTGAGTCCCAGTAGTTTTCATCTTTGTCAGCATGGCCCCTGGCAAATGATAATCAGGCTTTTATGTGCACAGGTTTTAGCTGTGGCTTCCTTTTTGGATGACATCCTTGCATGCTACTCCTCGCGTCCGGGGAAATCTGTCGCCCCAGTTTGACTTTCTACTGCTTTATCCAATTGTAATGAACTTGCATGGTGATTTCCCTCAACTGTTCCCATCACAAAACACTCATGTTGAGGTGTCAGCTTCCATGGATGGCCAGGATATCTCAAATAGCTTGCCACAAGTCCATCCTTTTTGAGTTTCTGAATCACTTTTGCTACTATATTCTGACTGATTACCAATGCTCTGCTAAATCTTTTGTAGCCATAAACATTTCTGTGTAAGGAAATGACTCTCTTTCTAATGTCTTGTGACATTTCTATTCCATGTGTTGCCATTCTTATCAACATTGAATGGGAGGGGACTTTACTTGTTAAATACCACCCTTAATGTCAGCTATCTGGTGGTCACATGTGTGATGACTGATTAGACTCATCTGTTGTTGAATTCCAGTTAATTACCATTTTATCAAGTGCTATTCCTATAATTGCCATTGGGGTGTATTCATTTTACACCATGGTTTTAAATCATTTTCTTAAAAAGAATTCCAATTTTGTGTTTTTGTACTGACAAATCTCTACCAATAAAGTAGATTTGCTGGACTGTTTTATGGTATAAGATCCCATAGAAAGTATTCATTCTAAAGGGAGACAGATAATTTTCGGAAAAATCTTTTGGGGTGTACTCATATATGTTGAGTACTGTATATAGTAGCAATATGACTATCTGATAATTTTAAAAAGTAAACTAACATCATATTTTTCTTTATTATCAACACACAAACAAAAAAAAAAACATGGAATAACACATTACTAGGTTGCACTGCATTCGAAACATCCAAATGCTTTTGGACTGATTCGTACTTTGGTCTGACACACTGAAAGTGAGAGGCATGCTGACGTCATTTACACTGTGCTTGACAGAGAGAGTTTGGGAAAAGGAGTAAACCTTATGATGTGAGGAGGGAATAGACGCAGTGGAGAGGACAGAATAGCAAACGAGATGGCCTATGAAATTTTGAGACAATTCATCATATTTTATTTAAACATATATTCGCAATAGCTCTGCTGTCAGCAGTTTCCATTGGTCATTCTTCAATACTGTATGCCCTCATAAAAAAAGACCCCAAAACACTTAAACTGTTCTCTTAATGACAGCTACCCACTGTCCTCGAAAGAAGATAAGTACATTCTATTCAAACAAAAAGATCTAATAAAAATGTAGCAACTTAAAAATTGTTGTCTTGAAATAGACATATTACTATCAGAAAAAATTGTATTTTCAACATTATATTTTCAGTAAAAACTGCAATTTTCCTATCTAACTAAAGCAAACTAAAATATACAACCCAGATAAATACCAGGTTGTCTGCCAATTCCTGCACAGCTGTAGGTTTCTATATACAGTTTTCAATAAAAAAAATCTACTCACTATTTTACAGTCTTATGTATTTCACCCTTTTAAAAATACTATTTAAACTACAATCCTTTTCAACTGTCTTTAAACCTTTTAAAATTGGTCCAAATATTTTAAGAATCTATGTTTTTAATTCTCAAATAATGTAAAAAAAAAAAAGATTTTTTCTAGGTGCTCTAATTTTTTCCCCCACATTGTCAAAGATGAGCTCTTGGGTTAACTGGGAAACCTATACAGACTGTCTGTGAGCGTGGCAGTGGCTGTATGTGAGAGTGGGCTGTTTGTTGTGATGGATTCCCATGAACCTGAATTGACTTATGGATTTGAAAATGTTATGTCATGTTATGTTATGTTATGTTAGATTATGTATACATAATTAATTTAAAATTATATGTTATTCTTTCATATTTAACTGCTTGCCAGTCAGCTTGAAAGCATGACATTGGCTAATGAGAAGAAACAAAAGTTTATAGAAAAGAACACACAAACTACACACAAATATTCCTATCACTTGTGACACTATAGACTGCACTATGATGCTGCGCAGATTTATATTTTTTATATCTTTAGCACTTAATTACTCACTTGAGCACTAAGGCAGTCTGTTGCTTAAGTAAGAGAACAGATCTCCCTGCTGCCTGAAAGCTGTGCATTCAGTAGTGTGTTTTTCTGAAATAAATATGTTGACTTGATGTCTTGTAAAGAAAGCCAAGGACTGACTCAGTCAAATCATTTTATATAGTGCCTTTCCTGACTACTACAATTTACAGAAATAATGGCAGATTCAGTGATTCTTCCATGGATTCCATAAAGACTGGAATCTCTGACTGTGTGGTTTCAAACAGTAACAGTTCCTTTATGGTCTGACTTAAAGCTTTGCAACCAGATTGCGGTGTCTGTGATGAATATGAAAGAGGAAATAAAAAAAAAACAAATACATGCACGCAAAAGCATTGATTTTTCTATACCCCAATATACACCATGTGTCATATCTGATTATTAGATATAAATATAAACTGTGTACATTTTTTTTAAATTTTTTAAATGTTACTCATCTCTTTTACATGAGAAGGGGCAGATGCCATATATATTATATTTTAAATATTTACTTCTCCAAGTTCTCACTTTCACAGTCTGATTGAAATCTGCAGAATGTTTCTTTAAAGGCACAATAAGAGATATGAAGGCCCCAAAATGACAGATTTCTTATTAAAATCCATTAGTTCTACAATTTATTGGTACCATTTCACTTAATTGAGGAGACATCCCAAATTAATAAATGATACGGAATTACTGGTTTGTAATTCATAACTAAGAAAAATTACAAAATGTAAAATATACCAAAAAAGGTGTTATGGTGCTTAAAACTAATTAGCTGATAAAATCAAGATTGGTTCTTTGTTTTTTAGATTAACATTTACCTAATATATGTATAAATATATAGTGTACAGTATAGTGTTTACAGCAATATATCAGTATAAAACTATTGGATATTAAAGTTTTGAAACAATATGTTGTTCAGGTTTAAAATGACCACACCCAAAGACTTCTTCAGTTTTTTGTCTCATAGTGAAATTTTTGATCCCATGACCAACACGAGAGACTTATTTTTGGCATTTACATAGGCTTTATGCTTAAGGAAGCAGTTTTAATATTTTGGCAATATTTATGAAATGTACATAATGCTATATTAGCATTTATGCCACATTTTTTCATAAATTCTGCTGTTTTTTCTAAACATTTTATAGTAGACCTATGTGAAACACATATTTTCAAATTGCAAATCTATACTAATAAACGTCAAAGCCCTCACTCACTGACTGACTGACTGACTGACTGACTGACTGACTGATCACTAATTCTCCAACTTCCCGTGTAGGTAGAAGGCTGAAATTTGGCAGGCTTATTCCTTACAGCTTCCTTACAAAAGTTGGGCAGGTTTCATTTCGAAATTCTACGCGTAATGGTCATAACTGGAAGCTGTTTATCTCCATTTACTGTAATGGAGATGAGCTTGAAACCCGTGGGGGCGGAGTTTCGTGTGACATCATCACGCCTCCCACGTAATCACGCAGTACGTAGAAAACCAGGAAGAGGCCCAAAAAGCACTGAAGAAAACATGCATTATGTAATTAAGAAGGCAGCGAAACAATTAGAAGCGAGCGAGTGACATATAAAACCATATTCAGTGGCTCACGTGAACTGACGCAGTGCGCAGACAAAAAGTAACAGTTCCAAAGAGTGCTGAACAAAAACTGAATTACACTGCTACGCTCGAATAGATAAACCACATGCCGTGGCGCGATAATAACGCATTCGCCTGTAGCGCCCACGTCCGAGGTTCGATCCCTGAGAGGGGATGCACTAAGTATGTACGCGCGCTTCTTGATTTATTTTAACCTCGCATCCCCTTAGTTTGAGACGTATGAAAACGCATGCGGTTAACGCAGAAAGACAGATCACCTATTCACCTATTGAAGCTTCATGAATAATGAATACTTTATTCGCGATCAATGATTGTTTTGGTAAAGCCATACTCAGTGTATTCATTAGATGAACGGTAAAAAAGTAAGAGCGAGGGGACGGTAACTTACTGAAGCACACAAGCAAAACCACAATAGCACGCGGGCTCGATGTACTGACTTGCGCGATCACATTCCAAAAAATATTTCTTTTCAAGTTCTATTTAGTC
>JANRMT010028174.1:75671176-75686829 GCA_026402145.1 Polypterus bichir lapradei
CACATTGAATGAGGAGGTGTGTCCAAACTTTTGGCCTGTACTGTATATACTTTAAATAAGTTGCAGTACAGAGGCTTTATATTAGTAAGAAAGTAGTTAGGCTGTTGTACATTATAATATTATTTCATTATTTGCTTTGTTTGCATTGAACAAATAAGTGAAATGCTTTTAAATGTTAATCTGACCTAGATGTGAAAGGTTTCCTGGTCTCAGAGGTTAAGGGTACATATTAATTTAAAGGTTTCACTGAATGTTAAGACAGGGTCAGAGATGTGAACTACAGGATGACAGTTCGCTCAAACTTGCATAAACTAAACCTTGCATCAGATCTACAACAGATTACCAAAACTGTTAAAGCCTCATCAGCAGGTGTGAGGTCCAGAGGTATGGAACTGTGGGGTAAACATTAAGGGCCCTATGACCACCCCATGCCTAAGAAAAGAGGCTGATAAATTGGGCACCCACCAACGTGAAGGTTCATCTCTAGATACATTTCACCAAAAAACAACACTTTCCATAATCAAATTACACTTTTCAAATATGGTAGTACAAGTATAATTTTTAGAGCTTTTTTCAGCCCGTAGGTTAGATGAACTACCAAAATTTATACCAATTCAAATACTTTGGAGGAGAACATCAAGCTTTCTGAAAGTTGTAGTTGAGTCAAAAGTGGATCCTCTGTCATGACAATCATCCAACTCATTATAGCATCCAAAGACTAGTTTAGAAAAAAAAAAAACTTTGTATTTTGGAATGACCATATTAAGTTAGAGATCATAGCAGAATAGAAATGTTGTGCCAAGAAGCAGACTGTTCATGTAAAATAGGTAACAATCCTGGCACAGATGAAGCAGTTTTACAAGTAACATGAACAAAAAATCCTCAAATGTTATGTGAGAGAGTGATAACTATGGCAAGCATTTGTTTCTGTTATAGCGTCATAGCTGTTAAAAAGCAGTGTCACTGCTTACTGACTTAAAGAACTTTTGTGGTTTTGCACTGTTATTTGCCTATTTATTTTTCCTTTTGCTGTAACTTACTCTGAATGCCATTGAGTACGTAGTGAAAAGTTGAAAAATGTACATCCCTGTGGTGCCAAGGAGATTTATAAATCCTTAGTGGAGTTTTGAAGATCATTCAGTATTGCCTAAGACTCCAGTTGCGGACATGACAACTAAAGGTTAATTTTGTGGCAACATTTGGTTCAGTTCAAGTAGAATCCTAAATTTGTTGCTTCCTGTAGTTAATTTGTGGTGAAAAAACATTAAATGGCTGTAGTCCAATTGAAACTAGTGCTTCAGATTTACTGTAAAGTTCAGAATCTGAGAGTGTGTCATAGAAGATAGTTTTAAATGCATCAAAGCCTTCAAATACAATGGTCAGGTTTGAATGTTTTATGGTTCAGCCAGGGTTGTAACCCTGGTTCAAATAATTTTTTTTGTTTATTTTTCAAGTATTATGTTTTGTTGTTAGTTTTATTTTTGATTTGTTTTCTCTTTTTATAATTGTATGCCATCTTGAGAGCTTTTTGTTATGTACATTCTATTCTGTATCTGGAGTCTCAGGACATAGATAAACCCTAGATGTCACTGCTAAAAGAATAACCTCAGCCTGTATATTTTGGGAGGGGGTCAAGGTTCTTCATAGTTACACCATGTTTGAATTCTCGAGTTCAGATTATTGCACATATTGTTTGGATGTTCTTATTTTGTGGACTGCTTTTTGAATTACATAATGACTTTCTTTGATTTGGGTTGACTCTTTAAGTAAACAATTGTTACCTTATTTCTTAACTATATTTTATGTCCTGCCTATGTTTTGCTGCTCCTTTTGATCCTTTAATAATATATCTTTAGTTATAAAAAAAATCTGTGTTGGTGGTGTCCATAGACCAGAGGTTTACAATTCTTCTCTCTTCTTAAGGGCACTTTTGACATTCATTAAATTTAGCCCCATTTTGGGCCTGTGCAGGTTGGAAAGCCTGCCTTTTGAATTTGGGAGCTAGTCTTCCTGCGGGTGAAGCTCATCCAGTAAGCCCTGACCAGAGATAAGTTTCGGTCAAGCCTTGTTGCATAGGTTTCTTAAGATCTACACCCCTCCTGCGGTGTTTTTGTGGTTGGATTCACAACACAATAAAGTACTTTAAGGCTCATCACAGAGGTGTTGTAAGGAGTTATTTTCTATTATTAATTATTCCTGTTTCATTATGGTGGTTGGGCTCACATTTTTTAAAGATGCTGGGGTTTTGAACCCTGAGGAATACAGTATAACTTCATATTGACTTTTGAATATTTGCAATGGTTATCAAGTTGAAGTTTTATAACGTTTTATCAGGATATCGACTTTTTGGTAAGTCAACATCTGTCGTTACCACAGTGATCCATGCCAACAGCCACATGAGTCTGCTTCAAGTGACATCATCCAGAGAGCATAAAGTTCGGCATAAAGATTCCTTGACCATCTGATATTAGGATTTTCTATTTGATTTCATTTAGCTATTTTCTCAGACTGACTTTCTGGTTTTTCAAACATAAATATTTTTCTGGCTTTAGACAGATTTTTGCATTAGTGTTGCTATTTTTTAAAGACTGGTCAGCAGTCCTTTTAGTATTGACCTCTGCCTGTTTTCTTTTCTCACAATCCCATTTTCAAATTTCTGCTGCCTATCTTTGAGTTCAGTACAAGAGGATGACAGTAATTTTTTTAAAAGTTGTGCCCAGAAATTATGCTACATTTTCTAAATTTCATTAATTAAATTAATTCCCATGTGCTATGCAGCCCAGCTTTTAGATTTTCGCCATTTTGGAGTCTTCAAAGGTGCCATCCATGAGAAGAGGTTGAGAAGGTATGATGATGATTCAGCACAACTTCTAGAGATAGACCCCTAGCAAAAAAAGTTAGGTCTCAATGGCAGTGACTTAAATGGCAACTCCCGTGAAACAAATGGCATTGAAGAAGAAATAAATCAAAGAGTTAAAAATGAAAGCGACTTTAATGAATCCCTGGTGTTTTAAAGGAAACACAAAAAAAATTTGTAAAGCTCAGAAAAAAATTAAACAAATTAAATCACAACAAATATGTTTAAACAATTCTAAAACTACTAATTGTACCATTAAAAAAACAAAAATGTGTTGTAAGTATTTTTTGGCATTCAATACAATCCTCCAGTGGTTACAACATTCATGGATTCTACAAGAATTGTCCTGATGCCAGGCCGCTTGTGCAACATCTGCTGAACCTCTTCATCTAACTTAAAAGTCTATTAGCCCATCACCTTTTTGAATGGTCCAAAGATGTATTAATCACTGGGTCTGACAAGTCTGACAGATGTGGAAGACATTCAATGTGCAGGTCCTCGATGGTAGCTACTGCTGCACAAGCAGCATTGCCATGTTGCAACAAGACACGTCTAGTCTAAAGTCAGCATAGATTTGGAATTGATTGCAGATCAAAGATGGCTTCTGAGGAGGTCTGAATATGGTGCATGTAGTGACATGTTTCGCCCTGGGCATGTAGTGCTCCAAAATGAGGCCTCATTCATCCCAAAAGAGAGTGAACATCATCTTTCCTTCAGATAGCTAAAGTGGTTTTGGTGCGGAGGGTGAGCGCCATTACTCACTTACTCTCTTGATTTCTGGCTGCTGGTAGTGAACGAGGAGAATCTCTCACAGAACGCTGTTTTGGAACTTCCTATACCACTTGTAAATTTGCTAGAGTGGCAAATGTACATCTCCATATTGCATCTTCACTCCCTATTGAATTTCAATCATTTCTCCCCTTCATGGTGGATGATAGAATGCTGCTCCTCTTTGGTGCACATTTCCAGTGGGGCTGCTATCTTTATACTGCTACTGTGGTGTGATGAAGCTAGTCTGCTCTGCTTCTACCTGCTGGACAATCCTAATGTGGTTGCTAATGACATTGCCAACTTACATGACAATGGTATGGTGTTTAGAATTCTTATAATGATTTTAAGTTTTTTTGTTTTATTTCTAAATCACCCTTCTATATTAAAATAGGTGTTTATTAAATAAAAGTTGTCAATAATAAAGAATACCACGTTGGGAAGAAAATGAACACAAAGTAAAACACCACCATTCCTCTGGGCCTTCCTTCACGGGTTAATGCCCTCTCTTCTATATTTGTACCTTATAACATCTTGACTTTCTATTGAAAGTGAGCCTGAGCCTCTAACTGTCCCCTTGACTCTCTGGAATTACTTATTGGGTCAGAAACATCTATGACTATAGAGAGAGCAACATTAGAACTCAACCTGGCAGTCCTTAATGTCTCCAAACCCCTAAGGATTCCTTAAAGGGTTTTGAGTTCAAGGCAGCATCTTAGATGAACAATTTTCAAAACTGCCCATGTGCTACCAGTACATTGCCAATCTGGAAACTCCTGGACTCCTGCCAGTCATTTCTTCCATCAACTATTCTCTTTCTCCCACAGGGTCTATTACTTCCTGCTGTTTGCCTGCTCTTTAATGTCCTTAAAATGCTAACTTGGATACCAATCACACTGACAGGGCTTATCTGTTTCTAGCAGTCCATGTTTTGCCACTGGGTCATGTTCTACTATGGTTCTGTTTTTTTATCTGAGGTCTCCTTTAGTATTGCCACTGCTTATTACCACACTGTTGGCTGTCAGGCACCAGAAAAACTTTTCAAACTATACATGTAAGCAAAAACTTAAGTAGATATTTAAAAGAAGAAAATGTTTCCATTTTTAAACTAAAATATAAAAATTATGATAATGATACATTTTGATGAACCAAATAGTATAATTAAAGACCTAGGCAATCCTGCACAGATGTTTTTCTTTAGTTCTTCCTTTTGGCAAATGGTATAGGGCCATTGGCACTCACATCAGTGGATTCAGGGACAGTGACTACACACAATTGATAAGTTTGTTGAACAGTCAATCATAAGAACAAAGGTTGTAACAAAACATATATATATATATATATATATATATATATATATATACACATATATATGCTAGCTGTGTAAGCTTGTGTTGTAAAAAGCCCGGGGTCCTAGAAACTATTGAAATCGTCAGAAAAAATATTGATATGTAGAGATGTCAGGTAATGGAAAGGAAACTATACTGGGTATCTCTCTCCTAGGTTTCATTTTGCCAACGTGCTCACCTTACTTGGGTATTGGCGGCGGGAGGAAAAGTAAAAGGGATACCGTTTTGCCAATGTGTTTGTCTCGCTTGTGTAAGAGTTTCTCTCTTTTCTCTGTGGTTTTACTTTGGCAACAGAGTCACTTTTTTCTAATGACTCATTAACTTGGGGCCGCCTTGCCGGCTCTCTGAGCTTCATGCTGTAGTAGCCTCGCATTTCTGGGCCGGACAGACAGACACACACACACACTTCCACACATACTGTAGATGTTTATATAAGAAATATATATATGTATGTATAACCCAGTATAAATGTCCGTAGGGCAGCATGGGTGTTGTGGTCACATGGGCCTGTCATCTTGGGTTCTGTGGGGTCCACCAGGGGGAGTTCTTGGACACTGATATTGCAAGGACTGTGGTGGTCCTTCTTAACCTGGAAATACTTCAAAGGGACAATAGATTAAGCACCAGAAGTACTGCCGGGTCTGGAGGTAAAAGAGAGCCCTCTGCTCGATTCTGGGAAAATTGGAGATGGATGTGGAAGATACTGTGGAGTTGGAGAAAAAGAAAAGCAAGGAGAAGAAGGAAGAGTTGTGCTCTCTTGTGAAGGTATTTTTTAAATTAAAACCATTGTAGTAGAATGGGGACTGATGTGGTACTATTGTATCTCAGTGTTTGGGGTGCAGTGGCGCCCCCTATAGGCCAATAAATATATATATATATATATATATATATATATATATATATATACAGTGCATCCAGAAAGTATTCACAACGCATCACTTTTTCAACATTTTGTTATGTTACAGCCTTATTTCAAAATGGATTAAATTCATTTTTTTCCTCAGAATTCTACACACAACACCCTATAATAACAACGTGAAAAAAGTTTACTTGAGATTTTTTCAAATTTATTAAAAATAAAAAAATTGAGAAAGCACATGTACATAAGTATTCACAGCCTTTGCCATGAAGCTCAAAATTGAACTCAGGTGCATCCTGTTTGCCCTGATCGTCCTTGAGATGTTTCTGCAGCTTAATTGGAGTCCACCTTTAGTAAATTCAGTTGATTGGACATGATTTGGAAAGGCACACACCTGTCTATATAAGGTCCCACAGTTGACAGTTCATGTCAGAGTACAAACCAAGCATGAAGTCAAAGGAATTGTCCGTAGACCTCCGAGACAGGATTGTCTCGAGGCACAAGTCTAGGGAAGGTTACAGAAAAATTTCTGCTGCTTTGAAGGTCCCAATGAGCACAGTGGCCTCCATCATCCGTAAGTGAAAGAAATTTGAAACCACCAGGACTCTTCCTAGAACTGGCCGGCCATCTAAACTGAGCAATCGGGGGAGAAGGGCCTTAGTCAGGGAGATGACCAAGAACCCGATGGTCACTCTGTCAGAGTTCCAGAGGTCCTCTGTGGAGAGAGGAGAACCTTCCAGAAGAACAACCATCTCTGCAGCAATCCACCAATCAGGCCTGTATGGTAGAATGGCCAGACGGAAGCCACTCCATAGTAAAAGGCACATGGCAGCCCACCTGGAGTTTGCCAAAAGGCACCTGAATGACTCTCAGACCATGAAAAACAAAATTCTCTGGTCTGATGAGACAAAGATTGAACTTTTTGGTGTGAATGCCAGGTGTCATGTTTGGAGGAAACCAGGCACCGCTCAACACCAGGCCAATACCATCCCTACAGTGAAGCATGGTGGTGGCAGTATCATGCTGTAGGGATGTTTTTCAGTGGCAGGAACTGGGAGACTAGTCAGGATAAAGGGAAAGATGACTGCAGCAATGTACAGAGACATCCTGGATGAAAACCTGCTCCAGAGCGCTCTTGACCTCAGACTGGGGCGACGGTTCATCTTTCAGCAGGACAACGACCCTAAGCACACAGCCAAGATATCAAAGGAGTGGCTTCAGGACAACTCTGTGAATGTCCTTGAGTGGCCCAGCCAGAGCCCAGACTTGAATCCGATTGAACATCTCTGGAGAGATCTTAAAATGGCTGTGCACCAGCGCTTCCCATCCAACCTGATGGAACTTGAGTGGTGCTGCAAAGAGGAATGGGCGAAACTGGACAAGTATAGGTATGCCAAGCTTGTGGCATCTTATTAAAAAAGGCTTGAGGCTGTAATTGCTGCCAAAGGTGCATCGACAAAGTATTGAGCAAAGGCAGTGAATACTTATGTACATGTGATTTCTCAATTTTTTATTTTTAATAAATTTGCAAAAACCTCAAGTAAACGTTTTTCACGTTGTCATTATGGGGTGTTGTGTGTAGAATTCTGAGGAAAAAAAATGAATTTAATCTATTTTGGAATAAGGCTGTAACATAACAAAATTTGGAAAAAGTGATGCGCTGTGAATACTTTCCGGATGCACTGTATATATACTAGCAGGAGTATCTATCTAGTATCTATCTATCTAGGATCTATAATCAGTGAATGTCCCAAATAAAAGAAACAGAACATAGAAATAGAACAAACAATTTTCTTGTGGATATTTTATTGTAAGTGCCTCCACTCTGGATTCTGTGTGGTGTGGCGTTTCAGACACCCTTGAAATAGACTTTCTTCTGGCATCTGAAGTGGACCTTCCAATTCCAATTCTTTTTTTCGGTGACATGGGTATATTAGGGAAAAGCAGGACAATTATAATGTGTTACATGGTATTACGTATGGAATAAGCACCACAGTGAGAGGAATTCACCTTATTTACAATACGTCGGAAAGCGAACAAATAGCACCAGTCAGTCAGAAAGAGCAACACTGAAATACTGTGAGTCGGAAAACGAGGAAATAGTACCACAAATACGGAAAGCCAGTGAGAAAGAGTAACACTGAAGCCGTATTGGGAAAAATGGTGGGAGGTGTGCTATGTTTGTAAGGAGCGTCTGTGTTGCTGCCATCTAACAGATGTTGGCGATGGTAACTATAGAGAAAAGTGACATACAACCTCTGCTGCGTGTGGGGAAAATGGTGGGGGAAGGAGGCAAGTCTCTGTTCAAGCGTGCTGCCATATGACGGACGTTGGCAAATGAAATACAGCACTATCGGCGCATGTGGGAGTGTGACCCGTGGAAACACGGGTGTGTCAGCCGGTCACGTTTTCTGGGTCGTTCACATTTTACATCCATACGGCAGTTACCCTTCACGCAATCAAAGCAGTCGGCCTTCTCACACTTGGACACTTCCGCCATGTCTTGGCAATTTAAAGAAACATGGGTAAAGAGCGACGCACAGCAGGGGAAGGATGCTGCCTTTTTAAGCATAGACATATATAGATAGACGCCGCATTCACTGAGTTGACTAGTTGATATGATACGTCAGCACGTCCGCCCTATTGCGAGTGGCAAAAGTGCCATTTAAATTAATACAGGTAGATGTGGAAACCGGGTTTTCTGATGAAAAAGCATTAACGTTTAAAACAGTATTATTTACATACAACAGATTTTGGCGAATTGTTTAAATGCAATTATTTATATCCATTTATACACTAATAATGGCAATTATTAAATAATAATAATTATTAATTATTATTATTATTAAATAAATCCTCCCATATAAGTAACATTTTTCGGACTGCCTTCTTCCATCTCTGAAACATTTGTAGACGTCCTGTTCTTACACAACACAGTACAGAAGTATTGGTTAATGCCCGAGTCACCTCACGTATAGATTACTGTAATGCTGTTCTATCTGGCATCCCACAAAAACTTATCCATTGCTTACAACTTCTTCAAAATTCTGCTTCCAGGATAATAACCTGCTGTTCTAAATCCACTGAACATATCCCACCTATTTTCTCTCAACTTCACTGGCTCCCTGTTAACTACAGAATTCAATACAAAATACTGCTCTTAACATTTAAATCTCTCCACAACCTCACTGATCTCCTACAGACTTACACTCCTCTCACTCATTCAGATTGTCATGTGCAGCTTGAGTTTCTGTACCAAACATCAAACTGTGTGCTATGGGAGCTCGAGCATCTCTCATAGTGCTCGACAGCTCGGGAATTCTCTTCCCTGTCATATTTGTACAGCTGTATCAGTGCATGTGGGAACATACATGGACTTTGCTTTATATATTAGATGCTCTAGTATCCATTTGCAGAATATATTCCTTCTAAAAGTCAGGATTGCACAGAACCAGGAATGATGATAAAGCAGCTTTTATGTCCCCAAAAGCTCTCTTACAGGCGTCAACCCAGACAAGACTACGATTGTTTCTCCCCTTTGTTAAGTCAGTAAAGGGGGCAGCCCAATGTGCAAAATTGGGAATGGACCGCCTGTAATATCTTGCGAGCCCGAGGAAGACACAAACCTGCCTCTGTATTTCGGGATGAGGATCTGCAAGTACCTCCCTCACCTTGTCCATTTGAGGCTTGAGCAAACCCTTCCCCATGGAATATCCCAGATAGTGGGTTTCTGACATACCCAGCTTGCACTTCTTAGGGTTGGCTATCAACCCTGACAAAAACAAACAAACTGTAAAGCACCGTGTGAAGGCAGATGAGGTGAGATTCCCAGTCATTACTAAAATGACTACATCGTCAAGATAGGCACCTGTGCAAAAGGGAATGGGGATGCAAGATCTGGTCCATCATTCGCTGAAAGGTCAGCGGTGTGCCATGGGGATCAAAAGTGAGTGCCATAAATTCAAACATCCTGTCTGGAGTGGGGAACGTGGTTTTCTCACAACTAGACTCCTCCTAGGGGACCTGCCGATAACCTTTTGTGAGATCAAGGGTGGAGAGATATGAAGCCTGCCCGAGCTTTCCTAACAACTTGTCCACACACGGCATCGAGTATGAATCAAACTTGGAAATCTTATTCAAACACCTAAAATCAATACAGAACCGAACTGAACCATTGGACTTTGAGACAAGTACAATTGGACTTCACCATTTGCTTTTGCTTGGCCAACTAACGCCTGATTGGAGCATCTGTTGGACTTCCTCGTGTATCACTTTTCCTTGTTGCCTCTAGTAGGCAATACGGGGTCACCTGTATAGTAACACCGCGTGGAGTGACAATCTTGTGTTCTACAATTGTTTTCCAGCCAAGTGTTGCCGAAAAGATGTCCGAGTTCCCCTCGGTCAGCAATAGCAATTCTGCTTTCTGAGTGTCACTTAAATCATCCCCAATAGCAACCCCAGTCTGGGGGACCTCTGTGGCCAGGACCAGGACTTTGTGATGGTCGTGTCACTCCTTTAAAAGATTAATATGCAAAATTTGTACGGGTTTCCGCTGGCCGGGAATTCTGACTTTATAATTCACTGGGTACATACGCTTTTCTATCACTGTTGGCCCTTGCCATTCGGCCCGAAATTTATGTGGCTCAGATGGGATCAACACCAGCACGCGATCCCCCTTCTTAAACTTGTCTTGTCATAATTATGTTTTTGTGCCTCCTGCTCACGCTGCTGATGTTCCACTGCAATAGTGGACAATCTGGCAGTCTGCTGTTGCAGCCAAACCACTCGGTTGGTGAACCTCCGCCCAGGGGTTGTCTCACGAGTCCCCATCCATTCATCCCAAAAAATGTCCAATACAATACCCCATGTGGTTGCCAGACAAATAATAGTTCGAAAGGAATCATCCCAAGGACACTTGTGGGGCCTCCCGGACAGCAAACAGGAGGAAAAGTACTACTGTATCCCAGGAAGTTGGATTGTCATGGTCTACCCCCACTGAATGATCTGTTTTAGGGTTTAATTAAATTGTTCACTCAGTCCATTCATCTGCGAATGATAACCCATGGAGTGTAACTGCTTAATTCCAAAACTTTTGCATAGCTGCTTCATGATGTGAGACATAAAGGGTGTGCCGTGAGAATATCGCGAGGGATACCAATATGTGTGAACATATCTGAGAGTGCTTTTGCAATAGTTCGGGTGTCTGCCCGTCACGGCACTGCTACTTCTGGGTATTTTGTGGTATAGTCGATTAACACGAGCATATACCGAAAGCCACTTTAACTCCTGGGAAGTGGGCCAACAATATCTAATCCCACCCTTTCAAAGGGAATTTCTAAAATAGGCATCGGTATAAGGGGTGCCCTGGCTGGTCTATGAATGGAAACTGTTTGACAGGCCTTACAAAATACCTCCAAATTCCACCCATATTCACCCAATAAAAGCATTTCGAAATGAGTTCCCTCGTCTTTTTCCGCACTGAGGTGATGCCCCAAAAAGTGACTGTGAGCAATTTTTTTAAATCTTTTCCATATGCTCACTTAGTACTACCAACTGCTCAATATGTCCATCACCCATGCAATCAGAAATCACCCGATACAGAAAACCATCCTTAAGTAAAAACTTTGGTGTTTTAAAATTCTGGTCTTGTCTCTCTAGATAGTAAGAGTCATTTTTGACATGGGCTTGTCTGAATACAAAATCCAAGTCGTTATCAACTCAGTTTTGGCGAACAAATTCCACTTGCATGTCAGTCTCTGTTTCCTCTGTGTTTGGTGCAGCATTGCACTCACATCCTACTGCTATTTTGTTTTCGTCCTGGTCCGTATTGAGTGTCCAGTCTGTGGAGGCTGTCGGAGCGTGTGGCGATGTGGAAAAGTCCCGGGTCTTCACTTGAGGATTCGCCCCCCCAGCTTGCTGGACAACTGCGTTTCAGTTTCAAACCCATTCCCTTGACTGACATTGTCTGTGGCTAGCACCTCTCTATCAACTATGGGGGTAGGCGCACTGCAGGTGGCCAAGACCTGTGGGAAGTAGGCATTCCTTTTTCCTGTTAGGAGTGGCCAGGGTGAGGTGCTTGATAAGGCAGTCCAAACCTTAAAGTTCTTCCCTTTAAATTTCAGAGGGAGTAATAGTCTTGTATGTTTAAACATCCCCATAGACGCAGTGGAAGTTTACCTTAACTGTGGTCTTATAAGGGTTCTGCCAGAGCAAGTGATGGTGGACTACACAGATGTCGCTACCAGAGTCCAACAGCGCCAAGAATTTCCATCAGGCCAACATAATAGAGAGCTTAAAATTGTCCTCCTTTAACATCTCAGGGGGAAATGTGCAAGCCGCATACCTGGGCCAGACCGATAGCCATTGTTTATGCAGGTGGGAGGTGGCACTCCTGAGCCAGGTGTCCCAGTTGATCACAGCAAAAGCAGCTGCGTTTAGTCCACACTATGGTGTTCACCCTCTGGCATCTTCTACTCATTGCACTGACGACCCTGACTGGATCAAAATTGGGATTAAGCCTGGGTAGCCGCATTGTTTCCAGGTGATTTGTGCATCTCCTATTTGCGGGTCAGATCCAGCAGCGAGTGGACGTCGTTCTGTAGCATTTCAACACAAAGGCTCTTGTTTATCTCTGACAGAACTGTATCAATAATGAGCTTCTCCACAATACGTTTCACTCCCCGCCCACCACACAGCCTTGCAGTGTCCTTCGAACGGGTGCCCCATTCGTTCTCAGTGGGCGGCTGGTGATGCTGCAAGCGGTGACCTGGTTGTGGCTGAACAGAGGCCATTGAGGGTGAATGGGGCGGCGGGGGGCAGCATTGTAGTGTGCCTCGGGTGGCTGCCTGTTGAATGGGGGCAGAGGTGGGCAATTCATTACCAGCCTTTGGCCACACCCTGTTCGCTCTCGGTGGGCTGATGCTGCAGTCAGCATAGTGTATGCAAGTGGAGGTGACTGTGTGGTGGGCAGGTGGTGAACCGCCCCTCGCCGCCCCCATTCATTCTCAATAGCAAGACTGCTTGTAATCTTATGTACACAGCAGGAAGTTGTCTCTCATCAGTACACCAGAAATGCTGACGAGGGGTGCCTTCCTGCTGTGATAGCGTGTACAGTGCTGTGCAGAAGAGCTCATCTTAACTTTTTGTCTTCACCCTTCAACAATGTCTCAGAAACACAAATCTGATGCAAGAGCTGGTGATACAGTAAAGAAGAGAAAAACTATCACCATGGAAAATGAAGTAGAAATAATAAAAAGGTCAGAGAAAGGTGAAACTCCATCATTCACTGGCACAGCACTTAGTTACAGTCGGTCAACAATAGCATTTATTAAAATACAATACTATACAATACAATACAGTTTATTTTTGTATAGCCCAAAATCATACAGGAAGTGCCGCAATGGGCTTTAACAGGCCCTGCTTCTTGACAGCCCCCCAGCCTTGACAATCTGAGAAGACAAGGAAAAACTCCCAAAAAAACCTTGCAGGGAAAAATGGAAGAAACCTTGGGAAAGGCAGTTCAAAGAGAGACACTTTTCCAGGTAGGTTGGGTGTGCAGTGGGTGTCAAAAGAAGGGGGTCAATACAATACAATACACAGAACAGAACAAATCCTCAATACAGCATAAAAATAAAAAAAAATTAGAAGTATGGAGCAGAATTTAACAGTAGATGATATCACATAATAAGATTTGGATATTTTTAGAGTCCTGTAGACCTCATCCATCAAGCTGCCTCCCCCATTTGGCCATTCCACGGCTGAAACAGTACTGGGCCAGCCAATCCGATGAAAGGACCCCTCTTTCCCATGATTCCTGCGATCCTCCATCAGGGATGACTTTACCATAGGCAGGCAAACAACTTGGCAGGTGGGCCGTGGCACCAGTTGCCACATTTGAGTACCGAGAACAGAAACAGAATAGGTGAGGGTGAGGGTTAGTATTCAATTATAACTATCATGTTACTTATGTTTTAGTGCTAATGACTAAACAGGGATGCAGTATGTACAGTTAATCAGCAGCTCTAGTCAGGATATGCTAAACTGAAGTAGTGAGTCTTCAGCCGGGATTTAAAGGCTGAGACCGAAGGGACATCTCTTATAGATGCAGGAAGACCATTCCACAGTTTAGGGGCCCTGTAACTAAAAGCTCGACCTCCCACTGTTATTTTATTAATCCTTGGAATCATAAACAGACTGGCATCTTGAGATCTTAATGTGCGCTCAGGTTTGTAAATCATGATAAGTTCAGACAAGTAAGTCGGACCTTGGCCATTTAATCTATACTAATAAAAGGCAAAGCCCTCACTGACTGACTGACTCACTCACTCACTCACTCAGTGACTCATCACTAATTTTCCAACTTCCTGTGTAGATGGAAGGCTGACCTCATCTTCACGAAATTTGGTAGGTGGCTTCCCTTCGTTAACCAAAACCGATGTACGTACTTATTTTGGTGGTATGACGCCACGGTCGGCTGCCATATTGAATTTTCCAAACGTGACTAATTCTCCAACTTCCTGTGTAGGTAGAAGGCTGAAATTTCGCAGGCTCATTCCTTACAGCTTACTTACAAAAGTTAAGCAGGTTTCATTTCGAAATTCTATGCATAACGGTCATAACGGTCAACAACGTCCGCCATGTTGAACTTTCTTATTCATGGCCCCATCTTCACAAAATTTGGTAGGCGGCTTCCCTGCGCTAACCGAAACCAATGTACATACTTATTTCGGTGGTATGACGGCACTGTCAGCCGCCATATTGAACTTTTCAACGTCACTAATTCTCCAACTTCCCGTGTAGGTGGAAGGCTGAAATTTGGAAGGCTCATTCCTTACGGCTTACTTCCAAAAGTTAAGCAGGTTTAATTTTGAAATTCTATGCATAACGGTCATAACGGTCAACAACGTCCGCCATGTTGAACTTTCTTATTTATGTCCCCATCTTCACGAAATTTGGTAGGCAGCTTCCCTGCGCTAACCGAAACCAATGTACGTACTTATTTCGGTGGTATGATGCCACTGTCAGCCGCCATATTGAACTTTTCAACAGTCTTTGTTACTTATGGGCCCATCTTCAAGAAATTTGGTACGTGGGTTCCCAACGCTAACTGAATCCTACTTACGTACATATATATGTCCATAGCCTGCAGCTCAGTCACCGTGTGAGGCGGCATTGGGTCCCCCATCCCAACGCCTCCCACGTCGTTGGCTGCCTGCCTATATAAGGCCGTCCGTCGCTCCAGTCTCTTTATTTCCTTCCTTGCTTCACCATGGGATTCACGTCTCCCTGCTGATAACTACAGCCTTTTTATTTAATCCACGGCATCTCCGCTGTTTTATTGTTCATTTATTACGATTATAGTTATTGTGTAGGTATTTTAGACTTACTTTACATTGTTCAGGTACCCATTTCCTTTATCATTTACATGTCTATTGAGGTGCTCACCATCGATCAAAGAACTGTCACTTACTGAGTGGTTTCCATGCCCGGAGATGGCACCTGTCTTTTCCATTCTCTGTGTTACATATTGCACGGCCATATCAGGCTCACTCTTGATATCTGGAGAAACATTGTGTCTTATGTATTGAATGACTGGGACAGGTTCAAGGTGTGGACTGCTGACGGTACAGGAGATAATTATACTACACAGGAGCACTATAAGAGTGAAATGCTTAAGCCCTTCACCTATGGTTCTGCATGTGAGTTGATGGCTACCGCTGAATTGTTCGGTTTTCGCTTTCAAGTGTACCGAAATGGCCAAATGCGGGTATTTTGATATATATATATATATATATATATATATATATATATATATATATAT
>JANRMT010028174.1:75687229-75724575 GCA_026402145.1 Polypterus bichir lapradei
ATATATATATATATATATATATATATATATATATAGATAGATAGATATAGATATAATGTGTGTGTGTATATATATGTGTATATATATATATATATATATAGATATATATATATATATATATATATATATAATGTGTGTGTGTGTATGTATGTACAGTATGTATGTGTATATATATAGAGAGAGATATAGATATATATATATAGATATTACATATAGATAGATATATAGATATATATACTGTATATATGATGTGTGTGTATGTATGTATGTGTATATGTGTATATATATATATATATATATATATGACAGCAACACTCATAACAGTGACAAAACAATTACATTGACAATCATGTTACGTTATTTTCAAAATGTTTCCTTTAATTTTTCATTACTTCTTTAACACACTACTTCTCCGCTGCGAAGCGCAGGTATTTTGCTAGTGCTTTATATGTTAAAAGGAGAATTTTGAAATCTGCCCTAAACTTAACCGGGAGCCAGTGTAAGGATTTAAGAACTGGAGTTATGTGTTCATATTTTCTTGTTCTTGTAATAATTCTTGCAGCCACATTTTGGATTAACTGAAGGCTGTATAGAGAACAGTTTGAACAGCCAGTGAACACCGCATTGCAGTAGTCAATCCTATTAGAGATAAATGCATGAATTAATTTCTCAGAATCTGGTTTATTTAGAAAGCGCCTTAATTTCCTAACATTTTTAAGATGGCAGAAACATGTTTTGGACAACTTTGTAATATGTGCTTTAAATGACATGCTAGAAACAAAGATAACTCCTAGATTGCGAGCTGATTCAGTAAAATTAATTGGGATTCCAACTGAGTTAAATGATGATAAAATATTGTTGTGATCAGCGTCATTCCCTCCAACAATTAACATCTCTGTTTTATCTGTATTTAAAGACAAGTAGTTCTCATTCATCCACTCCTTTAATTCGCTAACACAACTAATTAAAGACAACAGCGGAGAAACTTCATTTGATTTAAATGAAAGTTATAACTGGGTGTCATCTGCATACGAGTGAAAATGAACATTATGTTTCCTAATGAGAGATCCCAGTGGAAGCATGTAAAGTGAAAACAGTAAAGGTCCCAGTACTGAGCCCTGTGGGACACCATATTGAACTTCTGTGTATAATGATGGAGTACTGTCAGCACATTTCTGTACATATTGGAATCGATTTGATAAATAAGAACTAAACCAAGCGAGCACGGGGCCTGTAAGCCCATCATCGTTTTCTAGCCTGTGCAGTAAAATAGAATTGTCAATGGTGTCAAATGCTGCACTTAAGTCTAACAACATAATTACAGTGGAGTTTCTTTCATCAGAGGATATCAGAATGTCATTTACAACCCATGTTAGTGCTGTTTCTGTACTATGACCAGTGCGAAAACCAGACTGGAATTTCTCAAATAAATTGTAATGTGTAAGGTGTGACTGAAGCTAACTGGTGACTACTTTTTCTAGTACTTTAGAGAGAAACGGTAAATTTGAAGTAGGCCTATAATTATTTAGTATGTGTGGGTCTAGGTCTGACTTTTTAAGTAATGGTTTAATGACTGACACTTTTAGTGCATCAGGTACTGTGCCATGCAATAATGAATTATTGATAATGTTTAGAATAGGCGCTTCAAGAACATCCATTGCACTTTTTACTAGTTTTGTTGGCACTGGATCTAGGGAACAAGTAGTGGGCTTCATTTTAGAAATTAAAGTTAAGACTTCCTGCCCAGTTACAGGATTAAAATTATTAAACTTCTGAATGCAATGTGAGACAGGGTCTGCTAAGCTAGTATTTGGTTTGTACTGTGATGCAGAGATATGGGATCTTATATTTTTAATTTTCTCATTGAAGAAGTTCATAAAGTCTGTACTGTATCTGTTGGTATTTTGCACTGTTGATCTGAATTCCCATTTGTTAATTTAGCCACTGTTCTAAACAGTACCCGAGGATTTTTATTATTGCCATCTATTAATGTAGAATAGTATTCTGAGCGAGCTTTAAAGAGGTCTTTTTTATATTTATTTATATTTATGTAATGTACCTGTAAAATAATGTACCTGTTCCAACTTACAAATTTTTATTAAGAAGAAAAGTAAACCTTTTTAAACTGAGGGAAAATATACCAATAATTATTTGTTAAGGATCTCTTTGTATGCCACGTTGTCAGTTCGGCCCTCCGGTTGTAATATGACCAAGCTGTGCGCTGAGCTTACTCTTGAACATGCAACGTACAGTTGGCCATGTAAAAAGCAATCTTGCCTCAAATCTTACAGCTTGGATTGCTGCTGTCATAATTGGTTTGAGTTTCATGGTTTGTTTCAATTACGTTAGTATTTGCAGGACTTGTTGTGTTGAAGTGACATTCGGTATCTGTCAAGCCTTGTAAGCATACAACCGGTTTCATCGATAACTTCGCATCCAGCTTTTGAGAGTTTAAACATTCATAAACATCAAAGTGTCCACTACTCAAATCGTCACCTGTGAATCTAAGATATTTAAGAGGCATCGGCGGTTGTCCAAAGGTGTAAAATATTTGGCCATTTTGGTACACTTGAAAGCGACAACCGAACAATTCAGCGGCAGCCATCAACTCACATGCAGAACCATAGGTGAAGGGCTTAAGCATTTCACTCTTCTAGTGCTCCTGTGTAGTATAATTATCTCCTGTACCATCATCAGTCTACACCTTGAACCTGTCCCAGTCATTCAATACATAAGACACAATGTTCCTCCGGATATCAAGAGTGAGCCTGATATGTCCGTGCAATATGTAACACAGAGAATGGAAAAGGCAGGCGCCATCTCCGGGCATGGAAACCACTCGGTAAGTGACAGTTCTTTGATCGATGGTGATCACCTCGATAGACATGTTAATGGGGGTACAGTTGGAACAATAAAGGAAATGGGTACGTGAACAATGTAAACTAAGTATAAAATACCTATACAATAACTATAATTGTAATAAACGAACAATAAAACAGCAGAGAAGACATGGATTAAATAAAAAGGCTGCAGTTATCAGCAGGGAGACGTAAATACTGTGGCGAAGCAAGAAAGGGAATGAAGAGACCGGAGCGACAGACGGCCTTATATAGGCAGGCAGGCAACAATATGGGAGGTGTGGGGATGGAGGACCCAACGCCGCCTCACACAGCGACCGAGCTACAGGCTATGGATGTATATATGTACGTAAGTAGGATTCAGTTAGCGTTGGGAACCCGCGTACCAAATTTCTTGAAGATGGGCCCATAGGTAACAAAGACCGTTGGAAAGTTCAATATGGCGGCTGACAGTGGCATCATACCACCGAAATAAGTATGTACATCGGTTTCGGTTAGCCCAGGGAAGCCGCCAACCAAATTTCGTGAAGATGGGGCCATAAATAAGAAAGTTTAACACGGCGGACGTTGTCGACTGTTATGACCATTACGAGTAGAATTTCTAAATTAAACCTGCTTAACTTTTGTAAGTAAGCTGTAAGGAACGAGCCTGCCAAATTTCAGCCTTCTACCTACACGGGAAATTGGAGAATTAGTAATGAATGAGTCAGTCAGTCAGTCAGTGAGGGCTTTGCCTTTTATTAGTATAGATATATATGCAGTATATACAGTATATGTATATATATATGTATGTATATATAAATAATATTTGCAAATAAATATTGTATTTATTGTATGTCATTTTATATAGTGAATATATTTCATGCTAATTACTGTATACTTTTATTTATTTGTACTGAAGAGACATGTAGGTACGAATTTCATTGTACTAAATAAATCTAAGTAGCACTTTAGAAAAATACATCTGTTACATGGCACATTGTTCCCGGGTATTCTTTTGTCATTGTTGAAGCAGTTGAGGAAAAAAAAAAAAAAATTCAGCTAATGATTTGCGTGATCTGCTTCTGTGGTACTTGATTTGTACCTAAGGGTTTAGAAACTGTGGTATCCCAACAAAGCCAAAGCTATGATTTATGAGAGAGTCAAGATAATAGCAAAGTAAATTTCTCTCCATATTAATTTCATTCATGCTGTTTCCTACTGAGTCTGTTGTTAATTTCAGGATCTGACATTTAAAAGATGGCATACCACACAGACAACAATCACGGTTTATAACTGAAATGCTGCTATATTTGCAAACTTAAACTCACTAAGTTATGAATAGAGCAGCACTCATGATGCATTGGCAGTTTCCTCTAATTGCTCTAAAATGTATTACCTTATTTCCTCAGTGATTGATTATCTTAAACCATTATTTACTATACTAGAAACTAAATTTGCAATTTCTGCTTACTGTACAGAACAAAACAATTCTCAAACTCAAAGACACATTTTTTGTATTGTAAATATGTATACCTACAGTATCTACCTAGAAACTGTGTCTAATAACTGTTATTCTAAAAGAGAGTAAAATGATTCCTTCTCGCTTTTCACATTTGACAGTTTTCTTTTTCCCATGCTCTCATAGTGGTATACATGCAACATACAAAAATCAAGCTTATTTGCAAATTATCCATGGAAGAAAGTTTTTAATCTTTTTCCAAATTTGTTAGCACTGTTTTTTAAAATAATTTTTAAAATTGAAAATTTTCATAAATCTGTATTTGCTTAGGCTTCAGTTATACATGTATTACCTGCAGTAGAATAAAAAATATAATATTAGAGGCCAACATACTAACACTTATTTAATCTAAAGTGCTTCACTTCTTTGGGCCATATGAGAAGGTCTGTCAGGTGTGTGCTGGATATAAACCACACCAGGTCCCTATGTTTCATAATCTTAACTTTATGCTAGTGAAAAATGACCAAATTTAGTACTTTAGCTGGAAAAGATAAACACAACGTTGGGCTTCATGAAGGAATGTTCCTTTCTCCTTAGCAGAAGTATTTTCTGTTAATTCTAAGAAACTCTACAATAAGTACTACATACAATTAAATAACAAGGAAGCAATAATGTCAGTCCACTTCCAGTTTTTTCTTGAAGCTATCTTCAAGTTTCCTGGTAAACAAAAAAATATAAACATTGTAGAATGTCCTTTTTCGATGACTACTGGGATTGCATCAAACTTTAGCTAATTTTTCCTGGGGTGATTTTTCTAGTCCATTATTTTTCCTGTAGAAGTTTGACTTGAAGTGTCCAAATCAGTCATTTTTGTGCCTTCTTCAGTAAGTGCCTAGATGCCATGTAGGAACACGCAGCTTAACTTACATACCACAATAGATTTTGCTGGTTAGTGGTTTAATTATCATATTAATGTTTACTTCACTGAGCTGTAATCTCATTTTTCTGAATTGTACTTTTACAAAATCTATAATTTTAAGCCTTTGTTATATTATTAGCTTGTCATATTATCTTCAGTAACTGGATAATATTAAACCCACCTACAATTTTACAATTTGAAAAATACAGTCACTATTTAAAATTAGAAATAAGGAAACATTAACATTTTTTCAAAGTTTAGCAGTCCTTCAGCCCAAATCAATGCACCTTAAATTAAATTATGGCTATATTGAATAGCTGTAAACTCTCCTGCCAGTTTACTAATCTGTAATTACCCCCTAATATTATGGTGATTCCATTTTGTTTTTCTTTTTCTACCTTCTGGTGGGAATGTACACTCACTGAGCAAATTATAAGGAACACCTGTACCCTTTCTTATCCATGCAAATGATCTAATCAGCCAATCATGTGGCAGCAGCACGATGCATAAAATAATGCAGATACAGGTCAGGACCTTCAGTTAATGTTTACATCAAACACCAGAATGGGGGAAAAAATTCAGTGATTTTGACTGTGGCATGATTGTTGATTACAGATAGGTTGGTTTGAGTATTCCTGCAACTGCTGACCTCCTGGGATTTTCATGCACAAAAGTCTCTAGAGTGTACTCAGAATGGTGTGAAAAACAAAAAAATATCCAGTGAGCAGCAGTTCTGTGGAAGAAATGCCTTTTTCATGACACAGATCAAAAGAGAATGACCAGACTGTTTTGAGCTGACAGAACGGCTACAATAACTCAAACAGCCACTCTGTACACCTGTTAAAGGAACTTTTTTCCTTCAATAAATCAAATGATCATTTAAAAACTGTATTGTGTTTACTCAGGTTGTATTTTCAATTATATTAAATTAGTTTGGAGATCAGAAACAATAAAGTGTAATGAATAAGCAAAATAAAGGAAATCATGGAAGTGGGCAAATACTTTTTCACAGAAGTGTGACAATAAACATCACAAAACACAAATCTATTTTTTTTCCTTCATTTCTATATATATATAATCCAACATCTGTCTGTCTGTATGTCTGTCTGCTTTTCATAAGAGAACTAATTAATGGATTTAAATCATTTTTTTTCTATAATGTGCTTGAAAATTCTGGTTGATTTTGCGACTTCTCTCATCACGCTAAGTATCAGAGTTCGCTTGCAGGAGCGATATATTCATGCTAATCTGAGACAGAGGCTGCGGGCCAAGGGGATGGGGATGTGTGTAGTCAAGAGTGGGGAGCCGGGTGGGACCCTCCTCACTCATGCGCCAGCCTCAGAGCATACCATGCCTCCACTTAGCTAGCGAACGAGAGAACTACTTAACGGATTTAGATCGGGTTTTTTTCTATAATTTGCTTGAAAATTCCGGTTGATTTTGTGACTCCTCTCATCGTGATAAGTATCATGGTTTGCATGCAGGAGCGATATATTCATGCTTATCCGAGACAGAGGCTGTGGGCCGAGGGGAGGCGCAAGTGTGATGTCAGGAGTTGAGAGCCGGGCCCACCTCGCTCATGCGCCAGCCTCCATTCAAGTTGCTCTACCTCTGGCCACGTTTTGGAGTGTACCTTGCCTCCGCTTAGCTAACGATACCTATTTGTTTATTGATTTTTAAAGTTTGTACTGTTTCACTACTATGCGGGTGGAGAGGAGGGGGACAGCTAGTTTTTAATATAAAGCAGACAAAAAATGATGACATATATTCTCTTCTAATTCTTGCCTTAGAATTAATTCAAAACTAGTCTTGAAATGTTTTTTAATAGGTTCAATGGATAGATCTTTCAGTAGTTTATAAGATCCTCATTGTCTGTGTGCTTTGATACAACAGCGTTAATTTTCTTCACAGCTCGTCTGCTCTCGTTTCCTCCCAACAGCTTCTTTGAGATGTTGGGTTTGTTTCACACCCTTTTTGAGTTGCACACATAACCAGAAATACTAATACAGTTACTGGGCTTACCCTAACTATAAGGTTAAAAGCCACAGAGGTTGTCATCTGTGTGGGTGCAACTGAAATTGTGTGTGTTGGGGGTAATAACACTTCTGGTTGAAAGTAAACCATATCAACTTCCCAAGTGAAACTTCATTTCCAGCCCCAATTATTTGGGTGATGGTTTGTTTTTATTTTTTACATGTGTTTTCGGATGGGTTTCCAAAATCAAACAGTTATTTTTTTGAGGCTTCTGATTATGATTATGACATTTACTTTTGGAGATTCTATTGAAATCTCTTTTAAGGTGTATGTTAGTCAGAATAACATGTTCAAAAATCTTTTCATCCAAAATTCAGGACTATTGAGTGGAGGGGTGCAATGCCCTATTTTGCTGCACACTTCATAACCACAATCCCCACAGCGGTGCTTGGCCTGAAGCAACATTAATCTCAGAATGTAAAGTATAGACCCTGACATAGTTATACTTAATTTGGTTACTGTCAACTTAAAGTGTGGAAGGGATACTTAGCACTGATTTGTTCAGGGTCAACATTAAGGGTTTTACTGGCAGATGGGAGGAAAGATGCATTTCTGGGTCTCTTGGCTTTTTGAACCTTGTGGTGGATGGCTGTATTCTACATGTACAGTCTTAGAGGTTCACTATGGTTCTGTGAAGGAACACTTGACTGTTTTGTTTGTTATACTTTTTACTTAGCAGATTATTGTATTATAAATGTGTCAAACAGACACATTTGTGTAGTTACAGGGCTTTCCGGTTCTTTGCAGGAGTCTGTGGCTGGTGCAGCAGTGTTATTGTGTATAGCTGAAGAATGCAGGAACATGGAGGGAGACAAGTGCTGATGGCTTAGGTTGAGAACCCACAAGTTATGTACCACACATCTGTTGTCTTCTAGCCAGACTTGTACATGCAGCAGCAGTCTAGAGAATACATGAATACAACCATGGTCTGTTGGATATTCAGCACGGCAACAGTATGGCTTGGCAGTTTTGTGTGTGTCTGCATTTGAGCATGAGACGTGACGTGGTAGTGGGTACGCATTTGCAAATTTTGGTTTTGCAAAATTTTATGACAAGAAGATGGTAAAGTTTTGGGAAATCATTACATAGAACCCACATAGGATATTTACAAGATACAAGAATTTTATTGTCATATACACAGTAAAAACACATGTTAAAACCATGTAATACAATTCTTACTTTGTTTGCTCACCTTCATATACAAAGGCAGAAAGACAAAAGAAGTATAAAAACAAATAGCAATTACAATTATAAGATTACAAAATAAGGTGTCCAGTGCCTGATGACATACAGCGGCAGTTAGTACCATTTATGAGGCCATGAGTTGTGGTTTGAATAGACTTTAACTTTTAGCATTGTTGAGGAGTCTGATTGCTTGTGGAAAAAAACTATGCATCAATCTTGTGGTGTGTGATTTCACACTCCTGTAGCGCCTCCCTGAGGGAAGCAGTGTGAAAAGCGTGTGTGGAGGATGAGTATTGTCTTTACTTATGTTGTGCGCCTTCCTGATGACCCTACTAGTGTAGATGTCCTGTAGGGAGGAGAAGGTTGCTCCAGAGATGCGCTGTGCAGTTTTAATTACATGCTAGAGTGCCTTCTTTTCCTGCAAGGAGCAGTTACCGGGCCATACAATAACAGAGCAGGTGATAAAACTCTCTATTGTACCCCTGTAGAAATTGGTGAGAATTTTTGTTGGCATGCAAAATTTCTTCAATTTCCTCAGGAAGAACAGTCTTTTGTGTGATCGGTTAATGAGTTGTTGTGTATTGTAAGACCAAGTCAGGTCCTCACTGATGTGGGTTAAAAGGAATTTGAAGATTTTTACTCTCTCCACCGCAGCCTCACCGATGTAAATGGGAGTGTGCTGCATCTTCCTCTTCCTTGGGTCAATCATCTCCTTGGTTTTATCTGTATTCAGGGAGAGGCTGTTTTCCCGCCACCAGTCCACGAGTCCTGCCACCTATGTCCTATATTCTGCCTCCACCCCCCCAGTAATCAACTGTATGACTGTTGTGTCATCAGCAAATTTAATAATGCTGGTGTTGTTCTGAGAGGCCACACAGTCATAGGTAAACAGGGTGTAGAGAAGCGGACTCAGCACACAGCCTTGGGGGCAGCTGGTGCTGATTGTTCTTGTACCTAAAGTTTGGTTTCCCACTCTGACTGACTGGGGTCTGTCTGTAAGGAAATTCAGCATCCAGCTGCAGAGGGATGATGTCAGTCCAAGGGAGACAAGTTTAATGCACTGTTTCCATGGGACAAGTGTATTGAACGCTAAGCTATCATCAGTAAACAGCATTCTTACATATGTGTCACTTTTCTCCAGGTGTGTGAGGACTGTGTGGATGGCAGCATTGACTGCATCATCAGTAGTCCGATTTTTTTGCGGTAAGCATACTGTAGGGAGTCAGTCAGGGGGCATATTTTGGAATTTTTAGTGATTCCAAATGAGTAGGTCCCTCACAGTGGTGGACGATTGCATACTGGTGGCTACAAATCTGTCTCTATGCAATGTGAATGATAGAGAGAGTTAATGAAGATTAAGTTTTAGGGGCTGTTTAGTCTGACGGGGACAGATGTGATTCTCAAAACAAGAATACACATCTGGGGACAACCTTTTGAAAAGTCTGTAGTGAAATCTGGCTGTATCCTGCGCTGCAAAGGATACACACACAGGGATTCTTCCCAATTCTGTCCATGCGTTTTTAACCGCCATCAGGATTTCAGGGAGACAGCAAAAGATATTGTAAAAAAGACTTGACACTGAGGGAAAATAAAAAGCAAAAATTGCTGCTTCCGCTACAATATCTTTCTGTTATTTTACCTATTAAATCACCATATGACATGACTATATAACATAATAACAGCAAACAGAGTTTAGATAATCATTGTGGTCTGTAGATATCTTCTTCTTCTTTCTGCTGCTCCCGTTAGGGGTTGCCACAGCGGATCATCTTCTTCCATATCTTTCTGTCCTCTGCATCTTGTTCTGTTACACCCATCACCTGCATGTCCTCTCTCACCACATCCATAAACCTTTGCTTAGGCCTTCCTCTTTTCCTCTTCCCTGGCACCTCTATCCTTAGCATCCTTCTCCCAATATACCCAGCATCTCTTCTCTGCACATGTCCAAACCAACGCAATTTCGCCTCTCTGACTTTGTCTCCCAACCGTCCAACTTGAGCAGAGCCTTTAATATACTAATTTTTAATCCCATCCATCATCGTAACACCCAGTGCAAATCTTAGCATTTTTAACTCTGCTAACTCCAGCTCTGTCTCCTGCTTTCTGGTCAGTGCCACTATCTCCAACCCATATAACATAGCTGGTCCCACTACTGTCCTATAGACCTTCCCTTTCACTTTTGCTGATACCCGTCTGTCACAAATCACTCCTAACACTCTTCTCCACCCATTCCACCCTGCCTGAACTCTCTTTTTCATCTCTCTTTCACAATCCCCATTACTCTGTACTGTTGATCCCAAGTATTTAAGCTCATCCACCTTCGCCAACTCTACTCCCTGCATCCTCACCATTCCACTGACCTCCCTCTCATTTACACACATGTATTCTGTCTTGTTCCTACTGACCTTCATTCCTCTCCTCTCTAGAGCATATCTCCATCTCTCTAGGGTCTCCTCCACCTGCTCCCTACTATCACTACAGATCACAATGTCATCAGCAAGCATCATAGTCCACAGCGACTCCTGTCTAATCTCGTCTGTCAACCTGTCCATCACCATTGCAAATAAGAAAGGGCTCAGAGTCGATCCCTGATGTAATCCCACCTCCAACTTGAATGCATCCATCACCTACTGCAGACCTCACCATTGTCACACTTCCCTCGTACATATCCTGTACAACTCTTATGTACTTCTCTGCCACTTCCGACTTCCTCATACAATACCACAGCTCCTCTCGAGGCATCCTGTCATATGCTTTCTCCAGGTCCACAAAGACGCAATGCAACTCCTTCTGGCCTTCTCTAAACTTCTCCATCAACATACTCAGAGCAAGCATTGCATCTGTGGTGCTCTTTCTTGGCATGAAACCATACTGCTGCTCACTAATCATCACCTCACTTCTTAACCTAGCTTCCACTACTCTTTCCCATAACTTCATGCTGCGGCTCATCAATTTTATTCCCCTGTAGTTACTACAGTCCTGCACATCCCCCTTATTCTTAAAAATCGGCACCAGTACACTTCTCCGCTCCTCAGGCACCCTCTCATTTTCCAAGATTCCATTAAAGAATCTAGTTAAAAACTCCACTGCCATCTCTCCTAAACACCTCCATGCTTCCATAGGTATGTAATCTGGACCAACGGCCTTTCCATTTTTCATCCTCTTCATAGCTTTCCTTACTTCCTCCTTGCTAATCCGTTGCACTTCCTGATTCACTATCTCCACATCATCCAACCTCTTCTCTCTCTTGTTCTCTTCATTCATCAGCCTCTCAAAGTACTCTTTCCATCTGCTCAACACACTCTCCTCGCTTGTAAGTACATTTCCATCTTTATCCTTTATCACCCTAACCTGCTGTACATCTTTTCCAGCTCGGTCCCTCTGTCTAGCCAATCGGTACAGGTCCTTTTCTCCCTACTTAGCGTCCAATCTCTCATACAGTATAACTCATCATACACCTTTTCTTTAACCTTCGCCACATCGCTCTTCACCTTGTGCCTTATCTCCTTGTACTCTTGTCTACTTTCTGCATCTCTCTGACTGACCCTCTTCTTCTTTGCCATCCTCTTCCTCTCTATACTCTCCTGTATTTCCTTATTCCACCACCAGGTTTCCTTTTCCATCTTCCTCTTTCCAGATGTCACGCCAAGCACCCTTCTTGTGGTCTGTAGACATACAGTACAATGTGTTAAAAGACAGTGGATATTTTATCATGGCATGTTTGCATTTCCAGTTACACAGTAATGTTAAATTTCTTTAGTTAGACATGCAGTCAGAAGGTGAATGTTGTGCAGTCTCATCTGCTCATTCTACTGGTGTTTTTTGACAGATGTGTTGATTCGGATGTTTTGAGTACTGAAATCTGCATCTTCTGTGGCTCTTTGTTATCAGATCTCCTAACAGCTGGCTTTTGATGGAGTGTGACACACCATTTACTTCAAATGCATATTTTCACAAACATATCTACCAGTTCTTTCAAGTTTACATCAACTCCTATACAATTGCCATAATGCTATACAACAGACAGCACACACAATTTCAGTAACAACATATCATTCACATTAACCACTTGTCCATTGATTCCATTGAATGACGATGTATAATCTGATGCTAAACAAAAGTTTTCACTTGCATCAAGTTATGTTTATTTTTAAAACATACAAGGTCCTCTCTCCACCCATGACACACATGTATATGTTTCATAGGAGTATTTACAAGACTTTTCAACTGTTCATCGTAGTCAGTAGTTCGTTCTCTGTCAGACCATGTTAACAAGAGCACCTCTGGTTTTTCACAGTCCACTATTATGGTTCAGTACTTGAATACCCCTTTGAGTTTCAGTAAACAAAATCTGCTGATAGGTCTTCCTCTCATGACAAAGAAACAAAGGCAAATGAGCTTTTTCTTGCAGTACAATAGAAATATGTATTTGGAATGTATAAATAACATCATTTTTAACAGCAAAGATGGCATGTTTTACACTTTTTATTTGCATTTGAACTAAGTTACTTAATAGTAAAGGTACTCAGTGTAGGATTTTATTAGGCCTACACTTTGAAGGAAAGATGACAAAAGTATTTCCCTTAAAATGGCAATTGCAAAACCAGAAAATGAGGAGTTATGCAAAAGAATGGTAAAAAATAAATAAATAAAAAACACAGGCTGAAATTGTTTCCAAAAATTTAAACAAATAAAACAACAAAACCAAAATGCTAGGCAAAAGTCAAGAATGTTGGAAATACTTAAAAAAGATTCAAATTAGCAAAAACAAGTGTCAAGCAATATTACTTAATTTAGAAATATACCAATACTAGCATAACCAAGGTGCTCACCTCTATTATTTATACACTAGCAGTCATGATAGTGAGTCAAAAGATTATGGTTACTTGACCCAAAATGGCACACCAAGATGGCTTCTGAAAATGAAAATTAGCTCATCAAAATAATGTCAAAAAGAGAAGAACATAATAGTTATAAAATAATCTACAGAAATAACAATAGGTATTATTTTAAGTTCTCTGTCTAATTATGCCCTCCATAAGTTAGATTTTGTTTAATGACTCGAATTCTGAGATAGCCCAAAACAGAGATTTTAAACAGCAGCCTAAAAAGAATAACTAACAAACGTGATGAAAGACATCCTGTGCCCTGAATTGCGCTCCGATTAGTCAGCCAGGCAATTTTACTACCATATGTTGGGATAAAATAAAAGATTCCCTTGAGCTAGGGTGAATTTCATCTCTCTTCTAAAACCCAGGGTGTTTCCTATTTCCGAAAGACGTTTCCAGTTTAACCCTAATGTCATAAATGTCATACATCTTACTTTAACTTCTGGGTTTTTAAAGTTTTGAAGTCGAACATTCTGCACTATGCCAATTATGAGCACCTTCATAGTGTCAGCCTCAACAAATGAGTTACATGCAGAGGGACTACATTTTGACTTCTTAGACCTCTGGAGATACTTAAGTTAATTTTGGAAATGTACAAATTGTTTAAACTAATTGATCTAATTTTTAATTTGCCAAATCGCTCTCATGTTCCTAATGCAGTCCTACAAAGCTCATATTTCTCCCTCCAACTCATAGCTGACTCTTAATGTTTTGGCAAGTGGAACTGTCTGTACTATCAGCAGTAAAACATAAACTGTATATACTACAGGACATACAATATATAAAAGTTCCTTTAACAGGTGGAAAACAGATGGAACTTACATTTAATGCTGAGTTCTTCACCGCCTGTTTATGGTCAAAACCTTTGCACTTACTGAGGGTTTTGCAAGATCTCTGTGTTGAGGCTTTTATCAATGGATGACTAACTGCACTCTAATGGTCATTTACCTATTTGAGTGTCAGGTTTTTGCTTCAAAAGAGTTTTTCAAACAGTGAGGCTTAGATTTCTGCTTATGGTAAGTTACCTGATAATCTCCCCTGCTATTACTAAACACTCAGTTGTAAATACAGTACATTACAAGCTCTGGCCATCCAGCTCCCAAAAATTCCCTTTATATCACTTCCTAGTTTGTTAATTTCTTCTGTAGTTATAATAAAAGATCTAATTAGAACACATAGTTTGAAATACTCTGAAGTGGAATATTGTTTAAATGGGTAGCACAATGGAGCAGTAGTGAAGGACACTGGGTATTTACTCCTGGTCCTATTACTGTCTGCAGTTTTTAATGTCTGTGTGTGTTTGTCTCTGCACACTCTGTTTTTCATTCCATATGACAAAGAGCAGCAGTGTGGGATAATTGGCAAGTCTCCTTGACTTGATATGAGGGTAGTGTGTAAGCAATATTGCTGAAATAGGCTCTGACCTCCCATAACCTTAAAATTGGTTTATGGATGTAATATTGTTTAAAGAGACTTAGAATATAATGTATCTGTTGTATATGTAGAAAATCGTGAACCCCCTAATGTAATTCTTTAGCTGTTACATTTTTACTGTGACAAACTTGTTTAATCAAATCTAATCCTTACCGTACTCTAAGGAAAGGTTTATGTCAAATAATTTATTGGTGTTAATTACTGCAATTGATGTATATAATAATGAACAATCATGTAGATAACAATTACCTCATGCACAAATTAATATGAGTGATAATTTAGCACTAGAATTACCAGAGCCTACGAGAAAGCTCGTAAATCTGGCCCACCTTAAATCCATTCTCACCTCTCCGTCAGTGTCTTCTGTCCTGTAAATGTGCCGATAAGCAGCAAGCAGCCTGCTATCCTATCCCACCGCCCACCGCTGCAGTTCATTTCACAAAGAAGTTTAAAAGTGCTCAGTATTTATCTTCGGGTGAAGTGCTGGAGCTTTATAGGGTAAAACAGTACATCATCATTTGAAATACATACATTTCATGTGTGTTCCGTGTCAACAACATTATATGTAAAAAGTAGTTAACATAAAATCATTTTTCATGTTTTAGTAATACAGTGGAACCTCGGTTCACAAACGTCTTGGTACATGTACAACTCGGTTCACGACCAAAAAGTTCGCCAAACTTTTGCCTCGGTTCACGACCACACACTCGGTATACGATCAAGCCAGTTTCCCTTTCGGTTTGTGCGCGCCAATGATTTCCGCACGTGTTGCATTGTTCTCGGTCAGACGTGCCTGCCTGACTGCCTGTGCGTGCATGCCTGCCTGCCTGCGTGTGCCTGCCTGCAAGTGTGAGAGAGAGAGAGAGAGAGAGAAAGCAAGCGCATGCGTGCTGCTGAGAGAGAGAGAGCGAGCGAGCGCGTGCTGCTGAGAGAGAGGGGGAGGGTGCGTGCTGCTCAGAGAGAGGGGGAGGATGCGTGCTGCTGAGAGAGAGAGTGACCTTGCTCCTGCAGCTGAGCAAGGAGCCTGGGTGTTTTGTGTCAGTGTTATTCAATGTTTTTACTTTAGTTTACTATTGCACTGTGCATTCTATGGTGTAATTAACTATATATGTGCTTAATCTTTAAAAAAAATATATTTACATACAGTTCCTACGGTCTGGAACGGATTAATTGTATTTACATACAATCCTATGGGGGAAATTGCTTGGGTTCACGACCAACTCGGTTTACGACCAGAGTTTTGGAACGAATTATGGTCGTGAACCGAGGTTCCACTGTAATTGAAAAAATGTAGACATGAAATGTATAAGGTGCGAAGCCTGAAATACAAATAAGAAAAAAGAAAGCAGCTTGCGGTAGGCGGTTGATACAACAGCTTGCATGGTGCAATGCTAAGAACTGCTGCCTTCCAATCAAGAGGTCGCGGTTTCGATATCAGCTGCTTCCCAAATTTACCATTTTCAGTAGTGAGCTGCTCTTATTGTTAATATCATGCAATAAAAGCATACATTTGATTTGCGTCTGTAAATTTATAGTTAAAGTTAGCGTTTTTTTTTTTTCAGTTTTATTCTCTCACTCACGTTCAAGCTCCCACACACCCCCCAGATCTGACACCGTTTTCAAATAAAGACGTGGTATAACAAACAAACTTGTTTTGTTACACCCCCTCTTTATTTGAAAACTGTGTGAGATCTTTTGCGCGAACGAGACTGGGAAAACTGTGGACGTGGATGTGAGTGGTGTTGGTGACTGAGAATGACTGTGGATGTCAATTTTTTTTATTCAGTTTTATTCTTGAGTGCTCCTGCTCACGCTAAATTAGTATGCACCTACTAATCCATGATGTCAAAGCCACAATGACAAAAAAGAGAGACTTAGGTATATATGACATTTGGAATAATTCATTTTATGACCTGTATTGTACATTTCAGAAAACGCTGTTGCACTAATGCAACATTATATTCATTTGCATACCTTCTTGCGGTTGTAGTTAGTGACCGCGTTTGGTTTTTTGTTCTGATCTTATTGCTGCATGTTGGTATTTTTTTTGAACTCCAGGAGATACAGAGGACAGCATAGTACAGAAAGGTCAGTTCCGCGCTATATATAATCATCAGATTCAAATGTTACCAGTTCCCACACACACCCAAGGTATAAGGTGTGAAGCCTGAAGTCCAAATATCAAATAAACACTTTCACAAAAAGTACAAGTATAACAAAACAAGTGCGCTTTTATCTATACTAATAAAAGGCAAAGCCCTCACTGACTGACTGACTGACTAACTCACTGACTGACTCACTGACTCATCACTAATTCTCCAACTTCCCATGTAGGTAGAAGGCTGAAATTTGGCAGGCTCATTCCTTACAGCTTACTTACAAAAGTTAAGCAGGTTTCGTTTTGAAATTCTACATGTAACGGTCATAACTGGAACCTAGTTACGTACATATATACGGCCATAGCCTGCAGCTCGGTCGCCGTGAGAGGCGGAGTTGCGTCCCCCATCATCACGCCTCCCATGTAATTGAGTGCCTACCCATATAAGGCCGTCCGTCAGCAGCAATCCAATAGACACGCTCCTGCTAAATATTCGCGGGTGAAGGACTGTGCTTATGCAAAAGAAGATGAAATGGTCAGGGATAGACTAGTGTTTGGCACAAACTCAGCAAAAGTGCAAAAGAAACGTTTATGTGCCGGGTCTTAGCTAACATTAAATAAAGCCGTGGACATCGCAAGATCGCACAAGATAGCACAAGCACAGCTGAGAACCTTTGATGCATGTACTCCGAGCAGCTCACATGAACTGACTGTGAACGCAGTACACGGAGAACAAGCAAGAGCTCCAAAGAGCGCTGAACAAAAAACGCATTAAACAATTGAAAAGGCAACAAAAGAATATGAAGCGAGTGACGCATACAAGCATATTCATAAGTGCAGCTACTGCGGAAACAAAGTAGGGTTTAAACTTAAGTTTAATTTAAGTTCATAGACAGGCTGCCGCTGGCGTTTGTCATGCCTACGACGAATACGATATTCACGAGATACAAGTTTAATGAGAAGACGCAGGGTATAAATGAGACTTTTGATCACTTTGTAACGGAGTTAAAATTGCTGTAACAGAGTTACAACCCTCTGACGCTGAGCAAGCCTTTGTAGACATATCAATAGGAAAGCAAGGTGTAAAGCTTAAGTTTAAATTACGTTCATAGACACGCTGCCGCTAAATATTCACAGGTAAATCCACAACTTAATACCGGGAATGCCTGTTAAACATCTCAGATTCACGAGTACCGATTTGGGTAGTGATCACTTCGATGAATGAAAGCTGTTATCTTTACAACGGTTGACAACGAAGATGAGATGGTCAGGGAAAGACTAGACAAACACGGAATGTAACTTGAACACAACACATCCTCCAAATACGAACCTAATTGAAACAAATAATGATAATCAAATCCTTGATGACAGCAACACTCATAACAGTCACAAAACAATTACATTGACAATCATGTTACGTTATTTTTAAAATGTTTCCTTTTCTTTTTCATAACTTCTTTAACACACTACTTCTCCGCTGCGAAGCACGGGTATTTTGCTAGTTCAAGAATATAACCGAAGAAAAAAGAAAGCAGGTTACAGTAGGTGGTTGATGCAACAGCTTGTGTGGTGCAGTGCTAAGAACTACTGACTCCCAATCAAGAGGTTCTGGGTTCGATGCTGGCTGCTTCTCAAGTTTACCATTTTGAGTAAAGAGCTGCTATTATTGTTAATATTATACAATAAAAATATACATTTGATTTGCGTCTGTAACAGCTGCTGTAATTTTATAGTGCTTGTCAAAGTTAGTGTTTTTTTAATCAGTTTTATTCTCTCAGTCGCGTTCACGCTTTCCCTGATCTGACACTGCTGTTTTCAAATAAAGATGCACTATAACAAAGGTGAACTCAGATCGGAGAAAGAGAACAGAAGCCCTCCCCGCAAGAAACGTCCACTCACATATAAGAACAACACAGCTGCACCAGGCGTAAAGGTGAAAGATGGCACCGTTTGAATACAGAACAAAGTCCAGCGTCATCCTGCCAATCACTTGTCTTTCAAAGAAACAGCACAGCTTACAGAGCTAGTCAGATCCCTAGGGCAGTAGTATGTATCGTGATCATGAGTGAGAATAAAAGTGAAAAAAAAGGTAACTTTTACAAGTACAGTACTATAAATGTACGCGGTCTGTTACAGTACAAACCAAATGTATATGTGTACTGTATAATATTAACAATAAGAGCAGCTCACTACTGAAAACAGTAAATCAGGATTGAACCAGGGTCTCTTGATTATTAGTCATCAAATCTTACTGCTATGCCACGGAAGCTGTTGCATAGTCCTTGAACATTTTGTGAAAGGGTTTATTTAATCTTTGGACTTCAGGCTTCACACATTCTATAGTTTATGCCTACATTTTGTAACATTCATTACTAAAATATGAAAAAGTTTCTGTTTTAACAATGTGTTTACACAGATTACTCTAGAAACGGAACACACATGAAATGCATGTGTTCCAAATAACGATCTGTTATTTCCACTCTAAAACTCCAGCAGTTCACTCCCAGATAATCAAACAAGGCATGAGCTAGGAGAACTTAGTAAACATTCTGCGGCGGTGGGGGGATGGAATAGCAGGCTGCTTGCTGCTTGTCTTAATCAGCACATTTACAGGACAAACGACGCTAACGGAGAGGTGCGAACGGATTTAAGGTGGGCCGGATTTACGAGTTTTCTCGTAGGCTCTGGTAATTCTAGTGTTAAGTATAATACATTTACAATTTACAATTAACTCAGAGTTATTTCATATAAAAAAGAAAACATTTAGCCTGTAATGCACTCCAGAATTTTCCATCATTCAATAAATGCCTGTTTATTTGTATTTATTTTTATGCTTATTTGTATTATATTTATTAACATAATTTATTTTTTCAACTTCATTGTCACCTGTTATCATTTGTCTTCATCATCTTTTTCAGTTTCACTTTTGCTTGTGGAATATTGCAAATCATCATTATTATTATTATTATTATGAAGATTAAATAAAACTCTATTAATTTATTACAGTTGGTAAGATTCATATTTTTATAAACTTAAATATTTCCAACTGTATGCCACATTTTATTAATTCATAAATGATATTTTAATATAAGTAGAAACACATTGATGAAGTGTTGCAATCCATTAGAGATACCCCATTTAACGATCATGTGATAAAAAGATAAAAATAAAAACAACAACAAAAGGACTGTATGGTCTGTGGGAATGTTTGACTTTCATGTGAATAAGAATTTTAGAGAAATTTCACAATCCCTTATTAGGAATTTTCAGTCACTAATTACACTCACTATGGGGCCTTCAAGGGAGATCAAAAACTGTGAATACCTCTAGTTTCAAGGTCTAGGTCATGTAACTAGAAGGAATTGTTCTACCTTGCCTTGTTGTTGACTACACTGGGGCATCCCTCTGTCCAGGACCACCAATGTTCTTCTCAGACATGTCTCTGCACGGCTATTCTTTCCAGGGAAAAAACACACTAAAGTATCAGAAGTTCATCACCTTCTCTCAGGTTTTCCCCTGTGTCTCCAGAGTCAACTGTGAGATTGGAAATATCTAGATATGCAGTTATCATATAAGCAAATGCACATGAACTGCAAGATGCACATGTGTGTCAACCTTTTCAGGTGATTTATAAAAACTGAGGAAGAAAGAGCAAGATACAACCTCAAATCTACATCCTTTATTTTATTACAAGAGAGGTGACAAGGTCTTGTTGAGGCTACATATCTGGTCCTAGTGTCTGGCATTTTCCTATTTTTGTTTTAATATTTATTTATGTAATGTTCTTGCCAATTTGTGTTGTGAATTTAAAGCAAACAGTCTAAACAATACATCAAAAATGCCCCCTAGTGAGGGAAACCATCAAACCCCCAACTAGTTATGAAAGTGCAAACACAATATCTTAATAAAGAAATGATTCATTGATCACAAAATGCTCTTCTTGGTAAAAAGCTCCAAGGAGCACAAAAGGCACAGCAGGAGTTGCCTAAAAGGCAATCCAAAGCAAACAAGTCCCAAAACCACAAATCCAGCAAGAATAGTAAATAAATAGAGCATTAAGGTCACAAATCCAGAATAATCACAAAAAAGCATAATAGATCTATATAACTTACTTAAATCATTAAGCACATTCAATGAACCATCAAGGGACTGTGGGTTTTCCTCAATCTTTATAGGGCCGAGGGCAAACCTTTGATAGTGATGGGCAGGTGGCACCCACAAAATACATGGAGCATAGTAAAAGATATACAATGGCATGAATACGTTTGTGCACCCTTGCTTGTAATTTCTGTTATTGTGAATAGTTAAGTGAGCAGAAGAACTAATCACCAAAGGTATAAAGTTAAAGATGACACATTTATTTTTGGCATTTTATTTAAGATTAGTGTATTGTTTTTGTTTTGTACAAATGTAAAGTGAAAAAAGAGAAGTAGCATCATGCAAATGTTTGGGCACACCAAGATATTTCAGGTGTCAGATAACTTTTCCCAAGTTTTTTCCTTATTTCATTAGGGCTATGGCTTGTTCACAGTCATCTTTAGGAAACCCCAGGTGATTCAAATCACAAAACTGTTCAAATTCTCTGACTCCTCAAACCTTGTTGCAAGAATCAGCAGCCATGGGCTCCTCTAAGCAGTTGCCTAGCACTCTGAAAAATAAAATAATTTCTACAAAGCAGGAGAAGGCTACAAGAAGATAGCAAAGTGTTTTCAGGTAGCTGTTTTCTCACTTTGTATGAAATGGCAGTTAACAGGAACAGTGGAGTTCAAGTTGAGGTCTGGAATTCCAAGAACAATTTCTGAGAGAACTGCTCATTGGATTACTGGAAAGGCAAATAAAAACCCCTGTCTGACTACAAAAGACCTTTAGGAAGATTTAACAGACTCTGGAGTGGTGGTTCGATGTTCTACTATGCAACAACAGCCGAACAAATATGACCTATTTGTAGAACAGCAGAAGAAAACCTTTTCTGCATCCTAGCTACATAGTTCAGCACCTGAAGTTTGCAAAGGAACATCTAAACAAGCCTGCTATATTTTGGAAACAGGTCCTGTGGACTGATGAAGTCAAAATAAAATTTTCTGGCCACAATGTGCAAAGGCATGTTTGGAGAAAAATGGTGCCAAATTGTAGGAAAAGAACACATCTCCAACTATTAAGTATATGGGTGGGTTGAATGAGCTTTGGGCTTGTGTTGCTGCCAGCAACACAGGGAGCATGTCATTGGTGCAGAGAAGAATGGATATAAATAAATAACAGCAAATTCTGGACGCAAACATCACACCATCTCTAAAAATGTTGAAGTTAAAAAGAGGATGGGTCTTGCAACAAGATAATGATTTGAAACACACCTCAAAATCTACAATGAAATACTTCAAGAGCTGTAAGCTGACAGTTTTGCCATGGCCCTCACAGTCCCCTGACCTTAAATGCAACTGAAAATCTGTGGCCAGATCTCAAAAGAACAGTGAATGCTAGATGTCCCAAGAATCTTGCAGAATTAGAAGCATTTCGCCAGGACAAATGTGCAAAAATACCCCAAGTAAGAAATGAAAGACTCTTGAGTGGCTACAAAATGCATTTACAAGCTGTGATACTTGCCATAGAGGGTGTTACTAAGTATGGATCATGTCAGGTGCCCAAACGTTTCCTTTAGTTCCTTTTAATTTTTTTGCTATTTTGTACCTGTAAATGATGGAAATAAAAATGTACTCTTGCTTAAAATGTTAAAGAAATGTATCATCTTTAACTTTATGTCTTTTGGTGATCAGTTCTGCTCACTTAACAATTCACAATAACCGATATTTTAAGCAAGGGTGTCCAAACTATTGCATGTCACTGTATAGATACAGAAACTAAATGATTAACAATATTAACACAATCAAAAGAATAAAAAATTAACAAAACAGACATAATGGAGGAATTTGAATCCCTGCCAGACTGGGACATCCTGGCTTAAACATAATAATCTCCTTCATTTCATGGTTTGTTTTTTTTAATGAGTTTCAAATTGAGACCTTTTAAAAAAGCCCAGCATGCCTCATGCGAAGTGCCAAGGAATTAGTTTTCCTGTTTTTTTGTTTAGCTTCCTTGGTGTTCTTTTCTTTTATTTTTTTTTTTATCTTTTATTTGATTTTTGTTGATTTTTTTTTTCCCTTTGCATTTTGGAATTTTTGGATATACCGTACTAAAGTTATTTAAAATCAATCAACTGAAATCAACACTTTCTTATTTGATCTTAAGATTTTTTGCTTCCTTCTTCCCTTTTCAGTATATTGTACGCCTTACTGCCATTTTTTTGCAGTAAGAAGGTCTCAAGCTATTTTTGGGGATATTTTTGGTTTTGTTTAAGCCTAAATATCAACAAAGTGTATTTTACATGTTTTATAATCAGTATCTCTCACCCTGTAATCAATGTCAACTTCTTTACCTGGTAGTGGAGAGCTGGTTTTAATAGGATGCCAAAAATTTGATAAAAATTCTTTACTCTCCAATAGGTATTATACTTGCAAGGAAGAGCACTTCAGTAACTTTTTTTGTGCAAGTTTTGATGCATGTCAAATCTTTTAAAGTGCTTCAAGATTCAATTGTCTATATAAAAATATGCATTTAAGACAAATCTTAGCATATTTCTTCTTTATCCAGATTATTTTTCTAGGATTAGTTAAACTTTTGTTTTTTCTTATCCTTTTTGAATAAAAAATACACTCCAAATATTAAAACTCAAATTTCTTTTTCAGCCTGTTTCAGATTGTAGTTGATTTAGAAAAATAATCAATAAGATCTTGCACTGGACAGCATGAAGATGTAATGCACAGTGCAACAGAGCCCAAATTCAATTCTTAGCACAGTCCATGTCTGTCCAAAGTTTTAATGTTCAACATATATCTGTAGGGTTTTTCCCTGGGACCTTCTCAAAGATGTGCTTAGTAAGTTAACTAGAGATGTTAAATTAACCCTGTTAAAGAAAGAGTACATTAGAGGGTCAACTCAGGTGGTACGGTTGGGAGACAAAGTCAAAGTGGTGAGATTGCATTGGTTTGGACATGTGCAGAGTAGAGATGCTGCATATATTGGGAAAAGGATATTAAAGATACAGCTGCCAGGAAAGAGGAAAAGAGTAAGGCCTAAGAGGAGGTTTATGGATGTAGTGAGAGATGACATGCAAGTGATTGGTGTAACAGAACAAGATGTAGAAGACAGGATGATATGGAAGAAGATGAACTGCTGTGGCAACCCCGAAAAAAAAGAAGAAGAAGAAAAAGGGCGTTGATTATGATAGATTAATATCTGGTTTAGATAGTGATTGGACCAAGCTTTTAACCAGTGCACCACCATACCTGTTTTATGTATGTTGTTGTAATTACTTATTTACATAACTTCATATTGCAGCAACTCTTTTTGTCAGTTGCAAAAGATGTTGAGAGTGCTGTATTGACTTCATAGGAAATTAGGCAGTAAAAATGCTATTAGTAATCAAGTGATGAGACAAAGTTCAAACCCTGGTATAAACTATAACTAAGCAATCAATAACCAATAACCAGAGCCAAAATATTTATCACTATAAAGTTTGGGGTGAATTCTAATGTCACAGGATGCTGGGGGTCAGACCCAGCCGGGACACCAGGAAGGACCGAAAAGTGGCTTATACATCCCCCAGGCCATGAGGGTGCAACCGCCCTGGTAGTTGAGGGGACCACAGGAAAGGAGCAAGGAGGATCAAGCCATTTGGGGCCCATGGCCACCACCAGGGGGCAACCGGAGCATCATGGATCCCAGGAAACATGCATTTCTGCCACACCTGGTAAGGTGGAGGGAGATCCTTCCAGCGATGCCCGGAGTGCTTCTGGGTGCAAGGGTAGCACTTTCGCCACACCAGTAGGTGCTGCCGGAAGGACGTCATCAGGCACCTGGAGCACATCCAGGTGGAAATAAAAGAGGCCGGCTCACTCCAATCAGGGAGCTAGGGTCGGGAGCGGGAGCAGGACGAAGCTCCCAGGAGGAGAGGAAAGGCGCCCCACGGAGACTGAAGGAGAGGCCCATGTGGAGGCTGATCGGTGCTAGGAGCACTGTGTGCTATGTGGGACCTTTGGTCAAAATAGACGTGTGTGGCATTCGACATCCAGTGTCTGTGTGTCTGGCTGTTTATCACACTAATCTTGGACAAACAGCAAGTGCAATGCTAGCTTACATATCTTTATGCCAATGATATAACACATTTTAAAATCTTTACAAATTTTTCAGAAAAAAAATATTAAAACTATTTAAAAGGTTCTTTTAAATCCCAGACTGCATGTAAAACATTAGTAAAAAAAAAAACAATCAGCAGCCACAAAAAATAAAATAAAATGCCTGATTATGACAAGTATTGCATCCTTCTCTCATTAAATGTAACTGAGTTAGATACAGTATGGAAACTGGACTGCAAGCAACTTTCACGCTTTTTTTGCAAGGCGAATGAACATTTTTTGGTAGGGTGTTTTAATTTTATATCATTTCCCAGTCTCTTTTTCCATAAACAAGATAGAGGATAACCAATGACCTGAGAACAGAAAGCAATCTGGGTGGGAATAAGCATAAGCGCAATAAGTAGTATGCTCAGCATGTATTGACACACATACATGTTGCAACACCTTTAGTGAACTAATCCTGCAACTTGTAAGGGAAAACCATCAAAAATGGAAACCGATATGACTTGTACTGTTTGTGACACATCCAATTTTGCATGAAAAAGCTGAAACCAAAAAAAAGAAATATTACTAGCAATTATGCTGCCTTACTTGATACTCATTATCTTACACTTTTTATTTTATAAGAAATGTAATAATTAACAATCATCTATATAATCAGTTGAAAATATGGGTAAACTACCTCTACTGAGGCATCAAGACCGTAAATGGCAAGGTGGTCTTTAGTACTACTTGGCTATATCAACCTTGTTTATCTAAATGATTAAAAACATTGAGTTCCAAAAGGGTACTTGTTTTTGGAAGCTTATTTTACTGCATGTTTTGAGCTTGATGGAAAATAGATCAGGAAAAAGGTTTGCTCTGGTAGTATAATAGTTGTTCAAAGTGGATTAGGTTTTAAAAGTGTTTATTTCCATCATCCTAATATCAGATTAGCAAATGATATATATATATATATATATAGAGAGAGAGAGAGAGAGAGAGAGAGAGTAAAAAAATTGTTTTGCTGAGTTGTTTTGTAATTGTGATTATGAAACTGTAAATGTACTATTTACACTTCAGATTGTTTTTTATTATTATGACACATTAAAAAGTCTTTGTAGTTAATCAATTTATGCACTGCAGAAAAAGCAATTTAGTTCCACTACTTTTAATATTGTCATCACCTTCGTACCATACTGAATCTTTTAATCATTCAATTGTACAGACTTAAATTAAAACATATGAAGAGTCCACAGTAAACAAAGCTGCCTCTGAGCTGAAGGGATTAGGGATGTGATTGCCTAATGTTGAAGTGCTAGTGTGCTGCCCGGCAAAGGTCTTTCAAGTACTTCTGTATCAATGCAAACCAGACTACAACCCAGGGCAACAAGGAAATTTAAGTTTTAAAAGCTGCATTTTTTTATAACTTAAAGATATATTTATTTTATAAAGAATGAGTTGTGTGTGGGGAAGTGGGGGGGACGGGAAAGTACGGAATTTAAGTGAGATGAAAAGCATCTTTACCATGCCGGAAACATCTGGTTTCATATTTGAAGACCAAAAAGGAAATTGCAGAAAAGAAAGAAAGAAAGAAAAAGGAAAAAAAAATCTAATGTTTTGATTTATATGATTGTTTAAAGCTTGTATGCTGTCAGTTATAAGTTTTAAACTGCAGGACTTAAAAATGAGAAACAAAAACAGGGTGTCTGGAAATGTGACAAGGCATTTGTCAGCTTTTAAGATTGATTATCTGGTAAGAACGTACATGACATTTGATGTCTGTCCTTAATTAAACAGATAGTAAGAGACCATTAATGACGCAACCATTTTAGGCACTCAAAATTATAAATTAAGAAACACCATCCTGGCTTCTGCTTTAGCTGTATATTTGCACTTCCATGTCTCACTTTTAACTGTTTAGCTTTGAAATAAAATAAGGGTGTTGAGGGGGGTCCACTTAAACAGTCTGATGTTTCAAAGTTCATCTGCAAAAGTGAACATTTTCTGACAAGGCAAGTATACTTAATGAATGGTATTAACCTTAATAATCTTGCATGCAACTCAGAAGTAGTAGATACTAAATTCACTGTACAGATCATACATTATAAAGTTGCAAGTATATTGTATAAAAAAGTTCAAACTTTCCATATTTTTGCTGAAATGCTGCAGCATATTTACTAATAAATATTGTTCCTTATAAAGAGAGAAGCAGGTGTATGTATGTACATGTATCAAGCACTCACTTTAGAGCTTATGAAAAAACTATATAAGCCTGCAATATTTTCAAATATCCCTGTTTTTTATAATCTGGAATTGCTTCTTACTTTGCCTATGGATGCCTAGACTGTACTACCTATAATCCCAACCATCAGTAAAATATTTACTGGGATGGATACATTTTAAAACACAGTAACTTTTACAGTCTATTAAAGCTTAACACTGTTAAATCTGTAAATGTATACAAATGAATACTTCTGAAATTTAGTCCATTTGTCTTGTGCTTTTAACTTTTTTCATTTTAGTTTCAGTTCACGGGAAATTTAAAAAAAAATTAGTTTGCTTATATAGTCAAAAATCTAATACTTGAAAGATTTCCTGCAAATACAGAATGTGCATTCTTTTCTTTCTTTGATCTGTTAACCATGCAATGGAAGCTGCAAAGGCAGACAAATCAGTGGGAAAGATTGTATGCTTGCACAAGTGCTTTAGGATAAAGCCATACTGACTAAAAGTGTCTGGTTGACAATCACCTTGATAAAAGTGGTAATATCTGCATTAAACCAAATTCTTTTAAAGACTTACAGTATATATATGCACATATTTTGTGTCCTCTGCTGTTAAAAGTTATACCAACAACATTAACAATTATACACCTGTGGAAAAAGAAGTTGAGAATTGTTTGTTTTATGAAGAAAGACAAACATTGGAATGAGTGATATGAAAATCACTGTGGGCAAAATTTTTCAATAAACCACACAAACATCTGAATCATTAAGTAATTGACATATTTAGCATTTTTAAGAACAAAATAAGATAATGGTTTTTAAAAATGCTGAAATACGTCTTTTTTACTTTAGACGTCAATGTTTTCAACAACTACAAATTCAGTAGAGTGTATTTTAGGAACATTAACCACATAACAGAATCTAGCTGCAGAAAAATACTAGAGAATAACATGCGACATTTACACAGGGCCAAACTTGAGTTACCAATGGACGTATTGCACATGTCTTTACTATTTGTCAAAAAAAAAAAAAAAATTGGGCATTCAGAGATGGGTACCCAGTCCATGGGTCTCTGGGCCTGACAAGGCACAAGAAGCTCCCCTTCCTCAACCCCTGCCACCAGACAGAATCAACCCACCGACATGATGATTAGGTGTGCATCCAAATTCAGATACTTATTTGTACTTGCAGGACAAGAAACACAATTTAACAACTTTGTTATACTAACTGAGTAGATAGTACATACTACAAATTTTACACAAAAATATTTTGCATTGGCCTTAGAGTACTTTTCATGAAAAAAACAGAGAATGGGCAATGGCCAATACACACTTTCCAAAATAAACCACAAATACAGTAAAACACCACAAAAACACACATTGTACTGCTTTCATTTTCAACAAGTGATCAAAAAAATCCTGGTCTCTAGTTCCCTTGAACAAAGTTTGTCCTCGCTAAAGCTGAACGAGCTCATGTAAATATCATATAAAGTCTGTAAAAGGTTTGAAAAATGCTGAGGCATAGAAATCTTTTGAATTATGTAAAAAATATAATTTGGTTACATGTTTAATTTGTTATTTCTTGATTTAATTAAGTTCTCTCGTTGTATGAAATGTATATTTGTTTTGGTTCTCTTTGTTCCTTTGTTTATGTAAAATTTTAGAAAATACCTTATAATTAATAAAAAATAATTTACTGTAAGAAAACAGTAGCATCAACATGATCTTTTGTTAATATTTGAACTCAACCAACAAAGATTGGCCAACACTCCTCACCAGGTCTAAATATAGCAGAAAACACAACTAGAGTAGAAATGTAGAATATTTATTCATAAATCAATTGTCCTACCTTACAGAGGCAGCAGTCTTACCAAAAAATTGACCTTTTAGGGGGCCTTACCAGTGCAGCTGGGTTCAATTTCCAAAACCATTTTTGACTTTTCACAAGGGCTCCCCTGACCTTTTGGGTCCCTGGGTTTATGCCTGGCAGGCCTTTTCAAGAATCCATCAATGGGATAACCCAGTACAAATTAATTGCAAGAACTGTTACCGATCCAATCCTAGGCATGGAATGTTTGGATTTGTACAAATTTGGTGCTTACCTTCTGATCAGTGCATATGAGCAGGTTTGATAATAAATGGATGGCTAGTCAATAGAAGCTCTAATACCAATAATTTCAAAGTAAATTATTTCATGAATAAAACTATTGAGTAATTGCAATTTATAATTAAAAAATTGCTATTGTTCCAAATCTTCCTTTCTCATTAAAAAATGCATTAGTTGTCACTGAATTTCTTGACTATGTTTTTACTGTTTAATCGAGCAGTTCCTAAAACAATACAATATTGAACTGTACATGCATAAGATGTTATTTTTGAAGGTAGAATTATTTTTATTTATGAATCCCAGTAACATTAGTTTAGAGAGTAAAGCTGATTGTTCAGTAAGCGTTTTAAATTTTTGATTATGTATTTACTTACATATTTATATTGTAAGATTGATTTCAGAAAATATATTTTTCATTAATATGTCAAAGACAGTATATCTTATAAACCTCCACTCCCTACACAGAAACTGATACACTTTTGATGATGACCATAATTCAATAAACACAATCACTTAGACCCCTCAGGATGTTTGGTGTTTGAGAGGAAAGGGTACATAAGCAGATAAAAATTCAGAACCATAACACTGTACTGTATCATTCAGATAAAACAGAGACAGGGAAATGATAGATATTAAATAATAAAATGTATAATACATCAGTGGCTATTTTTTCTCTGATAAGCAGTGTTATGCAACTGAACTTTACACAACACTTATTAAAAGAAACAATATTCCTTTTCTAAGTATGTCTACATTTAAGAATAAATATATCAATTTAAATGTATACTGTGTTGTGATAACTGTGTCACTCAGTGCTCATTAAGCTGTCTTACTTTGTGATTATGCTAGTTTCTTTAACATATACATGAAGATTATTTGAAAATTAATTACATAACAGTTTTTCTACAATATAAATCATGAAGATTTGGAATAGTTAAACCTCTTTAATTTGTTCTGCAGACTTGGAAATAAAAAAATACTACCTGAAGTATTACAGGTATTATTGTTATTGCATCATTTAACCAAGCATTTGTTGTATTTTTTACAATTGGACCACAGACAGGTTGATTGGCTTGCACACGGTCAATCAAATCAATGTAAAAAAGCACAGGCTTTGAAACTGCACTGAAACTCTCATTTGGCTGTTTTGTGCGCATAAAAAAAGTTATTACTTTATTCAAAAAGTGTCCTTCAGACACCAAGAACTAAAGCATTGATAAGGAGACAAACTGAAAAAGCATATTGTGCCAATATTGCCAATATTGTTAGAGGCCAAAACGTTAGCTTGAGAACAGGAAGGTATTATAAAAGGTTTTATTGAACAGCCTGCAAGAGATGCCTTCAATTGCCTAATATTGTGATCAGAAGTGAAAGCCTCCATGACATAAATTAGTTACCAAAACCCAGTTTTCTAAATAATAGTTTGTTAGAGGGAACTACTCTACCTAAGTTATTTTTTGTGACTTAAAGATTGATTGTTTTTTTTTACTGCAAGCAGCCTACTATTTTAACATAATGCATTCCTTATTAGTTTGTGAACAGAATCGCCTACTAATTGTAAAGCTCAATTTGTACATTCTACATATTGTTCTTGACTCTTCTACTTGATTATCCTAAATGAAGACAGGTAAAGAAGCTAATTCTGAAGGCTGTAAAAAGACAGATATTTCACTAGGTCATGTTTTGGGAATGTTCCATCCTCAGATCTTATAAGTAAAGTTTTTATTTATTTACCAGAATGTCTTGGAATCAAAATAGTGCCCTAACTTTCACATAATACTACTGTTAGTAATTCTTAATGGAATATCGCTGTTTAATAAACAAGACTGAAGGTGCTGAGGGGAAATATGTCCCCCTGAATTTTTTTGTGCCTTTCCCCCCATCATGTTGCAAACTCCTGATTGTGCCACAAGAAATACAAAGGGAAACGTCCCCACTTTACTGGTAGTGCTGCTGAAAACATCAAGGATTAAGTTCTTTAGTTGAGCTACTAACAGCCCCACAAGCCTAAGTGTTCTAAAACCGGTCCTGTTAATGAACAACCTATTATGGTGACTATATTTCTAGCATGTCATCCTATATTACTAATCTGAAAAGATCCTAATCCACCTAGAATAACACAGCAGGAAAACTATGTCCTATTTTACTGTGTTTTTTTACATATAATTTGAAAAAAATCAAATTTGCTTAATGAGTAACTGTACAGAATAAACTTAAAATTTGCCAGACTTATTAATGTTGTCATAATTAAGCCTGCTGAACCTCTGCTAACTCTGAGAATATACTGTATCTTATTAATTGATGTGTACAGGAAGGATTCTCAGATTAATTGAAATAAAATGCAATATTTTATGTCTGACTAATTTAATTCACTGTCATTTAATTTATATAATAAATAGTTTTAAAAACTAGTCCAATGGAAAAAATAAAACAACAAAGAAAATATAAACAGTAAAGTAAAAAATGACAAACAAAACAAGCAAACAAAGATACAAAAATGTGCCAAAAAATATCATGACACTCAAGATGTCAAAGATTATTATGAGCAAAAGGACCAGGAGATGACAAAAAAGATAAGAATCATGGTCAAAAATGGAAGGTGAAGCTCAAAATACCATGAAGGAAAATGAAACTGAGCAACCAAAAACAAAGAGCCAGACAAAGATTAAGAATCAGAACCAGAAGATCAAAACCTGACATTAGCACCTACTGGTTTAGAAACTACCACTGAAACAAGAGGGTTTCTGAGGGATAATCCGAAATCTGAGGAATAATCTGAAAGCACGAGCGCTGCAATATTTACAGTATATATGTCTTCTTATGATGCTGACCAATACAAAGATGTTGTGAAAATAGCAAAAATCAGAAAAATGACTTTATTATATTCTATTCATAACATAATATAAACGTAAAATTTAAACTTTCCACACATGCATAAACCGTTATACATGTATAGAATTGCGTGAATACTACAAAAAGAACACTATACTATAAAATGTATAGACAAGTGTGAGGAAGTACATAAAGTCCTTTTTTTTCTACGGTATAGAATATGAGGGACGTTCAAAAAGTTTCCACACTTTGGTATTTTCGTTGGAAACGGTTAAGGCGGGAAGAGTAGTAATTGGGCATTAAAAAGCTGGTACGACACTTGGAAAATTGAATCGCAAAGGAAGGTGACTATGTAGAAAAGTGATGTAATTTTTGAAATCTTTAATAAACAGAGTTAAGAAAAGTGCAGAAACGTTTTGAGTGTCCCTCATAGTTACTACGTGCCATCTTTTTCAACTTTCCCCCAGCACCTCAACATTGCAGCCACCTTGAATCCCTGGAGCAACAGAAGACTGCCAGACAAACAATGAAAACAAACAGATGATTACAAAAAATGTAGGAACACAAAATGTACAAAACTAAGTGTAAAATGTGATAGACAATAAGCTAGACAGAGCTGACGAGATTTAATTGTATCTCACTAACAAACTTCTAGATGTTTGCAGTCTTATTTTAATGTAACCTTCCAGTAGCATGTCTTGAATTTAAACCTGCCTCTTCCTAATGGGCCGTGCCTAGTATGCTTCTAGAAGAGGATATCCATGTGTTATGTTCTCCAGATACAAAAAAATTCCTCAAATGGATCTGCTTGATCCAACAGAACAACAGCTCAAATATTGAGGTCCACTTGGATTTTTAAGTTCCTTACACTATTAATATAAAACTATAAGTTTTTTGCCACTATGTCTGCTAATGTGCATATTGAATGCTAATAGCTGGTACCAATATCTGATGGTATAGCCTGATAAATGATTAGATTCTTATGAAGATTAAGACCCTGCTTTTAGCATCCTGCTCTGTCCAAATCTATCATCCTACAGTCTTCTCTAGCCACATCTCCCAAAGCGCATTCTGGGAATACAACACACGTTTATAAAAATTTCTCAGAGTCTCATGAACTCTCAAATAACTATGTATTTGAAAACAGCTGGTTTTACTGTTTCACTGCTGAGAGAGAACCTTCTTTGCTTTTTAAGGATTTGGGTTCTCATTCACCTGCATCCTGGTATAGAATTTCAGAGGTAGGGTGGGAAGTGTACATCTGATATATTTGTAATTTGCTGTTTTGATCTCTCTTTAAAAATTTGGAACTCACACCTTCAATTTGCTAAATTTGTGATTGTGTACTTCTAAACTTTCAAGAATCACTCAAAACCCAGCGATTATCATTTAATTCATAACATATCCAACCCTGCAGTTTAACTTAGAAGTTTATATCTGACCTGGGGTCTCATGTATAACGCCGTGCGTAGAATTCACACTATAACATGACGTAAGCACAAAAGCCGAAATGTGCTTACACACAGAAAAATTCAGATGCAGGAATCTGTGCATACTCCAACTTCCGCGTTCTTCCGCTATATAAATCCTGATCAGTGTGAAAACTAACGCACGTGCACGCACCTTCTGCCCCGCCCCAACTCCTCCCAGAATTACGCCTCTTTGAATATTTAAATCAATATAAATCGCCCTTAAGCGCAGCCTTCTGTGAAAAGACAATGGGAAAAGCACTGGGGAAAATATAAGAATTTCAGCGAATACCAAGTGGAGGCAAAGGAAAAATATACTATTTGTTTATTTAAACCGTAGTATAATCAACAAAAGGAAGTTGATCGAGTGACATAGCGTGTTGAGGAAACTTGAAAGCTCACGTTCACAAAGTCGCACAGTGCCGGAAATAAAAAAGAACTTGTCAGATATCAAAGTCACCGTGAAAAGGCGAGTCGTAGCCCCCTGTCTGAGTGTCATATGAAAGCTTATTAGGATACAGAGAAAAAAAAAAAGCACACAGTGGGTAAAAGCACAAAATGTCAACTTCAATCTCGAAATTTTCACTTCAATCATGTAGTTTATTTTGTCATTAAAGTAGAACATCATAAACTTCATCTTAAAATCATTTAATTAACCAGTTTCTCAAATCACGTCATAATTAAAGTAGCACATTAAATGCTTTGTTTTGTATGTGATCTTCTATGTGCTCTATGTGTGTGAATCACTACTTGCTTCTTAAACCTGCTCTCTTCCTCCGACTGGACACAGAATCCATTACATTTGTGATATTACAGCTCTGAATAACTAAAATATTGAGATGTATACTGTACGTGATATCATTTTCATGATGATAGGAGTTAAAGCACGTTATTAAACATGGGTTTCATGGCGCAGTGATTGTGCGCGACCTTCGATGAAATAATTTATTGCAGCAGTACTCAGGGGCAGCTCTAGGCTTGTGGCGGCCCTGGGCAGAGAAAGAATCTGTGGCCCATTCGCCCGCCAATGTCAATATGGTATCTTATGTACGGTGCATGGCCACGTCCGTTACGGACACTGCATAGCCGCCTCGTGCTCATGACACAAGCATTTAACTTTTGTCGAAATTTGCCGCTGTGTTTTTAGCTGTGTCATTATTTTCACTTTCTGTTTTATATTCAATATATATTGGTGTCGCCGCCCCTGCAGTCCTTGCTTTTCTTTCTCCAAGTAACCGATCGCCACACAATCAGCTCTGTAATAGATGTTAAGCCATCTGTATGCTTAGAGCGCCGATTCTTCAAAACGTTTAAGGAACATTGAAATATCTTCGTATTACATGTTTAATTATTCTATCCTTCACGCCAGTCTCAGTGAAGAATATAGATGATTTAAATGAAGTTAAAGTTTTATCTGTATAATATAATAAACATATTTTGCTGCATTTCATCTTAAAAATGATTTCGTCATCATATGTAAATACGCGCTTTATAAAGTGGCTCAGGTTGTGTAATATTATAACTGTAGTGCAAGTTTACATTTGGGTGATTGTACTTATAAGTACAACCAGTTCTACAAGGAGCAATTGATTAAGTGCGTTTAAAGTTCTTGGGATGAAACTGTTGAGACAACATGTGCTTGATACTGTATATAATTCTCTTTCCGATCAGCTGCTGCTGTGATTCCCCACTCAGATACAGTGATATAAATACTCCGAGTGGTGCAGTGAGAGTAATATGGAAAAAGATGATCCGCTGTAGCAACTCCTAATGGGAGCAGCTGAAAGAAGAAGAAGAAGAAGAAGAAGGTGCAGTGAGATTAACAACGCTAAAGCAGTTATGGTATTTGGGATACTATGGCTATTCCCTGGACCATTATATTGTTACAAGTTAATTACAATCAGATGCATTACACTAATAAACAATATGCGGTTAGTTTCAGTGTATTTATAAAGCCGTGTCAGGAAAATAAAAGAGTAGCCACACAGGAACAGTAGCACTGCTTTGACGCTGGGTGCCGCCAGTCTGCAAAACCGAACGGAGAACTTGCGTATGACAAGGTATGAGGTACCGTGGAAAAGTGCGTGGCTTTACGCCAAGTGTAGGTTTTATACATCGCGATTTGAAAGTGGAAAAGTTCTTACACAACATTTGTACATGAGGCCCCTGAACACTGATCTTACCCAAATACTGTATATGACATTTCTTTAATGGCATTTTATCCAATGCATCTGGCACTACCTCCTAAAAGAAGAGCTTATTTTGCATCAATGTCTTAATGAGAACAATAATAATATATTATTAAATACTAGCAAAATACCCGGGCTTCGCAGCGGCGAAGTACTGCCTTAAAATTTTTATTAAGAAGAAAAGTAAACCTTTTTAAACTGAGGGAAGATATACCAATAATTATTTGTTAAGGATCTCTTTGTATGCCATGTTGTCAGTTCGGCCCTCCAGTTGTAATATGACCAAGCTGTGCGCTGAGCTTACTCTTGAGCATGCACCGTACAGTTGGCCATGTGAAAAGCAATCTTGCCTCAAATCTCACAGCTTGGATTGCTGCTGTCATAATCGGTTTGAGTTTCATGGTTTGTTTCAATTACGTTAGTATTTGCAGGACTTGTGTTGAAGTGACATTCGGAATCTGTCAAGCGTTGTAACCATACAACCGGTATCATCGATAACTTCGCATCCAGCTTTTGAGAGTTTAAACATTCATAAACATCAAAGTGTCCACTACTCAAATCATCACCTGTGAATCTAAGATGTTTAAGAGGAATTGGCGGTTGTCCAAAGGTGTAAAATATCTGGCTATTTCGGTACACTTGAAAGCGACAACCGAACAATTCAGCGGCAGCCATCAACTCACATGCAGAACCATAGGTGAATGGCTTAAGCATTTCACTCTTATATGGCATTATACCACCGAAATAAGTACGTACATCAGTTTTGATTAGCGCAGGGAAGACGCCTACCAAATTTCATGAAGATGGGGCCATAAATAAGAAAGTTTAACGTGGCGGACGTTGTCGACCGTTATGACCATTATGCGTAGAATTTCGAAATGAAACCTGCTTAACTTTTGTAAGTAAGCTGTAAGGAATGAGCCTGCCAAATTTCAGCCTTCTACCGACACGGGAAGTTGAAGAATTAGTGACGTTGGAATGTTCAATATGGCGGCCAACAGTGGCGTCATACCAACGAAATACGTATGTACATCGGTTTCGGTTAGCGCAGGGAAGCTGCTTTCCAAATTTCGTGAAGATGGGGCCATAAATAAGAAAGTTCAACATGGCGGACATTGTTGACCGTTATCGACTGTTATGACCGTTACATGTAGAATTTCGAAATTAAACCTGCTTAACTTTTGTAAGTAAGCTGTAAAGAATAAGCCTGCCAAATTTCAGCCTTCTACCTACATGGGAAGTTGGAGAATTAGTGATGAGTGAGTGAGTCAGTCAGTCAGTCAGTCAGTGAGGGCTTTGCCTTTTATTAGTATAGACTAGCAGAATACCCGCGCTTCGCAGCGGAGAAGTAGTGTGTTAAAGAAGTTATGAAAAAGAAAAGGAAATATTTTAAAAATAACGTAACATGATTGTTAATGTAATTGTTTTGTCATTGATATGAGTGTTGTTGTCATCTCTCTCTATCTATATATATATATATATATATATATATATAT
>JANRMT010028174.1:75744575-75807420 GCA_026402145.1 Polypterus bichir lapradei
GCTCTTACTTTTTTACCGTTCATTTAATCATGGCTAGTGGCGGAAAAATTATAAAATGGAAGGAGGATTACACTGAGTATGGCTTTACCAAAACAATTATTGATGGCGAATCGATTATTCATAAAGCTTGAATTGATGATCTGTTTTTCTGTGTTAACCTCATATTTTTTCATACTTCTTCTCAAACCAAGGTGGTGCGAGGCTAAAATGAATCGGGATGCGCTGATCAATGTAATCGGTGTACCAGGAAATCATGCATTGACAAAAGTTCCCCTTTGATTGTAATGCAAAGTGTGATTAAATGCATTATTTTTTAACGCGTTATGGAGCACATGCATCGAAGCTTCTCAGCTGTGCTTGTGCTAAGAAAAGGAAAGATTTTAAAAATAACGTAACACGATTGTCAATGTAACCTTTGGTAAGTAGTGCCTGGAGGATTCAGTGTGGAGAAACTCTAGAGACAGCGTGTGTATTAACTTGTGGATTTTTCTGTGAATATTTGGTGGCAGTGTGACGAAGTTGCTTCGGAAGACGGCGTTAGCCGCGGAGCTCAGCTCAGCGCGAAATGAGGTAAATGGGAGGGGAGATGATGACGTGACTCCCCCACCCGCCTTAACTGTCAATCCCCCACAAACACAGTCTCTCGGAATTTGCATAAGCACACCCCTTCACCTGCAATTTTAACTTAGTTACAAAGTGATCAAAACTCTCGTTTATATCCTGCGTCCTCTCATTAAACTTGTATCCCGCATTACCCGTGGGCATGAGAAACGCCAGCGGTAGCCTGTCTATGAACTTAATTTAAAGTTTAGGTTTACACCTTGCTTTCTTTCCGAAGTAGCAGCCCTCATGAATATGGCAGTATATGTCACTCGCTCGCTTCTTATTGTTTCGCTGCCTTCTCAATTATATAATGCATGTTTTCTTCAGCGCTTTTTGGAGGTCTTCCTGGTTTTCTACACACTGCGTTTACAGTCAGTTCACATGATTACGTGGGAGGCGTGATGATGTCACACGAAACACCGCCCCCACGGCTTTCGCGCTCAACTCCATTACAGTATATGCAGAAAAATAGCTTCCAGTTATGACCATTACGTGTAGAATTTCGAAATGAAACCTGCCCAACTTTTGCAAGTAAGCTGTAAGGAATGAGCCTGCCAAATTTCAGCCTTCTACCTACACGGGAACTTGGAGAATTAGTGATGAGTGAGTGAGTGAGTGAGTCAGTGAGTGAGTCAGTGAGTGAGTGAGTAAGTGAGGGCTTTGCCTTTTATTAGTATATATATATATAAGTTACTACCACTAGACTAGGTAAACCTTTCATTATTTTTTTCACCATTTTTTGAACAGAAATAGTGGGATACTAATGTCTCAGCTTTGACTAAACTCCTTTCTAGCCCTAATGGCCTAATGGCTGATACAGCAAGGGAAATAAAACAGACTGAACATACAACAGAGAAGATAAATAACCAACAGACTGACACTTAAAAAGAACAAAAAGAAAAATGTAAAGTGATTAATGAATAATAAAATATTAAATGAAAATAATAATAACAAGAAAGAAGATAAAAGCATATTCACTAACATACTGTAAATCACAGAACAACTGATACAAAACATTACAATAAACAAAAAGAAGCAAGCAAATTAAAGTCAGTGAAGAAGCCCTGGCAAAACCATAGCCATCGGAATTAACTATAAGACTATAAGTCTTTCTATAAACTCTCTTCCAGTCATCTCTCAGTAGTCTCTGGATCTTACAGTATGCTCACACCTCCCACTGGGAGACCATCTTCAAAATAGTAGATACTTCTCAAGAAACTCTAGCCTTCTCTTCACTCAATTTAAATACAGTATGCTCATGTGCTTTATCTAAACCATTGTAAAGTACACTTACCAGTCCTTTGCCTAGACCCTCTCAACCAACCTTGATCCCTCTGTGTTACTAGTTCATTTATGGACATGTAGTACCTTTGCCAGCTTCTTCTCACTTTTTTGAACTATTTATCTGTTCAGTTTCTTTGATGTTGTCATTTACAGTTTACCCTTTACTGCAAACTGTTTTTCTTCTAGACATTCTCAGGCATAGCTCTCTCTGTGCACCAATTCAAGTTTTCTGCTTAGATGCTCTTTAGTTTAAGATATAATGGCCCTAAATTGATTATTTTGCAGAAATGTATGTCCTCATTATAAAATTTGCTTTGTAAAATTAATAGTGTATTCAGTCAACACATCTAAATTCAGGAATTTGCTGCTTCTCTGATCCAGTCATTTATTAACCAGAAATTATGATATGATGTGTTGGACAGGTGTGGTAGAGATGAACTAATGGATTTGGATTTGATTGTGTTATTTCTTACATACAGTCATCGCTTTTGTTTAAATCGTGATCAGATTAATAAAAGTGTGATCAGAAAAAAACACACTTTACTTTTTCTCCAGTTTTACTAGCGAGGGTTGCAGTGGCAACAGGCTGAGATGGACAGGCCACATCATGGACAATAACCTTAGCAGTCCTGCAAAGGAATCTCATTTTAGCAGCTTGTTTTGCAATCTAATCTTTTGGTTGCTACTCAGTTTTTGTAACTTTGGTGAACATAGGGATAGTAGGCTGAAAGGCAACTTATCATTTCATCTGAACACATAGCTCCCATTGCACCTTATTACTAAATGTCACAGGTACCTCTGTCTTCACTTGCAAACAAAATCCTGAAATACATAAACCCCTCACATTCACTTGAAGTGAATAAGTTACTGTTTCCATGAAAAAACTAAGATCTCAGATTTGGAGGTGCTAATTCTCATCCTGTTTGCTTCATACTGAGCTGCAATCTCTATGACTGCAACTCCTGAGGTCAATCTGATGAGGTCAAAATGACAACAGTATCTGAAAACAGTAGAGATTGAACCCATACATTTCAAAACTAGATACTCTCTAAATTTTGTCCATGAAAATGACAAACAGTATTGAAGACAAGACAAGCACTGGAAAAGGTAAATGAGCCCTTGGATATTTGTACAGGGACGAAAAACTGGTTCACAGTTACAGGCCAGTAGAGAACTGACATGGTTCCTTTATTGGACCATCTCAATTCCACCTGGCCCAGCATAGACATTTTCCACGGTTACCGAGAAGTGTGATGTCTTGGTAACTGGGATACACTCTTTTGTCCTCTCCATATACCACCCTTTTTCCACATCAACAGTGAATACATATATTAGCTAAAACACCCCTTAATATCTAATGTTTTCAGCATCTGAGGTAGGCTCTCAGCCATCGCTGTGATCCAATCCTCGACAATACTTCTAACATAGCCTCTACCAAAGAGGGCATATTCACAATGTTTTCTCTCCTATGATAAGAACGGGCCGAATGATTTGTCGAATGCTTTGCCAAATGTCTTTGATGCCATCTGAAAATCACTCTCTATGGCTCAAAAAAATACCCCCAGTAACAGGCTAAAAATGCACAGAATGTCACTTTACTTGATTTGAGAGCTTGCTTTACAATTTGTGTTCACAATCCTTTGACCACAACTCATTCAGGCTTTGTGTTCTTCACTTGAACTCATCCAGGACAATTACTAAATCTGCTAATCATTACCAATACACAATGAGTACCTATTTGGGGTCTTCATCAGATGCTGCATCCATCTCTTTGCACCATGTCTCTTTGCCCAAATGCCTACAACATACTCAGGCAGATGGATGGATTTGTTTTATTCTCTATGTAAGAGTTTAAACACAGGAAGCAATTTTATCTAATTGATCCATCATTTTTCTAAAATAATGCTGCAGATTTGGTTTGTGTTTATGTCGGTCCATTAACTACATGCTCCCAAAAATGTGTTTTACGGAGCAAACAATGAAAAAATGAAAAACAAAACTCCCCTCTCACATATTATTTGCTCTGGGTCTATCATTAGTGATAACATATCCATTATAGGGTTTTATATCAAGACCAACAGGAATCATCTGATGAAAATGGAAATATCACAAACTCATCTCACCATTCCAGTAGCATTTTGGAGACTTGCAGTACCCTCTAATAAAACAAGTTTGCATAATTAAACAGCATTTCTACAAACATTATTCAAACACCTATTTATAAATATGCACAAATATCTACTTAAGCAAAAAAGCTAATTAAAGGCAAAAAAATCAACTCTAAATAATGAATTAGTTGAAACAAAGACTAGCACCTACAGTGGAACTCCAAATATGGGAAACAATGGCTCATTTAATGCTAGTTAAATATAAAATAAATTGATTTAATTGAATAGGGGTTAACTGAACTACTAAAAATTATATGTGACTAAGCACTCAAGGAGCCTGTTAAAGAAATCTGATGTCTCCAACTGTGCAGTCAAATGTGATGTAAGTCCTTTACGGTTGAAGGAGCACTTTAGCTCAAAATGTCTTTTGCTTAGATTGTACTATTTACTGTACTTTTATTGTTTTTTTTTTGTTGAAATGATTTATTCCCTTCAATTCATCTTAATGAACTGAGGCAAATGTGCAAGCAGTACACAAAATTCATGGTTACTGGGAACCAAAGTCCATCAATCAAGCTTTCTGAAGTGACATCACTTGCAGTGGTACAAGAAAAAAAAGGAAAAGACTTTATATTCATCCATGTGTCATGAAACCCATTTAATCTGGTTCAGCATTTCAGGGATAAAGCTTGACCTGGCAGAATTGGGTAAAAGGCAGGATCAGCCATGGACAGAGTACACGTTCATTGAAGAATACCCACACACATTGGAAAAATATATATACAGTAAAAGTGTAGTAAATAGGATTAAATTGGAATTAAATTTTAAGTGTCGTATTGGAGACTTCAAAGAAAGATAGGAGAACAAGTGTACCTTGCCTTACGTCCTTCAGTTGTCATTTAATGGCTGAGTGGCTACACATTAAAGTTGTGATTAAAGAACCTACTGTATACAGGACATCATTCTGCTTCTAGTATTCTACTTGCAAGTATCTCAAATCCACAGTTGATGCAAAGAGAGAAGAAATTAATTTAGCAAACATTCAACATGGCTTTAAAGAGGGGAGATCTAATTTCAGAAATATGCTAGAATATTTTGAAAAAGGCAGTGAAATATTTGATCAGAGGGCTGCATACATTTTTAATCTTGCTTTTCAAGTTTCTTAATAAGGCACCATATGACAAACATAAAGAGGTATGAATCCTAAGCACAGAGTGCAGATGGGTGTAAAACTGTCTTAAACACAGGAAGCATCAAATTGGTGCAAGAACTATATAGCAAATTACTCGATATTAAAATTATATTATATATATATATATATATAAATATATATATATATTTTTTTATATATATATATATATATATACATATATGAAGAGTTTGAAGCTTAAATAGTTGTGGATTGCATGAGATCTATCTGTAAGGACATTTTGCTGAATTAATTATGGTTTGGAGGCTTTCAATCTAGAATAAAGTCCTGACTTTATGCAGATATTTAAAGTTTTTTTCTTTTTTTCCGAGCAAATCAGTTGAAGGAAGAACATATTATACAGCTCATAGACCCTTTTTTGCTACATTGCTGACACATTATGCTGCATGTCTGTTTTCTTAAGTAATTCCTATTTATTAAATTTGCTATTATGAGTCACTATAGTAGCGTTCACCTGAAGCTCTATGTATTCTGCATAAACTGAAGCATCAATTTCTCACCCACTTTTCTTTAAAACTACTGTAATTATACAATAATATTTTACAGAAAAACACTCGGCAACACCAGAATGAACTTAACACAGGTGGCCATTTGGGATGGTCGTCATGAGCCCATTCCCATGCTTGTGCTCAAGAAAAGCAGCTGCTTCTTTTTGAGATGAGGCCGAGATCAAATGTTCAGTAAAGGAAGCATGGCTGAGAAACGCAGAGGTTGTTTTTAAGGTAAAGATAAATGCATTTATATCCTTAACTACACAAACCACATTACTTTCCCCAGGTTTTCTGAGGAAGTCAAAATTAGAAATATGTCTGGTTTTCATCTGTTGAAAATAGAAGCATGTTGCCAGAAAGCATCGTTTTAAAATACAGGATAACAATCATTGACAAAAATAGGACAGAAATATCAATAATTGGACAAGCACCCTTGAAACTATTGTCAGTGATTTAATGTCATTATCATTTTCTTTCCAGGATATTAAATTTCACACAGTATCATAGAAATTAATATTTCCAGCATATTTCTGTTTTCGTTTACTGAATAGCAAAAATGTGCCATTTTGACTTATATTTACAGCTGAAAGCAATTTACTTGCCTTCTGGTTGAGCTAAGCTCATTTGATAGGCTGCACATTTTCATGAATCGATTTAAGCCCCATATATTACATGAAGTAAGTGTGTGTTTGTAAGAAAGTTTGTGATTGTGGATTAAAAAGTCTGTGTTCAATGCTGTTAATTTCGACTACTTACACTATGGGTCTAATCATTTGCTGTCCGTATTTTGGACCTTTTTATCCATTATAGGGTTAATGGGGGAAATGGAGTCTATTTTGACACCAAAAACTACAAAGTAGTGGAAACTGAAATTGTGAGCTATAGTATGCTGGTTCATTGCACAGCCATACTTGTGTTTATACTGTTATAAGGCCAGTTTAACATCTGAAAGTGGACAGCAGTATGGCAGGAGACAAGAAGTCCAGATAAAAGAAGGTCTAAGTCAGGTGACGTCAGCAACAGACCTGCTCAGGGTCCTGTTTTCTGATTGTTTTTTATGACAAATACAAAGAAGGTAGAAAATTAAAAAAAAAAATCAAGGACAGTCAACAAGACAAGGCAAACACTGGATTAGCACACTTTATTTCTCCTGAGTGCTCAATTTTACATACAGGCATAAAGAACATTAAATATAAATATAAGATGTATAACACTGCACTACTGGAAGTAAGAGATTTGGAAGTTCATGTTAACACAGATTGTCATTGGGAACACAGTGTAAATACCTCCAATCTTTGATATCTCTATAGGTTTCATTTTGTTTTAGTGAATTTACTGATAGTCCTTTCTCTTGTCAGACATGCTTAAACTGTATAATGATTCTCAGCTTTCACTTCCACAACCATCTGAACTTCTTCAAATCTACTGATGATCCTGAAGTCACACATCCTTACAAAGTACCTTGTGACTGCTTGGACTTTACACTGTCCTACTTTATACTGTCATAGATATCTAAAGCTTTACTGATTCAATCAACTGTCAAGCAACTTCAGTTTTATTTGAGTTGTATTTTTCTTGTTGCCTTGGCATAACTGTAGTGCTACATTTTTGTACTCTACTTTAAATGTTGTACTATATTTGTGTTATATATTATGCTTCACTTTTGTACATCGTGTTGGATAAAGTTAATTGCAAATTACATATTACACAGTTTCCAGATGGTAAGCATGTGAAACTCAGTGACTGCAGTTGTGTGATCCTGTTGTCTTTAGAATCCCAGACTACATGACCAGCAATTACTGGGGACAACTAATCACATAACTATGTGACGACTTGTCAGCACAGTTTTAAACTTCCAAAACATTGCAATCTTGCCGCATTCCAACAACCAATTTTGTGTCTATATGAATACTTTCCAGGTATGAAAAGTTCACCTGGAATTTCAGCTCTTTCATTTTCCTTTTTTTCAGTCATAGTATGACAAACACAAGACATCAGACAGACAAACCTTTCTTCTGTTTGCATATTCAAAAACATCAGTTTTCCTTATTTTATTTTTGGTAAATTGTGCCTTTAACCCTATAGCACACCCCTGTGGGGGCAACTCAGAGACGGGTCTAACCGAGTTGCTCAGGAAAATCAAACTACACAACTGACAGCCACGGGAGTGTGCTGTGACTGCTTTAGATTCACTAAGGTTATGTAAAAGAAAGCTATGACTGAAAAACATTTAACATTTACTTAATGGACAAGTAATGATTGGCATTATTTATGTTAATCAGTTTCAAACTACTGTGTGTCTTTATGGACTCGTTATGTAATGAGAAAAGTTTGTATTTGCATTTTACCTGGGAACTTATTACAGTACTCTGCACCTCTACTCAGTAAAGAGTGCTATACAAACATTAATTTAGAAAAAATATAATAAACTAATAAATTCATGTTGTGTGATGGGGCTTTAGCAATACAGACATGCATTAATGGTTATTGAGTGTATTTAATGGTGAATTCAGCTCATGATTATTGTTGATTGATAAAATTCAACAAATTGCTTTTGGCAGCGAATATGCTGTGCTCGTCAGTGACCTTGTTCACCTATCATTTTCTGGGAAATTCTCCATGCGGATAGTTTAAACACATTTTTTTTTTCCAAGCACCCCATGATCTTTTTGAAGCAAGTGTGACATTATAGAGCTGTAGCAGCCATGCACAAAACTTTCATGCACGATTATGTAAGATCTCTGCCTGTTTTTTTGCATGTATTAGGTCACCACCCTATCATCCAGATTTGAACCCAAAAACCCCAAAAAACTGTCAGTATTTTCATTTGAGGAAGGGGTACATTAACTGACATTAAATAGAATATTACTGTGACGATGCAGGTTCAGCTCTGTGCTCCCATCTTGCTTCTGGGAGCACTTGAACCGTCAGTAATGTTACCAATGAGCTTGGCAGTGAGGCACAACTTAGCAAGAGGATTTTGCAAAAATGCAAAGTGCTTTTATTTAAAAACAACAAACAAAAACAAGTGTTCCAACAAAGTGCAGTGCATCAGATCTTTAAATAAATATTCCATTAAAACAGAAGTGAAGTGGAGGTTAAAATCCAATCGAAAAATTCTTTTAAAAACAACAACAAGGTTAAAAAAACGCTGGAAGCAGTCCTTTAAAATAAAGCCCGGTGTCTTCTATTTACCTGGCGGCTGTCCTGCTTCTCCCATCTGGGCCCCACAACAGGAGAGTTGCCCTCTGAGCAGCTGACCTTCTCATTCACTAAACTGGTCTGGAGGCTTCCCGATCCCTGGCTTCGGTTGCGCTCCTCCAGACCGAGACTTGGCTTTTCACCCAACGGCCAGGATGCTCACGTTGGGGCTTCTACTTCCAAGCCTCCCGACTCCCACTGCCTTCTCGGCCTTACGTGGCAAGCTGTCCTTCTGTCCAAGTGATGAGCACTCCTGTCTCACAGCTCAGTTAACATTTTTGGCCGCAATAATTGGTCCAGCATACTTAGCAGACACTTCCCCTGCCATCTGGGACACTTAAAAAAACATTGTACCATTACAGCCCACTCAAAAACAGCTCAGGTTCTCCTTCCTCTTCGACTTTAATGCATTTTGTAGAGTTCTGTGAAGATCCTAAACATTTCCTGTGATTATGCCAAACTCACTGTAAAGTGAACTCCATGGTCTTCATTCATTACTACTTCTGATGTAGCCTTTTTTAATCAATTTGGTGGGATTACGAAATTTTATATATAAATGAATTCACTGTACACCCTCAGAACAACTCACTGTTATATTATCTTGCATGAGTGTGAGACAGGGAGTCATCCTGCACAACGTGTTAAAATAAAGCCTATCTTATTTTTTCCTGTAGGAGTAAGGGACAAAGGAAAGAAAAGGCCAGTTAAGGAAAGCAAAGTGAAAGAAACAGAAAGCATTCAAATAAAAAAAAAAACTTACCTTGTGTCTGTTTGTCATATTAATGTTTATTGTGTAAAAATATCTTCTCACTACAACTAAAATGAATTAACCAAACGTTTTGAATATTATTTATTTGTTGTGGTAAGATATTTTATTTTTCCCATTTATTGTGCTTCTCAGTGTTCTAATATGTGCTAAAAAGTGGTGTAAATCCCAGCTGGCAGACCATAATACCAAACAAATACTTCTAGAGAAATACAGTGTAGCTGAAGTGTCCTTGGAGGGGCTTGGATTTTTGTTTGCCACCATTTGTCATCCTTTGCGCAGAGAAATCAACAGTTTTCAGCATATAGATCAATATTCTTTTAACCCAGACCTAATCCAAGGAGAGTTTCCCCGTGTTTCACCTTGGCCCACTCATAAGTGCCCAAGCTGCACTTCTTTCAGCAATAATTGTGTCTGCGTTCGACAGTGATTTTTCATCCTTTGGTCAAAATTGGTGACAAAAAGGGGAATAATGGTTTTTGACATATCAAATGATAGATTTGACATAAGGCATACTGAGCTGTGAGCCTTTATGTGCCAAACCAGAATGACAGATACGGAGCCTAATAGCCCCCCTGATACTGCTATACCTCTTCCTTCATTTTTACACCTTTTGTTTTTAGATGACAATTCAATTATTCATTTTCTTATGTCACAAAGATGGAATCAAAATTCTACTAACAATTAACAGTTACTGTATGCAAAAATACATTATTGTATCCTGAAAAAATAAGGTGTGTTTCCTGAGGTCACTGCTGTTTGTTCATGGATATCCAAAGAAATACTTATTATAGGAGGGAACTCAAATGGGACAGAAAGTGACATTTATTGACTTTTTTAAATGTGAAGGCTGCTAATCCTGCATATGATACTGAGCACAATTTAATATTTTGTTTATAGCACCTTCTCAGCTAATAATTTTAGTCATGGTATCAGTGGTTTTCATCCCTTTTGAACTGGTGAAAGAATCACACAAAAAGGCTTTTTTATCAGCATCGCTAAAGTAAATTAAGTCTTACAAAAGCCAACGTCAGTTTCAGAGATACAAAGATTGTTAGTCTCCTAAGCATTTGTAATCTGGAATGGAAACAGTGCTCTGTGTACTGAGGAGCAAGGCTCCAGGCTTGGGATCAAATTACATCTTTACACACAAAAGCTTCTTTCAGAATCTAAAATAACAAAACAGAAATAATTTTTAATTCCTGGATGATTTCCTTCTAGGCATTTGCTCATATTTAAAATTCTGACCTATGGTGAATGGAGTCTTCTATCAAAAGCAGATTATTTCAAGAATATTTTTTAGGACTATAAGAAAACTAATAATAGTTGTCTGATTGCTAATGAGTAGACTTGATTGTAATCAGCGCAAGGAAAGATTTTGTTTCATTTCCCCTTTTTCATTTTTATTATTATTATTTTATTTTACTCAGACAGATAATTGCATTATACATGTAAAGCAGCTTTGCATTAATTGATTAATATAGGCATTGTCTTCCATTATCTGAAATGAACAAAGACTGCCCATGATAGAATTAAAATAGATTGTTTTAGGTTATCTTTTAAAGGTAAAGAATGAAAAATGAACTGAAATATTAAAGTAGTGATGCAGAAGGAAGAAAGGATGCAATGCTTGTATACTAGTCTATAAACATATTTAACATTGTGCTCTTTTCTGTTTATTGTAACAGATAGCAATGGATAATTTTGCTTTCTAATGAGAATTAATAATACTGGAAAAGCAAATAAATTAATACTGAACTGAAACAACATTATGTTATATTATTTTTTTTCTGCTCACCGAATCTTGTTTCTGCAGTACAGTATTTTTGTATGACTTCCTGAAAAGGAAGCATTGCTTCACTGTGTTTTGTGCCTTTAGTTATCCTATTACACATACATCTTGTAACTACTAAAGCAAAATTAAAAATGAAATGCTAAAAATAAATTTAGCTCTTACACATTTTATAGATAAGAAAACATTAACATAGCTTCTGAGGTATATTACTTAACAGGTAGGTGACTACCTAGAATATCTTACATTTGTTCTCAAGTTTTATATCTGAAGTCTTGTATTATGAATTTGCATTTTCTATGTTGTCATTACTGTATATTGTGCAGAAACATCCATCCAATTCAGAAAGTGCAAAGAGGGACCACTCACAACAATAGCTGCATTATTGTGAAATCTGCAAAACTCATTACCCAATACCTGTTGGAGAAAACAATGTGTCATTACTATCTGCGAGTCACTTGTAAGAATATGTGTTAACATTAAATTTTAATTAAAAAAAAAAAATTTCTTGGTAAACTAATGTTTTTATTTATTTATTTTTTCTTATTCCTGTTAAGTGAATACACCATTCGTTTGCTCAGAGGTTGATGCACTTGTTGCTTCCTGAGCAGCTCTTCTTTAATCCACCCTAGCAGCCCGCTGCTTCTCTTACTTCATCGGCATCTTTTCACGTTAAAACTGATTTAGTTAGTTTTTGTGTTGCAATTACTTAGTACGTTTCTTTAATTTTTCACTTAAGCTGGCATTTAAGTCTTCAATCTTCCTCAAGAATGATTAAAGATATGAATAGGTAGGGGTAGTTACCGCGAAGGTAGGGAATGAGAACGGCGCCCATATGCATGCGCCGCACGGCCGCCCTGCTGCACGCAGCCGAGAGTTGATTCTACAATAAAATAAAATAAAAATAAAAAGAGTAATAAAAATCATCACCCCGAAAGCAGATAGTAGACATCATGTAGTATATGTGTACTAAATTTCAAGTCAATATGTGAAACAGTTTGCGAGCTACTGGTGAATCAAAATCCTGGACAAACAAACGAACAGCCACGGTAGCGTATTACATAAGAAGATTAATATATAGTACAATGGAGCTCTTAAATGAAAGTGTGCTTACATAAATTATTTGAATTGAATTGATTTGTACCCACCTGCCAATCATCCTATTTCTCCTCTCTCTCTTTTAATGAAAGGGCCACACATCCCTAAGCAGTTCCTTCCCTACAGGACAACTAATCACAATAAAATTCCAGTTTTGTTTTCCATGGTGTTTTTTTAACATTGCATCATGAAAAAAGAAATTAACAGACAGTGTAAATACATATGTAATCAATGTTCTTCTTTTTGACCAAGTCATTATTTCTAGATCAATCAAAAATGGAATACAGTAATCCCTCGCTATATTGCGCTTCGACTTTCGCGGCTTCACTCTATCGCGGATTTTATATGTAAGCATAACTAAATATATAACGCGGATTTTTCGCTGCTTCGCGGGTTCTGCGGACAATGGGTCTTTTTACTTCCTGTACATGCTTCCTCAGTGTGTTTGCCCAGTTGATTTCATACAAGGGACGCTATTGGCGGATGACTGAGAAGCTAACCAATCAGAGCTGTGTAAAGAGTTGTGCTGTTTTGTGTTTATCTTTGTGCACAGTCAAGCCCTTCATTATGGCTCCAAAACGATCTGCTACTGCTTCAGGGGCTGTGCCCAAGTGCCAACGAAAGATGTTAACGATTGCTGAAAAGGTAAACGTTTTGCATTTGTTGAAGGCACAATTCTTTTTATTTAAAAAGTACGAAAGGAATATAAGATCTACGGCCGCAGTGTCCTTTTAACCAGGGTGCAAAACGAGTTGTAAGTGGATGTAATAAGGCAGTAGTCTGGATGGAATCTGCTTTAGGGATTTGGATTGAAGACTGCCAGAAGAAGAACAACGGCAGTGCTACACAATCGCCTGAAGTCCAACAGAGCTGTAACGCTCTCCTTTGTTGTGCAGTAAAATTAAACTCATTGTTATCGGACAAGTCATCGTGTCATTGTTGGTGAGTAACCATAATTAATTTTCTACTTACAGTACTTAGTACATGTATGTACGTTTAGTGTCACTGTACACACATTTACTGTATACAATTTTTCTTGCATTGTACATATTTATTGCTGGTGGCCTGTCTATCGTAATGGCTGTAACATATGTGATATCGGAGACACTCGATATCTTTAAAATAATATTTAGGTTTTACTGTATATAAACAGTGTGTTTATATACATAATTTCAATGAATCTTACCTAATATCTAAGAGAATACAAAGGGATTATGCTGTAAAGCTCTGCGGGGAATATTTATAAAAAGTGTGGGAGAGTTTATAAGGGCTTAAAATATATAAAAAATAACCATACAAACATATGGTTTCTACTTCGCGGATTTTCACCTATCGCGGGGGGGTCTGGAACGCAACCCCCGCGATCGAGGAGGGATTACTGTAGTTTTAAAACGTGAATATGTTCTGTAGTAAGTTATTGTCCCATTCAGGTTTGGTTACAATTATATGCCTGCGGGTGCCAGAATCAGCTTTGGTTGCTGGTAATTCTATTTTCAAAAAGCAAGTTAAGAAAATGACTACAGGTTACCAAGCAATGTTAAATAATTTTAGAGCTGGTTTACAACAATGCAAATATTATTCCTAAAGCTGCTGTTTATTTCCATACTTATTTCCATTTTTCCAAAAATTTTCACTGTGTCTCGCCAGCAGAATTGTAGTCAAATGTTGCAGATAAAGATTGTTAAGAATGAGGAATCAAACAGTAAATTCCGAAGAACAGAGACATTAAAGCAGTGCTTAGTAATAGATAGTCAAGCATACAGTAAATGCAAAACTGAAAAAACAAGCCAAGGATCGATGTCATAATGTTTTAGAGGAATAATATTGTAATGTCTCAACAAACCTCAATTGTTGTTATTGTCAGATGGTGACCATTGCAAGACTGGAGACAATATTGGTGCTGGGGTGGCAGCATAAAGATGAAAGACGCCTCACGCCTGGACAAACTTGTTAAGAAGGCAGGCTCTATTGTAGGAGTAAAGTTGGACAGTTTAACATCTGTGGCAGAGCGACGGGCATTAAGCAAACTCCTGTCAATCATGAAGAATCCACTGCATCCACTGAACAGTGTCATCTCCAGGCAGAGGAGTAGCTTCAGTGACAGACTTTTGTCACTGTCCTGCTCCACTGACAGACTGAGGAGATCATTCCTCCCCCACACTATGCGACTCTTCAATTCCACCCGGGGGAGTAAATGCTAACTTTTTTTCATTTTTATTACTATTTAATTTAATATTGTTTCTTTGTATCAGTATACTGCTGCTGGATTATGTGAATTTCCCCTTGGGATTAATAAAGTATCTATCTATCTATCTATCTATCTATTGGAAGGATTGTCTGGAGGGCATGGCAGCATGTGAATTTTGGCAGCTGAAACGTCTGAGGGGCAGAAGCCTCCAGAGGAACTTCTTTAAAAGCGGTGAGCAGTGTAAAGAGGGCTGTTCTGCAGGAGAATGAAACTGTGGTGGTCGAACTGTGAGAAGAGGAGTGGGAATCTCATTGTGGACCCAGGACATACTGCAGGGTCAGAACATCAGTTATGTTCGTGAAAATCCTCACAGATACAGAAAATGAGGATACTGAAACATTGATCATAAGGGAAAAAAAGAGTTTGGTTCCGCTTAGGGGGGGTTGGAGGGAGGGATGCGGACTGACAGAGAAAGACAGGGTTGGGCAGATGCTGCTGGATCTCCACTCTTGCTTCTTAAGGCTCAGTAATAATCCTTCCGTAACCATGTTACTACTTTTACTTCCTCTATAGTCTTTGATGGTGAGTGACTGCAGCTGCGCAGATCCTAGGATTTCACTAAACCATCCATTAGGGCTCATTTATACTTAATGCTCAGAACGCGTACGTGCACGCAGCATGGCTGCTACGCGTTCCCAGTGTTCATTTCATGTGTCCTCTGAGCAGGTCCTCAGAAATTAACGCGACGCGTGCACGAGTTGCAGTTCCAGCAAAAAGTTGGGAGGCGCAGTGTGATAAAAGTTGGAATGTGACGTCAGAGTCTCTGTTTACTATCTACATGTGACAGAAAGCCTCATTGCAGATCCTACAGGATCGATGTGCGCACTTCAGTGTTTGATGAATGGTTCAATATGGTGAAGCAAAATGCTGACATACAGATGCATTCTTGGTGCTTTTAGATTCAAGCGTTGCATATTACCGATCATAATGATATGATATATTTTAAAAGTCTCACATACCATCTTTTGTGCAGTCTTTTTTTTCTAGGTCTTCCTCCTGACCTGACAGCATTGGCAAACAGCAATAGATCACCACACAGAACACATTAAATGTATGATATTCCAACTCTCTGCACATTTAGAATCCATAGATTTTTACTTGATATCACTTTCATGATGAAATGCATTAAAATATGTATGTTACATTTTACAGATAAATCGTTAATTTCGTTTAAGTAGTGAATACTGTTAATAATTACACACAAGGGGGTGACATGGTGGCGGAGCGGTAGCACTGCTGTCTCGCAGGGAGTCACATTACTGGTATTGCCTGTCTGGAGTTTGCATGTTTTCTTTCTGAGTTTCCACAGTGTGCTCTAGTTTCCTTCCAAAGATATGCAGATATGGTGACACTAAAATGACGGCAGTGTATGTGAGTGCTTTTATTAACCTTGTGATGAGCTGATGTCCTGTCTAGGGATTGCTTCTGCCTCGTGCCCAATACTGGCTAGAATGGACACATCCCTGGATTGATGGATTTAATCTTTAAACATCCTTTTCAGAGATATTGCGGTAAGGCGTTATCGGAATTTAATGGGTGTTCCAGACAATTCACAACACAACGAAGCCAAACCCGTTCTCAATATGATAATATCTCGCACTGCCACTTGGTGGATTCTTCCAGATTTACGTAAAGTATGCGCACAAGTACAAACAGTAAAATGCTTACATAGCCAGAGTGTCCGCTGGACCATCTGTCGTGTCGCGTGAAGTATAAACCCGGCCTTAGGCAGTAGCAATGGGCAATGTGTACAAAGGGTACGGTCGTAATCAATGTGAACTTTTGATGTGCACTTACTGGAAATTCCTCATTCATGGGAAACAATTGCAAGCCCTGGTCCCCATCATGAATGAGGTTCTACAGCTTACCTAGGACTCTTAGTGTTGGGTAGACGCACATCGATCCATTCACTGAAGCGCATAAGTAGCCCCAGACAACTAAGAGCATTACAGGTCTGTTATTGGTCAATCTAACGTTTCGCTGCTGTGAATGGCAATTTTTATGAGTCACTGAGCTTGGAAATGGTGCTATGAAAGGGATTATTTTATTATTATCACTGTCATTCCTTTAGTATTCTTTGTTTACATGGAGTGGCTTTTAAATTGCTCGTATGTGTTTTCCGGGAATTCCAAAGTTCTCCTGCAGATTTAATATCACTAAAGTCTGTTCCCTGATACTCTAGTAGCCAAATGAGCTAGTAACATTTTTAATGGAATAATGTCCTATCCATGTTTGGATTTAGCCTCACACTCAATGCTGCTGCAACCCGGTTATTGGAAAATAATGTTCACAAAACCGAGGTGATGGGATAGATGAACAACAGCAACAACAACATTTATTTATATAACACACTTTCATACAAACATTGTAGCTCAAAATGCTTTACAATATGAAATAAAAAATTAATATCTATACTAATAAAAGGCAAAGCCCTCACTGACTCACTCACTCACTGACTGACTCACTCATCACTAATTCTCCAACTTCCCGTGTAGGTAGAAGGCTGAAATTTGGCAGGCTTATTCCTTACAGCTTACTTACAAAAGTTGGGCAGGTTTCATTTCGAAATTCTATGCATAATGGTCATAACTGGAACCTATTTTTCTCCATATACTGTAATGGACTTTAGCTCAATGGCCGTGGTGGGTGGAGCTGCGTGTCACATCATCACACCTCCCACGTAATCACGTGAACTGACTGTGAACGCAATACATAGAAAAGAAGGAAGAGCTCCCAAAGAGCGCTCAAGAAAAACGCATACAAGCTTATTCATAAGTGCAGCTACTGCGGAAACAAAGCACGGTGTAAATCGTAAGTTCAAATTAAGTTTATGGACACGCTCCCGCTGGCGTTTGTCATGCCTTCGTCGAATACTTTATTCACGAGATACAAGTTTAATGAAAAGACACGAGGTATAAACGAGACTTTGGATCACTTTGTAATGGAGTTAAAATTGCTGTAGTGAGAAACTTTTAAGTGCCGGGTCTTAGCTAACATTAAATAAAGCCGTGGACATCGCAACATCACACAAGAGAGCAGCTCACGTGAACTGACTGAACGCAGTACAAATGATCACTTCCGTCGTAATAAACGAACAAAAAAATAGCGTACAAGCCACGGATTAAATAAAGGAAATGGGCACCTGAACAGTAAAGTAAGTCTCAAATAGCTACACAATAACTATAGCAATCGTAATAAACGAACTATAAAACAGTACAGAACCGCGAAGCAAGGAGAAACGACGGCCTTATATGGCGTTCGTTTATAAAGCAGCGGAGAAGCTGTGTGAAGGCGGCTACACAAAAAAACAGCAGAGCGCCACACTCTGAATGTATTCCTCGCATCACCGTTATACCCTCTGATCTCCCATTTCAATTCAAATGCCTCAAATTTCCAGTAAGGCTCTGCTTCGTGATGACAATTAATAAGTCTCAGGAACAGACCCTACAAAAGGTTGCCATTGATTTGAGGCAACATTGCTTTTCTCCTGGACAACTATACGTTGCATTCTCAAGAGTAAGCTCAGTGCACAGTTTGGTCATATTACAACCGGAGTGCTGAACTGACAACGTGGTATACAAAGAGATCCTTAACAGATAGTTATTGGTATATTTTCCCTCAGGTTAAAAAGGTTTTCTTTTCTTCTTAATAAAAATTTAAAAGCAGTACTTCGTCGCTGCAAAGCGCGGGGATTTTGCTATATACAGTATATAAATATATGTAGATATGTATTTATATGTGTATATATATATGTGGATATGTATATATATGTGTGTATATATGTAGATATGTATATATATGTAGATCTGTATATATGTATATATGTGTCTGTGTGTATATATATATATATATATATATACATATGTGTGTGTATGTATGTATGTATGTGTATATGTATATATGTATGTGTGTGTGTATGTATGTGTGTATATGTATGTGTATATATATGTTGATATGTGTATATATGTATATATATGTAGATATGTATATGTATATATATATATAGATATGTGTATATGTAGATATGTATATATGTATATGTATATATGTTTATATGTGTGTGTCTGTGTATATATATATGACAGCAACACTCATAACAGTGACAAAACAATTACATTGACAATCATGTTACATTATTTTTAAAATGTTTCCTTTTCTTTTTCATAACTTCTTTAACACACTACATCTCCGTTGCGTAGCGCGGGTATTTTGCTAGATGATATATAAAATATAAACAGATAAAGCTGTTTCTGATCTACAAAAGTTTTATACTTTTTGTTGACTTTGTGTTTCAACACAACATAATCTTTACACTTCAGGAAATCCACTTTAAAAGTCTAGAAGACACACTAGTGATTTTCATATTATTATGGCATTACGTGGACTTGAGACTACTGATATTACTGAGTTTGAGTTCTGCCATTTCTATGCTCTCTCTGACACATTCTGGTCATTTCAGAACATCAAAGAACTTACTGCAAAAGTATCTCAGACTGCTATATAAAAGTACTCATTAGTCTTTTTGTTCAGTTGAAAAGCCTAGAGGACAATATTCTATGTTTTTAATATAAAAGAAATCTGAACTGAGAAAATTAACTGCAAATTATGTTAATGTTAAGAGGTGGACAAAATCACATAACAAACACTGCACAAGATATAATTCATTTTCCTACCCTTTTGTACAAGGAGGAAGCAGTTAATTTGTATCAACGACCCCTCCTTCCACTATAGTTACCTGGTTGTGATGTTTCTTGTGACAGAATTCTTGATAAAGAAATTTTCTGGAATGCTCCAAGTATTTATACAGTTAGTGACATGAAACAGTTAAAACGTTTCTTAAGGAATTAATCAGATTCATATTAGCAGTAGTAAATGTCATGTTGGCACCTTTCTTTTCTCACGTTACAGTTTCAAATCTTTGCTACAGGACAATAATGAAGTAAAGATATGCAGTGCCATATACCATGCATCTTTCTGTCAGTCTGCATAAAAAATGAATTGTATCTGCTACTGCAAGGGTCACAGGAAAAGCAAGTCAACACAAAGTATGGAAAAAGAAAGGACATCTCAAGGAAATGAAAAAATAACTTTTAGGGGTTGTTCTTTAAAGTAAAAAAATACTATGTCTGCAATGCATTTTCTGGGTCAAGTGTAAGTGTAATCATGGTATATCCTGGTAAAATGTTTTATTTAACTGTAATAAAGCATCTGATATCTTAGTAATATCTACTGCTTTATTTTTCAACATTAGCAGTATTTAGTGTTAATGACAGCTATATTTTCATTACTTTTCTTTATATGTACATTAACATAAACCATCTATATATATAAAACTACAAAAATCCAGCATGTGGCATCCACAAGAGGGCTACAATGTCCAATGAACAAAGGTTCCTAAGTGCACAATGTGATCGAAACAGATGGACTTACTATTGTATTTAACTGTGCTAGCCCATATATAAACTGAACCAGTCAAATTCTAATATAACATCACAATGAGCCACGTACTATGCCAGCAACTTTTTTCACAATTTAGGTGCTAATTTTTGGTAGGTAGGTACATACACGTTATTACAGAAATATACCCAGTAGTTCTCTTTATTCCCTTTGGCTAGAATGAGTTAAAAATCATAAGAACAGCAATACAAAGTAAGTATTGTTCACCCTCTTTCCATCCCTGCTTTTTCCATTTATTTCTCGTTCGTAGACAATATCAGTCAATCCTGGCTACAATGAACGCAATGGACACACAAATACATTACCAATTTAGAGTTGTCAGAAGAAAGCATCTCAGTGGGATACAAACTTATACACGCTCCACACCAATAAAGAGTCATCATATAATATAACATCACATTGTGAACTAAGTAAGGAAAGCCATACAAACTGAGCACTTCAGGCATTGCACCCAGGAATTAAATCAGTGTACAAAACTTGCAAAGTTGTCTTTTGGGCAACCATACTGCTGTTAAAAGGACTGTTAAAAAAGTAAAATACTGTATCTTTGTGAATTGTACATTGGTGACTTTGATATCTTTAAATGGGTCTAAATGAACAAAACAAAAACAATGCTAACAACTCAGACAAATAAAAGATATACAGTATCCTCCTAGACTTTTTTGATAACCATAACAAGAATTCTTTCCCATCATAATTAACTTATGTAAACCCAAATCAAATAAGCACTGTTTAAAATTATTATGACAAAATATTGTTATACTGTGGTACATGTACTGGGTGTTTTAGAAGCCTGTTAACAATGAATCAGTCATATTACAAACTTATCTGTAAAAGATATAATAGAATGCTTGATGGATCTTTATAAAAAGAAAGATTATAATTCTTTGCCAATGTTATTATCTGAGAAATGTGGTCTCATGGTACTAATGGTGAATTGGTATCATGTTATAAGCTGTATTTCAAAATCTTTAAATCATATGTGTATAACCATATGTGGACGCAGCCCGGACACAGACAGGCAGACATTTTGTTTTCCACCACCACACGTTTATTTACAGAATATTTACAAAGAATATAGTCAGTGCACAAACCCCAAACACAGTCCTGGCCACACAATGCCTTCCTCTTCGGGCCGCCTCCACTCTCTCTCCTGCTTTGTCCTGCTTTCACCCGACTCCAGCCTCGAATGAAGGGAGACGGCCCCTTTTATATCATCCCAGATGAGCTCCAGGTGTTTCCCGGCACTCCTCCCTGGACACGCCCCAGTGTGGCGGAAGTGCCGGCTGTTCTCCCGGAAGCTCTCCGGGTGTCCCTGCTCCTCTTCCCCCCAGCACTTCCTGGTGTGGCGGAAGTGCTGAGGTCCAGGGTCCGAAAGGCATTGGGGCGCCCCCTGGCGATGACCACGGGCCCCTACAGGGTTGGGCTTCCAAGCCCTCCACCCGTGGCCCCCAATGCAACCAGGATGGCGACCCCCACGTGATCCATGGTGGGCGTAGACCATCTTCCGGTCCCTCAAGGCGTCCTGGCCGGGTCGTTGCCCCGGCATCCCTGACAGTGCCCCACAGCCAGCGAAGACCACTCGGAAGGAGCGACACGTCCGGCCCTGTTCTCCTAACAGGGATAGGGGCGGAGACGCCACCTGAACACCACCAGTTGGTGCCCTCCTGTGCCTCGCACAGGCTGCGCTCCCCCCTCTTACCGGCACCCTGGTGCCCACTCCTTCGGCACCCCCTCCGAGGTTTTCGCGCCCCTTTGGTTGGCGCCACTCTCTCCGTCATAGGCTCCACCAGCCATGGCGGCACCCCCTCGCCAGCGGAGAGTCCTCCTGTCAGACGGCCCGTCGCATGAGGGCAGGTTCCCAACGTAGAGGGTCCTATTGCTCGTCCAGGGTCCGGTCCTGCAACAAATAGCAAGACGGGGGCAGAGCCGCTGCCTGGACACCCTTCCCTGGCGTCCCCTTGTGCCACGCACTGGCAGCGCTCCCCCCTCCGACCGGCACCCCGGCACTTGCCTGTTTGGCACCCACTCCGTGGGTTCCGTGTCCCTCCTATCGATGTAACAGACTGGACCGCCTTCAGTCCTTTCCTCCCCGCTGACTTCACGGGTTACCCCTGCCCCTGCAGAGGGCGCCAGCAACCGGACGTGAGCACCCAGCACCACGTCCCATCCTATCAGAGGATCCGGTATTCACCCTCCGATTCCTCCTGTCGCTCTGGGACGACCTGACGGTCTGAGTCTCCTTATGGAAAAGAAAGAGCCTCCTTCCCGTCTGCATCCTTGTAGAGCGGCGCAAGACTGCCGCTGACTCGGGGTGGAGGGCGCTAGGACCTGGGGCACTCAACAGCCCGTGTCCTGCCAGCCCCCTCGCTGTCTCTCCCCTCACCGCGTGCGCAGCCCCCTGCGCCGCATCCACTGTCGGAGGACTGCTTACTTGAAACTGATCGTTAGATTCACAGCCGTTTTCAGCAGACCCTCCTTCATGCTGTACGGGGATTGCTGAACTCACTTTCCCCGCCGTACAACTCCGGCTGAAGAATCCAGCGTTGCGCCATCTGATCGCCGTTAGCAGCTCCTCCATAGACGCGACCGCCTTCATCTCCAGTACCCGCAACTCTGCCTGGAGGGCACGTAGCACCTGCAACACACACTGCTCTACAGGCTGAAGGCACGCCTCCAGCTCCGACAGAGCAGCCGGCAAAGACAGGAAGTTAACCGACGGAGAGCCTACCTGTCCGTCAGCCCCAAACGCCAGCAACTTCCTGTGGGCCTCTTCCTCCAGCCCAATCGGGTCTCCCCCCGGCACGTGATGGACATTCCTTCGTCCCGCCTCTCTTCGGTCATCGGCGGGCACGCAAGACACACCATCCAACCGCGTGCCTGTCAGGGGGAGGGACTTCTGGTCCGCAGCCATTTTGACTCCCCTCCTGCGGCGGCGACGTGCTTGCCGGCAGCCTTGCTGTTACTGAAGCTGCAGCGGCTCTTTCTCACCAGCTCCCGCAGGCGCCACCATGCCGTCGATGCCCCACCGACCAGCATGCGTCTGCCACAGACACGGATCTGGGTTGTCCCTGCCTACAAAATAAAGCACACGCCCGGCCCTCCAGGGCCGGCTGCCTACCAGCAGGGAACTCACCTCCCGGGTCCCATCCGCCCGAGGAAACGTCCTCGGCGTGGCCTCCGTAGACGCGATGTTGTCCCGGGCGCCTCTAGCACCGGTGCACCCACAGGAGCCTGCTGCAGTCCGGCTCCACACACCGTCGATCCGTCCTGAAGGTAAACGGCTCTCCTGCGGACCCCTGGCGGTCCGTGGGGTACCTTTACCCCGCGGGGCTGTGTGCATGCCGCTCCTGCGGCACGTGGGTGGGATCCCCTGCTGCGCCGGGCCGTCCACAACAAGATTTTGTTGTGCAGGTCCCCGCCTTGAAACAGGCGGAGAATCCTGCCGACTACGCCAGATGTGGACGCGGCCCGGACACAGACAGGCGGACATGTTGTTTTCCACCACCACACATTTATTTACAGAATATTTACAAAGAATATAGTCAGTGCACAAACCCCAAACACAGTCCTGGCCACACAATGCCTTCCTCTTCCGGCCACCTCCACTCTCTCTCCTGCTTTGTCCTGCTTCCACCCGACTCCAGCCTCGAATGAAGGGAGACGGCCCCTTTTATATCATCTCAGATGAGCTCCAGGTGTTTCCCGGCACTCCTCCCTGGACACGCCCCAGTGTGGCGGATGTGCCGGCTGTTCTCCCGGAAGCCCCTTGGGTGTCCCTGCTCCTCTTCCCCCCAGCACTTCCTGGTGTGGCGGAAGTGCTGAGGTCCAGGGTCCCCAAGGCATTGGGGTGCCCCCTGGCGGTGACCATGGGCCCCTACAGGGTTGGGCTTCCAAGCCCTCCTCCCGTGGCCCCCAATGCAACCAGGATGGCGACCCCCACGTGATCCATGGTGGGCGTAGACCCTCTTCCGGTCTCTCAAGGCGTCCCGGCCGGGTAGTTGCCCCTGGCATCCCTGACACATATCTATACAATGGGTTCAGAAAGTGTTCAGACCCTTTGACTTTCTGCATATTGTATTGTGTTGTAGACTTTAATTTTAATTAAAAGCAAATAACAATCTATACAATCAAATCAAACTTAAAACATCCAAAATTCAACCCTCAGCCAAAAGAAAGAATGAGAGGAGAGCTAGCCAACAAAGCAAATCGTTACAGCAACAAGGAAGGACTTTTCCCCAAAATATAAGCTTATTCTAAAATGTTACTGATTAGGTCCTGCCATATCTTAAAAAAGTTTTGAACAGATCTTCTGAGTGAGAATTAGATTTTTTCCAATTTCAGATAGTATAGAACATCAGTTACCCACTGACTTAAAGGTGGTGGATTGGGATTCTTCCAGTTGAGCAACATAAGTCTTCATAATAGTAGTGAAGTAAAGGAAATTATGATTTGTTTGTCCTTCTCTACTTTAAGCTCAATTGGTACTACACCAAACAGCTATTAATGGGTTAGGGGTGTTTGTGACACCAAGTCTGTCTGATAGGCATTCAAAGATTTTTGTCCAAAACAACCTTAATTTGGTGCATGCCAAAACATGTGGCCCATTGAGGCTGGAGCACGATTGCAATGTTCACAGGTTGAGTCTTGCCCTGGAAACTTTATGGATAGTTTTAATTGGGATAAATGAGCTTGACAGAAAATTTTAAGTTGAATAATTGAGGTGTTTTGGACATATGAAGCTAGAATGTATTCTGTGCATAGATGCTTTCCACTGCTCTTCTGAAATGTTAAGTGAAAGTGAGGGATTTTAAAACATTTTTATAAATTGTCTTCAAGACTGACCAATATTTCTTCTGGAATAGAAATAGGTGGAAGGTGAGGAAAATTGGGCAGGATTCATTTTAGCAAAGTTTATAGCTTGAAAGTAGTGGGAAAATTGTGTTTATGAGAAGTTAAATTTGAAGCTTAATTTCTCATAGGATGCAAAAAACATCGATGTACAAGTCTCTAAATGTTTTAATCCAAAACATGTTTCAAGCATTAAATGTTTGAGAGGGTGGAAAAGAGTGGTTGTCATGTAGAGGTGGAACAAATAACAGCTTCTCTGTCTTAAAGTGCTGCCTACATTGCTTCCATATTCTGAGTGAAGGTCAATTGGATTATTAGTACAGTGATGATAATTTATATTTACTGGGGCACAGAGCAGGGAATATACTGCAGAAGTACTGCAAGATTTTAATTCTACTGAAGACCAGGCTTGCATATATTCATTGATTTGTGTTGATGTCCAGAAGCCTCATGTATAATGCCATGTGTAGAATTTGCCCTAAAACATGGCACACGGGCAAAACTGGAAATACGTGTACGCACAAAAAAATCCAGGTGCATAAATGTATATGTATACGCCAAGTTCCATGCACTTCACCTTTATAAAGCACAATGAACAGGAAATTTAATGAATGTCCCAAAATTTTGCATATTTGAATATACAAATCAATATAAATAGTCTCTTCCTTTCAGTGTTTTGTTAAACGACAATGGCAAAACCACATGGAAAAAAGAAAATTTTCAGAGAATGTGAAATGAAGACACAGAAAAATGTACTATTTATTGGCTTAAGCAGTGGTATAAGCAACAAAATGAAGCTGATTGAGTGATAGAGAGTAGTGGAGTCACTCGAAAGTTCAAGTTTATTAAGTAGCATAGTGCCCGAAATAAAAAAGTGGTCAGATATTAAGGTTGATGTGAAAAGGCGAGTTGCAGCCCACTGTCTGTTTATTCTGTTTCAGACAATATTACAAACTCTGATCCCCATGCTGAGGACATGAATCCATGTGGTGCTGCTGTGCCAAGCAGATCTTCAGGGAGTGGCTACTTTCACACCTCTGCCTTGGAGGTGTCCTGATGGACACTGCTTTAGAGTCACAAAATGCAATAGTGGATGCTATAAGAAATGTGGCCAATGAACTAAGGGCTGTACTATGTGATATTGACAACACATTAAATGAATTGCTTAAAAAATAAATGCTGTATCTGATGACCTGTTTTTACATTCTGCTAATTACATTAAAACAATGTTATAAAATTCCACTGGGAAACCATCAGGGCCAGCTGCTTCCCCGCTTTGAAGTGAGTTTATAGCATCTAGTAATTCTAAGAGTGTCAGAGGTTTATCCAGCTCCATAGCGCTAAGGGTATCTAGCTGTGGTATCTGTAATAAGTCAAATAACTCATTAGATTGTTGTCTTATCTGATTTAGCTAAAATGAAGATAATATGTTGAGCTAAAATGTTTTCATAATAATGATATCACAATTTAAAGATGAGCTGTTCAGTTTCTTTAGTGTTCAAGAGGTTAAATTCTGATTGCAAAATCTGTTTTTCCTATAAAGTGCCTCATTTGGAGACCTGTCTATTCTGGTAATTTCGCTGATTAACTGAAACACCTTCTTGGTTTCTAATTTATTTTTCTGAGAAAGTTATGAAATAATCTGTCCTCTTACAAATACCTTCAGAGTTTCCCAGAGTATACCTGCAGAAACCTTTGGGGATGCATTTGTCTCTAGAAAATAATTGATTTTCTTGGATATGAATTTGGTACAATGCTCAGCGGCTAATGATGAGTGTATAGGACATAGTAAGTTAAGCTCCAATGATCAGAGATTTAAATTTAAATGGATACATTTGCTGATTTTCCCATTACTGTACACTCAATAACCCACAATAACAGGTCAAAACATGTTTTCAGAAAGGTTTATAAATTTAATAAAAATAAAAACTGAAGTCTCTTGTTCATATACATATTCAGACCCTGACTTTGTAGAAGCCATTTTAGCAGAAATTACAGCTTTGATTCTTCGTAGGTAAGCTTTACACACCTAGATTTGGGCAGTCTATCCCATTCTTCCAGGCAGATTGTTTCAAGCTCTGTTAGACTTGATGATAAACATCTGTAAAGTGATATCTTCAGGTCTCTGCACAGATGTTCTATGGAGTCTAAGTCCGAGCTTTAGCAGGATACTCAATGCCAGTCAGATTTGTCTTGTTGTAAAGCCACTCCAACATTGTCTTGGCTGAATGCTTTGGGTCATTGTCATGCCCCAGACTGAGGTTGTATGCACTCTTGAACAGGTTTTCTTCAAGAATAACTCTGACTTTGGCTGAATTCATCCTTCCCTCAATTCTAACCTGGTCGCTACCACTTAGTAGCATTCCCACAGCATGATGCTTCCATTACCATGCTTCACTGTAGGGATAGTATTAGGCAGGTGATGAGTAGTGCCTGGTCTTTGGCAAACATAACACTTGGAGTTCTACCCAAGACTTCAATGTCTGTCTCATCAGACCAGAGAATATTGTTCTCAGGATCCTTTAAATGTATTTTTTTAACTTGCATTTCAGAGTCATCTTTTTATTGTTGCATGTAACAGTGTTTGTCATGTACTCTTTAAGGAAGCAAGCAACTGAGGACTTGTAAGGAGTCTGATGCTCAACTTTTTGACCTGTTGTGCAGATTCACATCTGAGCCTTCTCCTTCTTTTTCTGTCTTTATTAGATCCAGTTTGCCCTTTTCCCTCAAGACAGTGGACTGTTTTGTTTGAAAAATGAAGTTTCCAAGCAGTCTGCTGCATGAAGTAACTTTCATTTTGAATAAAAAAAAAAAAGATTGACATGTTTCTTGAGTAAGCTGTTTTTTTGGCTCAGTTTTAACCTAGAATTGAACTTTAGGAATGACAGTACAATGCAACCCAAGGAAGGACAATTTACTTACTTTATTGAATGGAATAACAGGTTTCAGCTGTACCATCACAATTATAAAGGTATGTCTAATAAGCAATTAGCATTTAAATATGACAAATTAAGAACAAGCTAAAAGACTTTACCATTAGGACACTGCAGTAATGGCTGTTGAAAATGGGGCTTTGCAGTCATATGTGAATAATAAATTATAAATCAGTCATTTGAAACTGTAATAGCCATTTGCAAAATTAGTAATATCTTTGCAAAATTTTTCAATTTAATGGTACCTTGATTAAAAAGTATTAGTTTTTATTAAAAGCATGAATAGTTCTTGGTATTCCAAACTGTTGAATGCTACTCTGTGTGTGTACATGTATATATGTTAATATTCATGGTGGTCTGGTGAGTGGGAGAGGAAAGGTGCAAGTTGTGTACCAGAACATGAAGAAAATAAACGGCAGGAATCATAAAGACACACTTGCTCCAAATGCAGAGAGGCCTCAGTTCATATAATAATATAAACTTTTCAAATTGATTCGTTCATTTTTTATTTTAGGATTGAAAGGCAAGAATGGGAATAAGATATTCTCTCACGGCTGAATTGTATGACAGAAATGATCGACATTTATCAATAGTAAAATGTTGTTGAATAGGTGGTCCTCTGTGACCAGTAACAACTAAAGTAAAAATGTTAGGGTGGTTACTGATTTTGACTAGTAATCTACAACTGATACAAATTCTAAAATATGTACAGTTCTTCAAATTGTCCAAAAACTTTTCTGTTTGCAAATGCAATATTTGATCATTACTGAGACAAATTTTAAAGTTACTGTATAATGTGAAATGACATAAATATCAGACTTAAAAGCTGAATAAGCCTCAAATGCTATATGACTAATTAAAAGAACTGTATCTCAATTTTTTAACTCTATTATGCAGCATCACAAATGCATTTCCAGAGTGTCTTTAAAAATGTACTTATATTCTGTGTTTAAAATGTCATTCTCATTACAAAACCAGAAAAGGTAAAAGTCTTTTGATAATACATGTGTTAGTTATCTAAAAGTATCTGCATTAGGTCACTGCTGCAGATTTGTAGCTAAGGCAGATAACAAAAAGGATTCACCTTTAATTATAGACTTGTATTCTACATAGCATAGAGAAACGTACACATCATTTTAAAAATACTAGATGTGTTGTCGTAGTTGCAGTGCTTTAATATTAACACCAGCCTCTACTGTATGTGTATGTTCAGATTAACAGAAATCTACAAAAATGCTATCACTATATTATTAAACCTTCTCAGTAGTACTTCAACAAAAGTTGCAACTTTTTTTTATTCACATTAGGTGCTAAATCAGAAAGATAATCAATTCCATGTTGAATTTTATGAAAGTAGATTCATTTTATTATTATGCACAAAAAATAAAAACACAAACTGCAAAAGACCCATAGCCAGTGTGTAAGAGCCATTTTCCTAGTTCTATAAAATGTATGAATATTTATTAAATGATAATGCATAAAATATGGCAGGTTCCTATAACCCCCGTGAATAGAATTGAGTTGGTATTTTCCTGTCATTTCTTAACAGTTTTGAGTAAACAATGTTCTCCAGTTAGTGTCTAGCCTTGCCTTGCCTTGTGTAAGGTACAGAGGCATACGGTTTTTTAACCGTATTCTTGTTTGTGCTCATGTTCGTGCTTGCGCACGTGACCGTGCCTGGGCGCATGTCTATGTGCCAACGGCCTACGGGCCTTTTGAGTGTGAAGTAACACGTAAAATAAAAGATTTAAGCGTTTAACCGTATGTTTAAAGCATCCAGAAGAAGAAATAAATAACCTTTAAGTATAGAAATAACCAAAGCTTCATAAGAAAAACTAAGTTTATAGAAGATACATTTTTTCTTTTTTTTGCCTTTATTCTATGTGTGTAACTATTTTTCCTTTTATTCTTGTATGGATTATTTGCTTTTAACTTTCACTAAATATTTTAAAACGAACTTTTGGACTGTGAGATTTCTTTGACACATGTCTTACCCGTGCCTGACTTCGCCTTATACATCGGCGGCTACACTAAAGTTAAAAAACCTGCCTGAAGTTTTGAAACCTGCTTAAGATCTGAACCTGCCTAGGACTGAAAGTTTAAAATTGCCTTGGATTATAAAAGAAAGCAAGCCTGCATTTTCAACGCTATGGCATCTGAGTCCAGGAGCCAGAGAACATTTCGAACCCCCATTGAAAGTAAAAGTGGTGTGAGCGGAAGTCACGACGATCATGATGTTTCAATGGAGGATCATCTTCATGACGACATAAAGCCGTCCGATTCATTAACAACTAAACTTCAATCCGAAATGGACTGCAAATACAAACAATTATCTGTGTGATGAAGACTGTGAAGGATTTAAAAAAAAATGAATTTAACTGTGAAACTATAAAATCGATCATCAAGAACTCGTTCTTTAACCAGAGAATGGAATATAAAAGGTTAAATGATAAACTCTTATCCCTCCAGAGCAGTGAAGATACACGGAAAATGCTACAAAAGGACTTTGATGCTAAAATGGAAATTTGTAATAAATTTACGGGATGTACAATGAATTGGGTTTTTGAAGTATGTCAAAATATAAGCTTCAACCAGCAGCCCGACTTTTCGGCTAACCAATTCAAGGATTACAGAACGACGAATGACATTCCTGACGTCTCTCCAGAAGATAGTATCTTACAGGTTTCCATTCAAAGTAAAAGTCATATAAGTTCGGCTGCTAATTCAGCCAAAGCCTCCAAAATCTCAGCAAAATCTAAACGTAATGCAAGTTCAGCCGGGACTTCTATTAACGCCATCAGATCTCAAGAGGCAGCACAAGCCGTGCTGTTGGCTAAAGCGGAGAATCAAAGAAAGCAACAGGCTCTAGATATGGAAGAAATGCAGTTAAAAGCTAAGAGAAAAGCTGAGGAAATGCAGAGAAAAGCTGAGGAAATGCAGATAAAAGCTAAAAGAGATCAATTAGAATTGGAGGCAGCTATTGCAGAATCCGACGCAAAATTAAAAGCACTTAAAGGGCGCAATCGCAGTCCAAATAGACTGAGTCAGAAACCAGATGTGAAATTTGAAAAGTCGTCAGATGCGAATAGTTACAACATTACAAATACGAATGAAAGTAAAAATAAACCCCAGCAACTGTTTTATCAGCAACAAAATGAAGCGCTTCTTCAACAGTTGCATCATGAACAACGTTACGATCAACAGAAACAGCAACAAAACAAAGCACAAGCGACTAATGTACCCCATATAAAGAAGGATATAGAAATATCAGAAGAATTTTAGAAAAATTTTATGGAAACCACGTTCATATAGGAGATGCTTACATGAAGAAAGTAAGGAAGTGGCCACAATTGAAATCAGGAGATATTGATAGCTTAAAGACATACACGCTCTTCATTGGTAATTGTAAAAGTGTTATGTCGGGCTTAAAGGACGGACATGAATTCGAAAACAATTTAAATATCCGCATTATGTCATTGAAGCTTCCCCAAGAACTACGAGAGCTCTGGCAAAATAAAGCAACAGAGATCGAAAGTAAAGAAAGAAGAAGACCAGGTCTCGCTGACTTATATAGTTTCTTAGAAGAACGACTCATAGCTTCCCTGGATCCAATGTATGGTGCTTCCTATTCAAGCTATACCATCAAAAGGGAAAAAGAAAAGACTGATCACGAAAAATATCCTGCGAAAGGCAGAATGAGAAAGGACAACTTCGTCTCAAATTTTGCTGCTACCGTTGAAAAGGAAAATAAAAAGGAGACAACTGAGCATATACACGGTAAGTACTGTTTTTTTCTGTGACAAAAGGCATGATCTTAATGACTGCAACGCAATTCAGAAATTAACTTATGAAGGTAAAATTGACTTTTTGAAATCCAAAGGCTTATGCTTTAAATGTCTAAAACAAGGACATCTTAGCAAAAATTGTGAAGAAAAAATTAAATGTAGCATATGCTCTCATTTTAATCCAGTTATTTTAGATATAAATAAAGAAAAGGACTCTGATGATAAAGCTAAATCCATTAAAGAAGAGAGCTCTAAATCGAAACCGAAAAGCGCTTCTTCTACGAATGCGCCCATAACACCGAAAGAGTCTTGTATGGCTACCGGAGCCAGAAATAGTGTCATAGCTGCGGTCCCAGTTAAAGTCAAATCCAAATCATGCGCTCAGAACAAATTTTGTTGGAGCTGAAAGAGAGCTACGAGAAGCCACAAAAAATTTGGAACACGAAAAAATCGGCAACGAAATGATGCGAAGAGAAATCAAGTGGATTTTTAACCCACCATCAGCCTCTCATCAAGGCGGAGTTTGGGAAAGACAAATCAGAAGTATAAGAAAGATTTTAAATTCGACACTAAACCAACAAACACTCGATGATCAAAATCTTCATACACTGATGTGCGAAGTGGAATCAATACTTAATAACAGACCCCTTACAAATCTAACAGGATCTAACGATCCTAATGATCTGGAACCGCTCACACCCAATCATCTATTGTTATTGGACACTGACCCGAAATGACACCTGAACTTGTTTCAAAAAACGAATCATATCCAAGAAGACGCTGGAAACAAATTCAATACATGGCAGATTTGTTTTGGAAAAGATGGACTAAAGAGTATTTGCCAATACTTCAGGAACGTCAAAAATGGCTTACACCAAAAAGAAACTTTGAACCAGGAGACATCGTTCTAATTGTGGATAAAGCTACACCTCGCAATTCCTGGGTAATGTGTCGAGTCATCAAGACAATGCCAGATGCCAAAGGTGCAGTTAGAAGAGTTTGTGTACAAACCAAAAACAGTACACTGGACAGACCCGTGAACAAACTGTGCCTGATCCAGGAGGGATCAAATAATTAAAATGACTCATTTTTCTTTTTGCATGCCTAATTTTAAAGCTTTTTAAGTTTAGTGTTTGTGTTTATACATTAGAGTTTAAGCTATAAAGTTTCTTAAGTTTAGTATTTGTGTTTTTATAGTAGAAACTAAGTTAAGCTTCTTAAGGTTTATTTTAAGTTTGATAAAGTAATAAAGGCTCTTATTAAGTAAAGTTAAGTAATTGATTTCTGCCCTAGCATAAACAATTAGGGGCCGGATGTGTAAGAGACATTTTTCTAGTTCTATAAAATGTATGAATATTTATTAAATGATAATGCATAAAATATGGGAGGTTCCTATAACCCCCGTGAATAGAATTGAGTTGGTATTTTCCTGTCATTTCTTAACAGTTTTAAGTAAACAATGTTCTCTAGTTAGTGTCTAGCCTTGCCTTGTGTAAGGTACAGAGGCATACAGTTTTTTAACCGTGTTCTTGTTTGTGCTCGTGTTTGTGCTTGCACACGTGACCGTGCCTGGGCGCATGTCTATGTGCCAACGGCCTACGGGCCTTTTGAGTGTGAAGTAACACGTAAAATAAAAGATTTAAGAGTTGAACCGTATGTTTAAAGCGTCCAGAAGAAGAAATAAATAACCTTTAAGTATAGAAATAACCAAAGCTTCTTAAGACAAGCTAAGTTTATAGAAGATACATTTTTTTCTTTTTTTTTTGCCTTTATTCTATGTCTGAAACTATTTTTCCTTTTATACTTGTATGGATTATTTGCTTTTAACTTTCACTAAATATTTTAAAACGAACTTTTGGACTGTGAGATTTCTTTGACATGCGTCTTACCCGTGCCTGACTTCGACTTATACATCGGTGGCTACACAGTGTTTTCCCAGAAGGTTTTGCAGCATCATTTTCTTCTGTTACAAGTTTATTATAGAAGGGTTTGAACATTTTCCTAGGATAACTAGATATAATTTTGTACATTAATTACCTCCATAAACTGCAACAATTGTACCAGTGAGGATGAAGATCATCTGTCCCGCATTTTCGTACCATTCTGAATCATGTACTTACAGGTTCTCATTCAAAAAGATGACATCACTCCAAAACTTTTTTCCATGGATAGCATCCTTGAGGACTCTAAAGAGGAGGACTATAGGGTGATTGGAGACCTGAGGTTTGTGTTTACTGCTTGTGTTTAAACTACACATAACTGCATGGTGTCATTTTGTAGGCCAATTGTTCTGCGGCATGCAGTAGCAAAAAGAACATTTTAAATTAACCATACAATGAGTTGTAAACTGTGGTTGGGCAGCCAGAACCCTTACCCGGCCAGAACACCCAGAGTGTGGAAGGACCAGGGGAGAGAATATTTTTAGGACAGTTTCTCTCCCGGGCTGACTGAGGGCAGCCACCTTGGTTTCCAGCAGGGCCACGGGTCATGAGCATGGGAGCTGAACCCTGTTGGAACCTGCCGCCCCAGTCAGGGGGTGCATGGACCTTTCCAGGGCCTCATTTGGCCATACTTCCACCACACCTGGAAATGTGGGTGGAAGAAGCTCATTGCGCACCTGGAGTCCTTCCGGGTGCCATATAAAAAGGGACCAGTCCCCACCATTCAATGGCCAGAGTCGTGAGGAAGAGGACAATGCCTGAGGAGGAGTGGAGGTGGATGGACTGGCGGCAAAGAAGAGAAGAATTGTGTTAGTGATTTGTGCACAGTGTGCTTTGTTAATAAACTGGGTGTTGCGTTGAACCTGTGTCCTGCTTGTGTGTGACTGGGCTGGTTTCACAAAAGATTTTTGCTAATTTTAACTGAAGTATACAAAATGGTGCAAACTTTTTTTGGTTAACACATGTAGAACATACTTATGACATAAATCTTAACAAAACAGACAATAAATTATAAAATAAATACTGGAGTAGAGTTGTGAATGAAACATGCCTGTATATGGAATAATGTGATTCATTTAAAAGGAACTAATGTGATAAGTGGTATACAAATGTCATACTCCACACAAAATTCACATATTCACACTAAGCATTTTTGTTAAAATATTTTTTTGTAAAGCACTTTGGTCAACTTGCAGTTGTGTTAAATGTGCTATATAAATAAAGTTGACTTATTTGACTTGACTTAATATAAATTGCACATGCAGTGTTTTCATATCACTCTCCTGACAATTTTACATTTCTTTCCTATTATGTGAACAGTATATACAGAAATGTGCTGAAAGAATTCCGTCACTATATTCAGAAATTAAATATGGTGTGTTGCAGTGTTCAGTACTCGAAGCTTTACTTTTAGTTTTTCCTGTCTCTATTGGGAACTATCATTAGAAAGAGTAATATTCATTTTCACTTGTATACAGATGACATCCAGCTATACCTTTCTTTTAGACCAAATAATGTTTCCCAGATAGTGTCGTAAATTAATTGTGCCAGAGAAATAAAGAGTGGATAGATGATAACTACTTGTCCCTGAACATAGAAAAAAGAGAATTTTTTTTTTTACTGGAGTAACGAGGTAGACTGCGACAATGTGTCACTTTTAACTCAGTCTAAATATTAGACTTGCTGAATCAGAATGTAAATTACTTTGACGTCAGCATGTGCTTTGAAATTTGCTTTTTCCACCTTAAAAATACTGGAAAAGTGTGACAGATATAAAATATGGAGGATACTGAGAGATTATTTAATGCATTTATTTCTGGTAGGATGGATCACTGCAATGTGTTACCAGGTTGTTCAATCCAGCAATTCTCAGTTAATTTAAAAAGCTGCTGCAAGAATCATTGAAATAGAAATTAATGAAAAAAAACTTAACTCCAGTTCTCAAGTTCTTACACTGACTTCCAGTTAAGCTTAGGGCTGATTTCCAAATCCTTCTTCTTACATATGCTATAAACGGTCAACGCTCTGCTCACCTACCTGAAGTTATCATTACTTACAATCCAGAGTGTGCGTTAAGATCTTGAGCTGCCAGACTACTAAAGATTCCAAGGATTAACAAAATTACACTGGGAGGTTAAATTGTTAGCTACAGGGCCCTAGGGCTCTGGATCAATTTACTGACTTATATGAGAGATACCCCTTTGGTCTGTGGTGGTGTTAAAAGTGGTGTCCCTCAGCAGTCAGTTAAGTGGCCATTGCCCTTTTTATCATATATAAAAGACAATGAATATAAATAACAAACTGAATAAGTGTGCAAATGATACCGAAGTAGGAGTAAGGGCAGATACTAATTACAGAGTGACTTGAACAGAATACAGACTTGGTCAGGTTTGTGGCACATGAAATTGAATGTAAATAAATGTAAAGTGTTACAGGTCAGAAGTGAAAATGATAGATTTAAGTGCACAGTGGGAGGTTAATCCTGTCTTATATCTTTAGTCACTCTGTTGTATGAGTGGAAACATCTTTATATGCAAAAATACTGTATATAGAAAAATGCACAAAGTTTTGCACAGCAACACATTTCTTGCCATAATTTATGATATACCCTTTACCCAAAGTGTGACCAATGGGATCACAAATGGACAGAATTATTAACGTGCTTTATAAACTACAGACTGTGTCATCATTAAAGATGACCTGTGCTGTCACTACACATACCTGTTCCACAATTTCACTAACCTCTTTGTCTGAAACCTTGTTTCATTAATGTAAGCAAATATTGCCTTGAAGTATTTCATTCAAATTCTGGAAAACAGAACCCACTAGTGTGGGTTTACTCCGCACAGGCCAAGATTAGTCTGCATGTGGTTGATAATATTTACTGCATTTCACATTTAATTGGATAGCTGAGCTGCTACATGTCCAGTATATGATAAATGAACCCATACTGGAAATATTGTTTGGCTACTAACAATGTCAAAGCCAGAGCTGGAGTAAAGAGATGGCATAGATATACTGTAAATATAAAATCCTATTAGTCATATGTTGTGTGCATTTTATTAGTGTTAACCCTTTTTAAAGTACAAAACAGACATTTCAAAAACATTTATCTAACTACTCCAAGAGAAATACTTAAGAGTGTCATGAAAATATAGGCTTTTAGTGTGTATGGGCCATGTATGCATAGTATGTAATTTGCGTTTCTTTAAAAATATTTTGGTTCCAATTTAATGACATTTGGAAATGACTGTAATAGAGTGAACTTTATTGAGTAATTTTGCTTTTTATAGAAACGTAATAAATAATAAATAAATGAATACACACACTAACTATAACAGAATAATTTAAAAGAAAGACAATTTCTAACTTGGCAGTCGCAGTAAGGCATTATGCAGGCACATTGTTGTTGGTATAAAGGAGCCCAGTAGTAATTACAATCAGGTGTATTAAACTAATAAACAATATGCTGTTAATTTCAGTGTATTTATAAAGCCGCGTCAGGGATGTGGATCTGAAAAAGAAAGGGAAACCACACATTAACAGTAGCACTGCTTTATCATGCTGAGTGCTGCCAGTCTGCAAAACCAAAAACTTGTGCACAACAGGGTATGAGCTACCGTGGACTTGTGTGTGGCTTTACGGCAAGTTTAGGTTTTATACATCGCGATTTGAACGTGGAAACGTTCGTACACAACATTTCTTTGCGTACGCACCGTTTATACATGAGGCCCCTGGTGTTATATTTATAGTCTTAGGGGTATAAGGAAAAAAGAAAAGGAGGCAGGACTGCTCCCAGCGATTCTCACATTTGTATCAGAGAAACAGTCTTTTGAGTCTCAGAAACTATGGTCTGCCAGACAGATAGCTCATTATCCAGGGCACCACAGGCTCATTCACTTGCATATTTCTGAGTTTACCCCTTAACAGGGACGGCTGTATGGTACTGAAGGCAATGGAGAACTCAAAAACATGATTCCTCACATTGCTGCCAGCTTTGTCAAGATGATAATAAGCCTTGTGGAGAAGACAGATAATTGTACTCTTCACTATAATCTTTTTCCAGTAGCCAAGTCTACCAAAACAGATCTCATGAAGTTTAGGACCTGACGTTCAAAGGTCTTCATGATGTGAGACATAAGTGCCACTGGACTGTTGTCATTAGGTGAAGAGGCATACACCTTCATTGAAACAGGAACAATACAGGATGTTTTCTACATCAGCAGCACTTTTTCTAGCTTTAATGACAGACTGAACAGGTGACAGAGGATACCACAAAGATGGTCAACACAAGCCTTAAGAACTCAAGGATTGACTCCTTTGTGGTCCGTGGCTTTTCCTGTGTGTAGCTACCACTTGGAGTGGCAGGAGTTGTTGATGTAGTAGGGATGGTGTGGGGATACTGGTCATTAAAAGGTGACAGTTGGAGGGAAATCTATTTAAAAACCAGTTCAGGGTGTTAGCTTTGTTTACACCCCCTTCTAGTACCTAAGCCCTAGATGCATTAAAAGTTTCAAAGTGAAATGGTAGCAGCTGTGATTATTCAGTCCAAAACTGCACACAGTGTTTTTGTTATGGTATGTAAAAGAATTTACACGTCAAATTGAAAGGTTTGGGGATCCTTGAAAAAAGATTGGTTACACAGGTCTTTACAGACATGGGCTCAAAACAAAACTGAGGGAAAAAGAAAAAATGGCTGCTATATATAGCTGGTAGAAAGTGATATAATGGGATGATGGAAATGATGTAATGGGAACCGGAAATTATATCAGAAGGAGGTGAGAACTTGAGGACCGGAAGAAAAAGTGATGCTGGCTGTATTCTGAGGACCAGAGGTGGCTTTAGGAGGGCAATGCCAACCCCTGGTCTGGAGGGGACATAGAGGTATTCGAGCTCATAAACTGTCTCCCAAGCACATGTTTGTGACAAGTACTTTAGAAACTTGAAGTTCACATTGGTCATAACACAGCATGTCATTTTCTATATGCTGTTGCTGTTATATTTCTCATTATAATTTTAAACAATCTTAAAAGGTGTTTCACTCCTGAAAGGAAACCTTTAGGACAATTCAATGTGTGCAATTACTATTACAGAAATTAAACTTTCATTTCTCCTCACAAATCAGGGACCATTATGACTTCATTTATCAGTGTCACATAGTATGTTTGTAGTCCTGTTTGATTTGGTTTTTGAACCAGAAATATTGAGCTATACTAGATTTTTTTCTATTTATTTTATAACCTGTGTATCCAGTTCAGAGTTACAGGAGCTGCTGCCTGTTGTGACACCATAATAAACAAGGTGGCAACCATCTCTGAACAGGATGCCAGTTTATTACAGGGTACACTCTTACACACACATACTCATGACCAGTCGTAACAGTCCCATTTACACTTATAATAATAATTAATCTAATTAACCTAACATGCATATTTTTGAGCTGTGGGGGAAAAAAACAGAAAAACCCATTCTGATCATGAGGAAAACATGCACAATCAGCACAGAGTGCAAAGACCAGTAACTTGAACCCAGGACTCTGGTGCAACAAACAGCACCACTGTGTTGCCACTTATATTAGACATTGACTAAATATTTACTTTGCCACAGAGTTGACATGATAAAAATTATGTCTCAAATACAATATTTAAACCAGATTTTTGTATAACACATTCTGTTTTCTCAAATAGTTTTAAAAACCTTCCTTACCATTATGGTAAACAATAGTGAATCATTTATGTGCTACACATTGCTAATCCTAACATTCTACTTTTGTTTTTCTTTATGATGTTTCCTACATTAAGTGCTTCTTGATAAGAACTAAAGAACTAAAATATTAATTAACCAATAAGACAAAATATTGTGTTCTTCTGCAGTATTTCATTTAAATTATTTTTTCTTGTAAAGGTGTACCACATCAGTATGTTTTTCTGAGCTTAAAGAAAAAAAAGAAGAGAACCCAAGGAATTTGCAAGCAGTTTTAAACATAAGCCAGAAAACTTTAACATAGAGCATCTAGTGCACTTTACTAGATGAATATGTTGTTTTCTGTTTTAACAGTTAAAAAATAAAATCAGAATATTAATATACATTTAAAAGCTATTATTAAAATCATCAGTTATTCCATAAGATATCCAAGAATAAGGAATTTTTGATTTATTTGTATTTTTCTAAAAATGCCCTAAAAACAAACATGCTACCTACCCACCACTGCCAGCAGGATATTTCATGTTCATTTCATGTATTTTTGAACACTTGTTGGAGAAGTAGACTAGTTTGTTCACTTTTTATTTTTTGTTGCAATTATCCTGTAGCCTGTACCTGAAAAAACTGTAATTTATCACAACTCATCAGCATATCATTATTAAAAATTTAAAAATGAAGCCAGTACAATGCAAGTCCCATTTGATGTTGAACTTTTTGGAGGGCAGCTTGGATGAATCTGTCCTCCTTAAAGGCTACGTTTGCAGGAGATACCAGCTGATTATTGAACTATTGGAGGCAGTGGTTGGCCTGCATTGTAGTAGAGAATTGGGGGACCTGGCCCAGATGTCCTTTATGAAAACTATGTGCACCATGAAGGTGGTGGAGGAAGAGATTCCAAAGTAGAGGTCTGCATTCCTGTGGAAATCGCATCGAGACCCAACTCTTGATTTTGTGGTACACTTCAAAAAATTAAATCTAAGCCAATTGAAAATTATTTAAATCATGATATTAAAGCAGGTTGGATAATGAATGGATGGATGATATTAAATGTAGGTTTTCTTACTGTAAGCATCATTGACTAATCCAATAAGTTGTATTTATGATTATTTAGCTTACTTTAAGAAATATTATCAAGTAAATTTTGCTTATCCCTTTGGCAGATTTTTTGCCTAGTTTTTGCATATGCTTTTTTGCAGTGTGCAGAAGTACATTTAAGAGTATGTCAGCGCACACAGTGAATATACCTAATTCATGGAGGCATGAGTGGGCAGTCAGAAAGCAGACAAACTGAAAAATAAATTATAATTACATTACTGTAATAATTTTTAATCAGTATTAATTTAATCAATGAAAAAGCACTTACAGTGGCATCTCTTTTTTCTTTTAACTGAGTTTTCAAATAAATTATTACATGCATTGTGGTGCACAAGCATAAGAGCTGGTAAAGACAGATGCACAATAGTGACCACTCCTCAAAGGACAGTGCTTTTTTTCATATATGTATTAACTTACTTTCGTGTTAAGGTCTGGATTGTTGTTCAGCTGAGCTAGGGTCAGCTGACATCTTGCCTAGTGCATGCCAGAATAGAGTATTATTTAAAATAGCTGTATGCTAATGCAGCACCACTGATCGCACAAAGAGGTGTTTTAAGAATTTGGGCAATAACATTCTAAAAAATGACACATTTTATGATGCTCTGGCTTGAGTAATGAGAAAGAGTAGTAATTATGATTACAAAGATGGTGAAAGTTGGGATTTCCTCTTGAACCCCAGCCTAACAGACTAAAATGTTGCATTCTTATTGAAGCCCACCAAACTTTGCATTTATATTGCATCTCTTTGATTAATGATTCCAGCAGCAACCAGTGGGGGCAGGCAAATATGGGCTAGTGTTTTCTGTAGTTTTAATTAACATTCTTATTCTGACTAGAGCACATCCACCCTTGAGGAGGCAATTTTGAACAATGTCTGAGACAACTGTGGACACATAGTCACTGAAAGAAGTGGAAATTGGGCTTAAAAGTGTCCAGTTTAACATAAAGAAACCATCACTGACTAAGTCAGATGTATGGAAATTATTTACATATATTGTTGACAAAGAAGAAACGAAATTGCCATTTGTTCATTGTGATAAGTATCACAAAGTTTTCCCATTTAACAGTTATAAGACAGAAACCTCCGATTCGAGGCACTACTCATTCCACATCATTCGGGCACAAACAAAATTGAGTTTTACAAAATCAAAAGTACCTGAGCAGTTAAAAAGTTAAAAAAATAACATGTCGAAAAGTGCGTTGATTTTGTTTGCCAAGACATTTGAAAATATTGCACCATGACTGGAAATTGTTTCATTTAGCTAGCTTAACATTTACTTGACACAGAAGCCAAGACAGGTAAGTTCATTGTCAGTGATATACTACCACATCCAAGGATAGTATCTAGGTAAGTTGAAAAGTAACTACAGGTTAAGGTTGCTGATGAAATCATGCTGATCATTTCAAAGTGTGGATGTGCTATTACTATGGATATCTGGACAGAACATTATCGCAAAACCTCTTTCCTTCAGCTATTCACTACATTAATTACCAGTTTCAACTGTAGTCAAGGATGCTTTTTACAGCACCATTTGATGAAAGGAGCAAATGAAAAACTGGTGACAACAGTTGCAGTCACCTGCTGCAAAACCTCTGAGAATCTGGTATTAATGTACTGACAATGTCTAAGAAGATGTTTATTGTCACAGATTGTGTAGCTAATGTTGTTTCTGCCCTATGAGGATTCACAACGCTGAACTGCAATGCACACATATGAAACATGACACTGCCCAGTGTGTTTGCTCCTGCTGTGGTGCAAAAATCATGAGAAATAACTCAGACCGTAGCTGATATACTAATGCAACCCATCACATATTACAAACATTCAGAGTAGCACAGCATAATAGAAAAGTCAGTCAAGCAATCTGTTGAGACCAGATGGAACGTCAGAAGGACATGAAGACATTGCATTTGCCTTGTCTGGGACTAACCAATATGACAAGATTTGCATGCATCAGTATTGCCACCTTCAAATCCCTCGTACCATTCCTTAAACCGTTCAAGAAAGCAACTGACAACATTGAAAGTGGCAACACTTCTCTTGGTGTAACATTAGTGCTTCCATGATCTGTGGGGTTAATGGAAAACTGTGCATCTGCTGCACAAGATCCTTTGATCTCTGATGTTGCATCCATGTTTGTGTCATGACAGAAGGAATTTATATCAGATAACAACACTTTGCCACACCCACTCCACATGCTTTACAGAGTGGCAACCTTTCTGACACCAAAACAAAGAAGTTTGAAAATGATCAATCTATGCAGACGCCAAGAAGTGATCCATGCTGCCAAGGAGTTTATCACAGACCTTTAATTTAATACAGTGAAGAGGATGATCAGCCACCTTTCAAGCAACCCACTGCATGCCGTAGCAGGTTTGCAGATTGGAAGAATTCGCTTCATGTCCAGGACATGCATAGAACAAAATCAGTGCATAACGAGCTACATTAATACAAGACTATGAACCTGATGTTCTCCGAATCTGAAAGCACCAACAATGTTCTGCAAAGGTGATAACTCACATTGGTCTGAGCTCCATGCACTTAGCAGTCCTGGGCAACATGTGTTGGCCATACCACCTTTAAGCACTCCTTCTAAAAGAGCATTCAGCATGTTTAGATATATTTTGATAGAAAGATGCTCTGTGCTGAAGCCATATTCCATGAGCCACATACTGTAGGTATTTCAAATGTAAGGAAGTTTCTCTTTACACAGAAAACTATAGACACGTAGAATAAAATACCAAGTAGTGTGGTGGACAGTAGAACTCTGGGGAAATTAAAAGAAAAACTTGTCAAACTTGATGTTGTTTTGGAGGCTTTAGCTGGATAGGATTGGCGGGCTTTATTGGGCTGAACACCACTTCTCATCAAATGCTTTCTAATATTCTAGCGAAATATTAATAGCAGACATCCAACCCCATGCTACCTTGTTTCCCAAATGAAACAAAAATGGCTTGTTTATGGGCTCTCTGGTGTGACATTATAAACTTTTTTAAATGACATTATAGTATAATGGTATTAAACCTTTAAAACCAAAACTGCTTTGTTGTGTGCAACTTTCCTTGAAGCCTTAGCATTTAATTTTTCTGCAAACATTTTAGCAACTTTATATATTGCATTTATCACATTACATTTCCAGACCTAAACCCTTGGAAAAATAAACTTTTGGCAGAAAATAAAGGGGGCAAAAAAAGGTAGTGAAATGTAGTTTGGTTTCATGCCTAGGATAGAAACAACAATGCAAATGGTAGAAAAACAGCATTTTCAGTTGTGTACAAGGTGTTCGACATAGAGTTATGAAAGGATGTGACATTTAGATTGCTTGGCATGGAGTGCTCACAGTGATGTTCATGTATGGTGAATAAAAAACAATGCACAGAATAGCAGGTAAAGTAGACAAGATAAAGCTCTAGCTTTACCTGGGATTTGTTTTAGAGCCTGTTGTTTATTTACAATAATGCTTATTATTAAAATTATTTAAACACTCATCAGACATAAGAAAAAAATGCACGGTATTTTAGATATTCAACCTTCCTTAAATCTGTTCAAAACTAAAATGGATTTATTCATTACAAATGTTTATGTTTTTTAGCAATGCAGCATATATTGTAAAATGATCACAGAATCTTTCTTGTATTGTCAACTCCCAGTTATACCCAACTAATTCTAAATAAATTAATTTTAGATAATAGAAATAATGTATGAAATAATGTACCGGTATTTAAGACATAACTAATCTTGTGCACCCAAATAATTAATTGCAATTAAAAAAATGATTCTTAATATTTAATACAGCTCCCTATTATTAGTGATACATATTTTTGTTACATTTTTAAATAAAATGTTTATAGATTAATATTTAGGGTCTTCTTTATTAAAAATAAAGCATTATGTGCATTCTGAATTATATTTTGCTGAAACAAAAGAACATGAAAAATTTGGATAAAAACATGCAACTTTGCATAGAAAATAACATGGGCAATGATGTGGCATTCATTACAAGACTCTAATAGCCAATTTTTTATACAGTAATAGAGAAACTACTAAACCATGCAGAGAATACTGTGGTGGAAGATTTCAGAAAGGGAAGTGAATAAAGTAAAAATACACTGCTTACCAGCTCCCACTGCTCAGGCCATAGAGGGTCATTGAATTGAAGTTCATTTCCTATTCCGCTCTCTGACTTCAGCTCTTTGAAGACTGCTGTAGGGATGTAATCTTTCTTCTCTCGCTCTGGTGGAAACCACAGAGAAAGATCACTCCTCTAGCTTCTTCCCACAATATTTTCACTGTTTCTTAATTTGTATGTTGGAAACAAATGACAATACTGGATTGTTTTTCAAGGCTATCAATTTATATACACAGTCATTTATTTATTGTGCATATACACCAAAGGCACATATTCATTCATGTAAAGTAATAATACATTATGATAAAGGTTAAAAGATGTTATCATCCATGATTATAAAAGGCAAACAGCTGAGACTGACTATCAAGGTATAATCAGTTAACATATACTATTACAGAAATTTGCATTTTGTTTATGTAAATATTGCTGAAGAGAATATGTCCAGTGCAAAAGTGAGCATTACAAGGTATGTAGTAAAGACATGTATGATCATTTTTACACTTAAATTCTTGCATTCATAGTTGTTATAGAAATAAAATGAATATGTTCTATGAAAAGCTTTCTCAGAATATATATCAACTTTTTATATCTCTGACTTACATAATATGTAATACTCTGCATAGCATAAAAGTACACAGCGGGAAGGCATCATAGAAGGGGACAGTCAATGACATAGTGCAGAGCCAAGATATGTTTACAAAATTAGCAAATATGCAGTGATGTATATCCAATTTATGTATTTTATGAACCTACATACTCTTATTATAATACAGAGACCCAAAACCAGCACTGGCAGCAATGTCAAGCAGGCAAAAAGTGACTAAGTTAATTACCACTAAAAATCGTGGGATCACCAAGATGGAAAATATTGTCTAAGGCTTATCAAATCAAAAAAATTAGATAGGAACACTCTTTAATATGGCTGAAGAATTGCATAGGACACTATGCAGTGTGCAATTTACATACGTCTTTACTCAAAGATCATTCGTATATGAAAGCATTTTTTCATGTTATAATTAAACCTCTTTATCTGAAAGTGATATAATTAGATAACTTTACGTTAAATAACGGGTGTTCATTAAGTGATTTTAACAATCTGTTCTAATAAAATGCTAGCTGTTTGACAGAAATATATTGCTGAAGCACCAGCGTTTAAAAAATTCTGTAGCAAGTTAGATCAACATAGTGAATGAGCAATTAACTTTCAAGTGTAATCAGCTATTGAGTGTTGAGTATGACTTTATGTAATTTAATTGTAAAGATGAATGTTTGAATGTTGTACTGATTGTACTTTACTTATGGCAATGCGGTCAATAAGTTCAATAGAAGTAAAGATAAAAAAAGTGTTCATCAGTCTTTGGAGTTCTTCAGATGTCATCAGCATGAAATGGCCATGTGAAAACCTTATGTCTTATAGTAGCTCTTCATTCATTCTCTCTTTCTTTAAAGTCCTCCATACCATAAACCATATTGATGAAAGAAAACTTTTTTTTCCCTCTCTGTGTGCAGTTCTATCAGGTTTTCATTTCTACTTCCTCTGTTCTAAATGTGACTTATTGTAGGTATAACTTTATAATGGGCTTTGTATCTGTCTTATATACATCTATTCAATTATATACCCATTAATTTTTTTCCACTTCAGCATCCTGAAAACCTTCTTACACAATGCAATAATACTCATTGAACTCTACTCTGAGAAATCACCCTCAGCATAACACAGGCTTCTTTTGTTATACATATTTTTCTGAAATTATATTGTATTCTATTAATGAATGTACTTGTATTTCTCAATAATGTTCTGTGCAGCCCATCAAGCATTGGGCTTATAGACTCATTTTTTCTGCATAACATATGGAAAAGTTCATTGCTTGTTTTCTTTTTGTGTTGTTCACAGCCAACACCTGAGTCTCGCTTGAGCTCAGATGGTATTTTTAGGCATATACATTGTATATGGCTAAGACTCTGTTATTGAGTGATATCTTTATACTGGACATGTTTATGGATCTGCTTTTGTTAGTGACAATGTTTACACCTACTTAATGGACTGCTCATTTTCTAGGTATAATCAGTTTGAAAAATGTTTTGCTCCATAAAATGATGTTTTTGTACAAAATCATGTTATCAGACTTCCCTTTTACCAATATACTTGGTCTCTTTGAAATCTCTGCAGAAGCAAAAGACCTCCAGGTTCTAATGGGCCATTCAACTTTCCATTCTTCCACTGCCATGCTTTACCAACTCATTACAATTAAAATCTTCTGGAACTTTGAAATGACAACATATATAATTAACATTTTAATATCTATAAATATGCTGACAATAGCCTAAGTAAAGAAAACTTTTATTTTACAGTTCTTATCATCTATTATTATTAGTAGTTAAGATAAGACTGTAAAAATCCCATTTAAAGAATAACTAGACACAGAGAGGTGTTTTGCCTAGAAACAGCTATTCATCATTTACTGACTTGTTCCCCAACAGCAATTAACGTCCCATTAATAACTCTAAATATTAAGACGGTTGCATCCACCTCAGAGACATGATCTAGATTTTAAGGCTATGCTGGCATTTTTCATTTGCAAATCATATTTTAAATCATTCTAAAACAAGAAGAAAATATTTGAAAACATAATTACAATAAGTATTTGCTGATTTGTGCATGTTTATAGATATATTTTATCTGTTTACTTGGGTTTTTATTCAATTAAATACAAATTTGAAACATTTGAAATGAGTTTATTAATTGACTAGGCTGCATAATTTTTAAGTACTATAGTAACACTATCAATTAACCTGCTTTTTGCAATTTTAATGCTGTTTTATGTATGTATGTTTTTCTCTTTTTAATAAAGCTTTAAGATGATATACAGTATTTAAAGGTAGAGTAGAAGTTCAACTGAAAGTGTTTTCCTTTCAAAAGCAATAAGAGCAAAAAAAACTGTTTTGTTCAGATTGCTGTTTGCATGTGGCAGCAGTGAAAATTAAACATACTGTATGACCTTTAGGCTCTTTTCAAGGGATTTTTATTGATTTATTTATTAATATTATTAGTACTAGGGTGTTGTACCGTGTTAGCCATTATAATGGCTTAGGAAGGACGGAAGGATTACATCTTGCCTGAAGAAGGGGCCTGAGTTGCATCAAAAGCTTGCATATTGTAATCTTTTTAGTTAGCCAATAAAATGTGTCATTTTGCTTGGCTTTTCTCTACATTAATATTATTAGATATTTTAGCTACCTGTGAATTGATATGAGATGTACAAGTAAAATATTAATCATTTTAAAATATTAATGTGTTGATTGTTTTCAGTCCTGTCTCTTTCTCTGTACTCAAAATTCAAACAAATAAAGCAAGTGATTCTGGCATTCAATTTTTCAGGTTAAAAACACAGGAAAAATAAGCAAGGAAATTCTATGCGCAAGTTAGTTTCATTAAGACAACGGTTCTCCTGTGCTGGAATCTAACAGCAGCCAAATAAAATACCAGTGTTCCACTAGGAAATGGCTTGCTAAACAGAGAGTGCAATGAGCTTACAGTTGATGAATTTAAAGATCTCTACATTTAGTCCCTGGAGTTTGAAATTAGTATAGGAGGGCTTGTATACTTAAGGTCACTTCCAACACTGTTTTTTTCAGTTTTTAATACTCAAATATTATCTTTTTTGTTATTTTGTGCATGGTGGTCCAAAAATAAGAATGATGGAACTGCAGCCTTTTGTATGGATATAAGAATAATTTATCATTTTCAAAAGAAAAATAATTTCAGGATATTTATGCTCTTCTCTAATGTAAATTGGAGAGCTGCATGGCACAATGAAGACAACAGGATGGTAAACAAATTATAACAAGAAAAAATGGGAAACAAAATTCTAAAAAAAAAAAAAAAAAAGGTTGATAAAGGGGATTACCAGAGAAGGACTTTAACAGAAAATATCACTATATGCAGATGATACAGTGCTGTACATATCAGACCCACAAAAGTCTTCAATGCACTAGCAGAATTTCAAAAGATATCTGAACTCAAAATGAATTTGAATACAAGTGTGCTTTTTCCAGTTAAATTTCTAGCACACAATAATAGACTGGACATTTATCTTAGCACATCAGTTCAATACCTAGGGGTGAACATCACAAGTAAATATAAAGATCTTTTTCAAAAAGAATTATGCTATCAGCATGGATAAAATTAAACAAGATGTGAACAGATGGTCTAACCTCCATCTTACATTAACAGGGAGAATCAGCACTGTCAAGATGAACATCCTTCCTAAGCTTCTTTTTCTATTTTAGAGCATTCCCATATATATTAACAAGTCAATCTTTAAGAAATTAAACTCAATTATAACCTCATTTATTGCATCCAAAGGGTGACTCTACAATGACCTAAAGCAGAAGATGGCATGGCACTACTTAACTTTTAATTTTATTACTGGGTGGCAAAATACAAGCTATAAAGCCATTGGATTTGACACAAATTGATGAATATACACAAGCCTGGTCTGCAATAGAAATAAAATCTTGCTGTACTTCTTTATATGCCCTGTTCTGCACGACAGTAAATATAAATTATTGTCAATATACTAGTAATCCAGTTGTTCATCAATCACTCAGAATATGGAACCAATGCAGGAAGCACTTTAAAACAGATACACTTTTATTTTTTGCACCTCTACATGATAACCACCTTTTTCTATCCTCTGAAACCTACACAGTATTTAACCTTTGGAAAACATTCGGGATTAAAACAGAGATTTGTACGTAGATAATGTTGTTGCATCTTATGAACAATTATGATTCAAATTCAACCTCCCATCAAGAAAATTTTTCCACTACTTTCAAATCAGAAACTTTGCTAAAAGGAACCTATCTGATTTTTCTCATCTCCCACCCATTTCTGTTCCAGAAGAAATATTTATCAGTCTTGAAGACTCAGACATCATCTCAATTATATACAAAAATATTTTAAAGTCCCTTCCTTATAAAGATTCCAGGGTACAGTGGGAAAAGAATCTTTCACTTAATATCTCAGAAAAGGAGTGGAAGGCTGTAATGCATAGAATACACTCCAGCTCCATATGTGCAAAGCATTCAATCATCCATCCATCCATCCATTATCCAAACCGCTATATCCTATCTACAGGGTCGCGGGGGTCAGCTGGAGCCAATCCCAGCCAACACAGGGCACAAGGCAGGAAGACTGGGTGCCAGCCCACCGCAGGACACACACACACAAACACCAAGCACACACTAGGGACAATTTAGGATTGCCAATGCACCTAACCTGCATGTCTTTGGACTGTGGGAGGAAACCGGAGCACCCAGAAGAAACCCATTTAGACACGGAGAGAACATGCAAACTCCATGTAGGGAGGACCCAGCATTCAATCATTCAACTTAAAATCTTCTATCAAGCAGAATTATCTCGGTTAAAATTGAACAAAATGTACCCAGGCCAAGATACAACCTGTGAATGTTGCGATCTACCTCTAGCCAATCTGGGCCGCATGTTTTGGGCATGCACAATTAACATCATTCTGGACAAAAATCTGTTAATGCCTATCAGACAGCCTTGGTGTCACAATCACTTGTAGCCCATTAACAGCTGTGTTTGGTGTACTCCAGGATGGGCTTAATGTGGAGAAGGAGAAATTGATTGTAATTGCCTTTACCACACTACTAACATGCTGACTTATCTTGCTCAACTTGAAGAATCCCAGCCCACCGGTTAAGTCATTGGGTAACTGATATTTTATACTATTTTAAATTGGGAAAAAAATTATCTCTCACTTAGAGGATCTGTTCAAAACTTTTTAAAAATTTGACAAGGTCTAATTAATAAAATTTTGAATAGGCTTCAAAATTTTGAATACTAGGAGAGAGGATTTTCTCATACATCACATCATCTGACTCTTAATAAGCATAGCTCTATTATTTCAATCATCTGGTGCCACCAGTATTTTCAGACCCCTTCAGACTCTCCCATTTACTTGAATGATGCCTCATTGACTTTACTATTGACTTAGTACAGCTTCCTAGGAGGGGTCTTTGGGCTTTCTCACTAGTTTGTCCTCGCTTTTTAAGGGGGTGTTCATTACTCACTTTATTTTAACCTTAGTAACTATTTTGGTGGATCCTCTAAGATGAGGCAAAAGCCTCAGGTACTCAGGCCTTAAACCATGTTTAGATAACCCTTTAGTTACTTTCAGTTCTTTTTCTTATGTTTTAATAATTCATTGTTATAACTTCATTTAAATATATATTGTAATAATTTGTAACGATTATATATTAAAATAATATTTAGTATATATTATATACTAAAAATTCCATAACACATGGTTGGCTCAATGTCACATACAGATCCTCTATAAAAAGAAAAATATATAAAAAAAATAATATGTAATAATTGTACCCTTGATAATACAATAGTATTGAAAAGTATCTTTATTTTAGTTATTTTTTTTTATTTTTCTGTTTCAGCAGGAATTTTTAAGTTTGACCTCTTGGAAATGTTGTCTGTATTCTAAGAGTATAAGACAAAAGAGATTATGTAATTACTGTTAGTATTAGTTACATCATGACTTCAGTTTTAACTTTTGAAATATAGAGTAGGTAGGCTAGGTTGCTGACTCTTAATATACAGAACTCTATCACCTTAGTCAGTCGACAACAGCCACCAGTGACTTTGTATACATGTCGATTCTTCCATTATTCAAAACACCGCCTTGTTCATAGGGGTGTCCTATGGGTTTTCCCATTGATCTTATCACAGCTTCATGATAGGAGTGTTTGGACTTTCTCAGTAGTTTGTCCTCGCTTTTTAAGGGGGTGTTCATTACACATCTACTTCATTTTAATCTTAGCAACTATCTTGGTGGCTCCTCTAGATGAGGCAACCTTCACATGCTCAAGCTTTAAGCCATGTTTAGTTAACCCTTTAGTTACCTTCAGTCCTTTTCCTTATGCTTTTAATAATCCATTGATACAATTTCATTTAAATATATGCTTGTATTGAATTGTAAAAATTATCATGTATTGATTAAAAACATTTTATTGAAATTCTATAAGCTCCAATCTAGAAGGGAAGAAGACAAAAACAGACAGCATTCTTACCATACAGAACTTGGACCTTAGTTTGACTCCTAGGTGAAGAGTGTGTTGCTTGATACCTGTATATTTATTTTCTGGGGTTATTTCTGGAAACTTCAACATTCTAAAGGCACTTTTGTAAGTTAAATGACAAACCTGGTATCTGTCTTGAACTTATTGCTGCTGGAGTAGTGTCAGGTCACTGTAAGCATTCTTCTGACTGCACATCTGGTGGTAAAACAGGAGAAAGTATGAGTGACAGTGCCACCTTATGCTCAGGAGTCAAATTACATGATTTGCAAGAGCCTTGAAGATGCAGGTGCATGACTCAATTAATTAGGCAAAAGAATAAAGAACCAGGTGATAAAAAAGAAAGAAGCAAAAAAAAACTTACAGTAAATGGCAAAAAAAAAATTATCATATTGGTGTCTAAGTACTAAACATTAAAGCAGTTAACCTGAAAATGGGTCTCGTGGGATAGCCAAAAATTCCAATCTCCAGGCAACGGCAAACAAAAGCAATAATTATACTCAAAGGCATAAAACAATGGGCCTACTATAAAAGTAAAAGAATATAGAAACAGGTTGATGGTTTTATATTTAACTAACTTGCTTTAGCAATTTTGCATCTTACAGTAATTACAGGAACATTAATAAAATTATTATGGATTACATTTTAGGAATCTATCCTAAATACTTTTTAACATAGATGTTGTCACTTATGCCTTAACAGTTAAGTTTTTCTATTATGTTCTGCCTTTTATAATGCTGTCACTCGAAAAGGCAGAATTTTCCTATTTAGCCCCCTGCTGCTATATTCCATAAGTAAAAGGTTGCCGATTATTTATTTAAATTGCCATATCCTTAAGGCTTTTTTGGTAGCTTGTCATGAAATATAAAAGGAGAGGGGTGTTATTAAGAGAATGATTGCTATTTATCTATAATAATAAAAGGCAAAGCCCTCACTAACTGACTGACCGACTGACTGACTGACTCACTCACTCACTCACTCACTGACTCATCACTAATTCTCCAACTTCCCATGTAGGTAGAAAGCTGAAATTTGGCAGGTTTATTCCTTACAGCTTACTTACACAAGTTAAGCAGGTTTCATTTCGAAATTCTACACGTAACGGTCATAACAGTCGATAACGGTCGACAACGTCCGCCATGTTGAACTTTCTTATTTATGGCCCGATCTTCACGAAATTTGGTAGGCGGCTTCCCTGCACTAACCGAAACCGATGTACTTACTTATTTCGATGGTATGACGCCACTGTCGGCCGCCATATTGAACTTTCCAACGTCACCAATTTTCAAACTTCCCGTGTAGGTAGAAGGATGACCCCATCTTCATGAAACTTGGTAGGTGGCTTCCCTGCGCTAACCAAAACCGCTGTACGTACTTATTTCGGTGGTATGACGCCACTGTCGGCCGCCATATTGAATTTTCCAAACGTCACTAATTCTCCAACTTCCCGTGTAGGTAGAAGGCTGAAATTTGGCAGGCCCATTCCTTACAGCTTACTTACAAGAGTTAAGCAGGTTTCATTTCAAAATTCTACGCGTAACGGTCATAACGGTCAACAACGTCCGCCATGTTGAACTTTCTTATTTATGGCCCCATCTTCACGAAATTTGGTAGGCGGCTTCCCTGCGCTAACCGAAACCAATGTACATACTTATTTCGGTGGTATGATGCCACTGTCAGCCGCCATATTGAACTTTCCAACGTCACTAATTCTCCAACTTCCCGTGTAGGTAGAAGGCTGAAATTTGGTACTTATTTCGGTGGTATGATGCCATTGTTGGCCGCCATATTGAACTTTTAACGGAAACCAATGTCCGTACTTATTTCGGTGGTATGACGCCACTGTCGGCCGCCATATTGAATTTTCCAAACGTCACTAATTCTCCAACTTCCCGTATAGGTAGAAGGCTAAAATTTGGGAGGGTCATTCCTTACACCTTACTTACAACAATTAAGCAGGTTTCATTTCGAAATTCTACGCGTAACGGTCATAACGGTCAACAACATCCACCATTTTGAACTTTTTTATTTACGGCCCCATCTTCACGAAATTTGGTAGGTGGCTTCCCTGAGCTAACCGAAACCAATGTACGTACTTATTTCGGTGGTATGACGCCACTGTCAGCCGCCATATTGAACTTTCCAACATCACTAATTCTCCAACTTCCCGTGTAGGTAGAAGGCTGAAATTTGGCAGGCTCATTCCTTACAGCTTACTTACAAAAATTAAGCAGGTTTCATTTCGAAATTTTACGCATAATGGTCATAACGGTCAACAACGTCCGCCATGTTGAACTTTCTTATTTATGGCCCCATTCTCTTGAAATTTGGTAGGCGGCTTCCCTGCACTAACCGAAACCAATGTACGTACTTGTTTCGGTGGTATGATGCCACTTTCGGCTGCCATATTGAACTTTTCAACAGTCTTTGTTACTTATGGGCCCATCTTCAAGAAATTTGGTACACAGGTTCCCAACGCTAACTGAATCCTACTTACGTACATGTATACGTCCATAGCCTGCAGCTCGGTCACCGTGTGAGGTTGGTGTTGGGTCCCCCATCCCAACGCCTCCCACGTTGTTGGCTGCCTGCCTATATAAGACCGTCTGTCGCTCCGGTCTCTACATTCCCTTCCTTGCTTCACCACGGGATTCACGTCTCCCTACTGATAACTACAGCCTTTTTGTTTAATCCACGGCCTCTCCGCTGTTTTATTGTTTGTTTATTACAATTATAGTTATTGTATAGGTATTTTACACTTACTTTACATTGCTCAGGTACACATTTCCTTTATCATTCCAACCCCCATTACCATGTCTATCGAGATGATCACTATTGATCAAAGTACTGTCACTTACCGAGTGGTTTCCATGCACGGAGATGGCACCTACCTTTTCCATTCTCTTTGTTACATATTGCACGGCCATATCAGGCTCACTCTTGATATCCGGAGGAACATTCTGTCTTATGTATTGAATGACTGGGACAGGTTCAAGGTGTGGACTGATGACGGTACAGGAGATAATTATACTACACAGGAGCACTAGAAGAGTGAAATGCTTAAGCCCTTCACCTATGGTTCTGCATGTGAGTTGATGGCTGCCGCTGAATTGTTTGGTTGTCGCTTTCAAGTGTACCGAAATGGCCAAATATTTACACCTTTCGACAACCGCCAATGCCTCTTAAACATCTTAGATTCACAGGTGACGATTTGAGTAGTGGACACTTTGATGTTTATGAATGTTTAAACTCTCAAAAGCTGGATGTGATTTTATCGATGAAACCGGTTGTATGCTTACAACGCTTGACAGATGCCAAATGTCACTTCAACACAACAAATCCTTCAAATACTGTCGTAATTGAAACAAACCATGAAACTCAAACCGATTATGACAGCAGCAATCCAAGCTGTGAGATTTGAGACAAGATTACTGTTCTCATGGCCAACTGTAAGTTACATGCTCAAGAGTAAGCTCAGCGCACAGCTTGGTCAAGTTACAACCGGAGGGCCGAACTGACAACATGGTATACAAAGAGATCCTTAACAAATAATTATTGGCATATTTTCCCTCAGTTTAAAAAGGTTTAATTTTCTTCTTAATAAAAATTTTAATGCAGTACTTCGCCGCTGCGAAGCGCAGGAATTTTGCTAGTATAGAGTATATAAAAAAGAACCATAAGAGTGTTTATGCCAATCTTAAACAACAGCCAAATTAGACTTACAAGGGACACATCTAGAAAGTTGAACCTTTTAGATATTTTTGGCCAAGAAACAGGTTTACAACAAATGCCATTGGGTGTGCAAAACATTTGTTCATTCACTTACCAAGTCTACAAAAAGTATGTTTTTATAACTTAAATAAGAGTTTGTTCTGAGAAAATTTATCAAAGTATCAACTTATCTGTAAGTGTCATGGCAGACTGTTAAATAATTAACTTTTATTGTAACTTCTGTTTTTCACACATTTTAAGATCCTTAGGCTCTTTACATAGCTGGTATAAATGATAATATTTCAATCTTTAATGCTAAAACACAAGTTCTGGTACTACTTATCCTTTATGTATTGCAATGTAATCATCTTATGACTAGTAAGGGAATAGATGTTACTAAAGGGACATAATTATACAAATGAAAATAGTACCACTGGTGCTATTAATACTGCTTGCAGCCATCTGTGTGTCTAAAACAATACATTCGTGTTATTTTAGTTCTAGTTCACTGACGCTTAAGCATGTTGCTTTTTCTGACACAGCTGGCATGACAGTATGCTCTTTTTTTCCCATTTTTATATTTTCATTTTTAATAGCTATAGTAATTTCTTAAGTTTTATTAATGTCCCATTGCTAATGTGGCAAGGGAATTAAATGTCACAGTCAGACAGAGGAAGTATTAAATTACAAAATATTTAAATACCCATAAATGGCTCAGAGCATATCCAAAAACTGCACACCTTCTTGAATGGTGTCATACTAATAAATTTAGTCATCAATTTGCCAAATTAAGCTGGGTTAATATTTCGTTTAATGTAAGATTGTTTTGTATCTATTCATTATTTTGCAAAACAAATATATCCAATACAGTCTAACCTGCTACTATTAGGCACAAGACAGAGGCCAACTGGTGGTAGGGCACCGGGATATTGCAAGTCATTCTAACTCTTATTGGGACAATTAATAGCTGCCATTTAGCCTTAACTTGCAAATCTGTGCAATTTGGAAGTAAACTGGCATAGACACCATGAGAGTATGCAAATTTCACACTGAGAGCAAACAAGCCAGGATCTGAATTTACTCTGGAACTATTAGGCAACAGCGCCAGAAAATGTGATATAAAACATAAAATGTAACACTGATTGAGTTGTTTACCAGTATTTTCTAATATGTTAGGAAATTGTTCAGGATGAAGAACCCTCACAGAGTTTTTTGGCTGAGGAGTGTTTCGGAAATGTCGTTCATTCTGGCTTGTGATTTTTCCCTACTTTAAAGCCGTGCATTTGTCATAAACCATGGAAATTTAAGCTAAAAAACTTTTTTTTTAAGTTTTAGGATTGGCATTATTTTATTTAATTCTTTATAAATTAACCTATTTTATTCACATTTATGCTACACTAAAATAAAGATGAATAAAAAAACATAAAAATAAAATAAAAAGAACATTGGGTAGCATAAACATTTTTGCAGTTTTTAACAGATTTTGCAGTTATTAACAAAACAGTCACAACATAGTTTGTAAAGTGGTTATGTCATCGAGTCCTTGAGCAAAACAGTTAAATTCTGCTAAAATGTTGAAGCACAGTATGTCAGTGAAAGGACCTTTACACTTATAATGATAAAACTAATTTAAGTTAATTACATTTCATTAAAAAAATAAACTTAAATTATAATACCTAAGACAATGAAGCAGCACAATGTATGGCGCTGCTACTTAGCAGATCCAACATCCCAGATATGAGTCCCCTTTCCAGACACTCCATGTGTATTTTGCATGTTTTTCCTCTATATGCAGGAGATTTCCTCCAGATTGGCTAGTTTTTCTCCTATATTCCCTTAAGGACATACAGGTTAGGCTATCTGGCAATTCCAAATTAGCCCCATGCACATGTGCGTGTGAGTGAGCGGGCCCTGCATTAGAATGGTGCTCTGTTTCTGTGATAGACTCCAGCCCCCTGAATCGGATTAAGAGGGTTTTAGAATGTTATGTTACAAATAAATTTATTTTTTTATGCCTACATTTTTCATAAAGCTATAGTAAGTAAAATTATGTATATTTCCATTCAAGGCTTATAGTATGCTATACCATACAATGATATTTATTTCAATGCAATGAATAACCTATTTGTACAACAATAAAAAAAAAAAATCAATCCACTGATCAACCAAAAATAATACAAAGGCAAATATACAATACTAGCCAACTAGCGGCGTAGCATACACCACATATAATTATTTATTGATGAGTGAACACTTCCTGAAAGACACAGTTGTCCAAATGGGGAGGGTTTGAGGATACAACTGTCAGTGAATGAAAAGATGGAACTCTGGAGAAAGCAACATACAATTGTTTGTGAGTGAAAACAGGTTTTGGCAGATACAGGCATATTTTTTTGAAAGTTTGTCCTTATGCCTTATTAATAGTCATTGCAAACGCCAATTGTAACAGGAAATTGTCTGCGTGTAAAAGTAAAAGGCAAATTAGAATCTGATGGGCTCAGGGAAATCCGGGGAATATGGACAGTTTGTGAGGTAGCAGATGTGATAGCAGATGGAGGCATGCCAGTGGTAGTAAGACTATTAAGAAATTCTTCGGGGAATGCAAGTTGATCTGCAGGATCGTCTGTGATGATGGAGTTAACGCTGGTGAAAGTTACTTCGTCATTAGGGATAAGTTTCAGCACCTGTTCATTAAGGTATAGTGAGTCTTCGTTGGTGACGCTTAATATAGCTCGCGTACTGAGTTGTTCCAGAGTGACAGTTGAGAAGTCGATGTTGCCATATAATTGCCTCGAGAGCAATGATGGAAGCCTGCGGAGGGTGAGAGTTGGCAGGCGGGGCCTTGTCGTACATTCCCCATGACGTGGGAGGAGGGTTAGAGTGGGCGATCGTGGCTCTTTCGTGCGTAACCCATGAGCGGGTCTCTGTTAGAGTTGGTGGGCGGGACTCTGTGAGTTGGCAGTCGTGGCTCTCTGTCTTGCGTGCGGTGAAAAGTCAACGTGCCTCACAGGTGCATGTGGACTTTTGCACAGACGAAAGCGACTGAGGCTGTGTTTGGTGAGTTGTTGTGTGCGGGCACATGAGCAGGCAGTGCACATGCCTCGAGAGCGACGCTGGACGCGGGAGGATGGTTACAGTTGGCGTGCGTGGCTCTGTCGTGCGTATCCCATGACGCGGTAGGAGGCTTAGAGTTGGTGAGCGGGGCTCTGTTGAGCGCATCCCATGGTCTTAGATTTGGCAGGTGGGAATCTGTGAGTTGGCGGGCGTGGCTCTCTGTCTTGCTTGCGCTCACTGTCTTGCATGCCCTTAGTGAATTATATATATAGATATGGTATGCCATTCCAAATGTGAACTAAATTTCTTAAAACACACTGAATTTGCAAATGTCAAAATAAAAAAAAAATCCTGGTTTAATGTAACTCTTTTATTTTTTAAAAAATTTTCTTTTTAAAACAATAAAATGACATTGGAAATAATTCATTTTATCCCATATTTTTGACACTATTTTTTAGGGAAGAATGTTTGATCTGTTCTCCATTCATGCAGCAGCCTAGCCTGGATGAGATTTCATGTAAACAGGTGATCACAAATAATCTCACAACATACTGTCCATATTGTATCATACAGTATGTTATTTAAAAAAATATAACCTGAGCACATAAATGTATTCCGCTTCAGCCACTAAACTGGAAGAACGCTCAGCTTAGTCTATGATTAGTTATTTAATGACAGTATATCTACTGTACATCAACAGCAAGGCTTGGCAGTTTGTTATAGATTTCTGTTATATACAGAGGCAATATTGTTAATGTCAGCAAGGTTTTAAAAATAAGTCCTTAAACATCATGTAAGTATTATAATTTGAGCCCAGTTAGCCTAATATATTTCTTATTATATATCTGACATATTTTGCATCTGAGCTAATATTAAATAACCTTTTTGTTTAATTTTTGCCTAAATTTTCTCTGCAGTACAACTGACTTGATACAATGCTGTACAGCATGGCAATATTTTTCAACAGTAAATATAATTAATACAATATGGACAGGCATCAGATTTTTTTACATTTGAAGGTTATGCCTTTTGTTATGTTTTTGTTTTTTGAAACACAAAACACAATGGTTCTAAAATTATGTATGTCTTGCACTGAACTTTTTCTTATGTATTGTAGGGTTGAGACTGAGAAACTAGAAATAAAATTGACTCAAGTGATATTATTGTTTAACCAAGGGCATTGCTGCCTCATAGATTTAGAGACTGCATCCATCCTGGTCAATGTTTATGTGGAGTTTGCAGATTCTTCTCATCTCTTCATGGGTTTTTCTTCAAGTGCTTATAGTATTCTTCCCACGTCCAGAGATGATAGGTGAATAGGTAATTCTGTACAGTAGAACCTCGGTTCACGACCATAATTTGTTCCAAAACTCTGGTCGTAAACCGATTTGGTCGTGAACAGAAGCAATTTCCCCCATAGGATTGTATGTAAATACAATTAATCCATTCCAGACCATATGAACTGTATGTAAATATATATTTTTTTTAAGTTTTTAAGCACAAATATAGCTAATAAGACCATAGAATGCACAGCGTAATAGTAAACTAAATGTAAAAACATTGAATAACACCGAGAAAAGCTTGAACAACAGAGAAAACTAACACTGCAATAGTTCGCGCTATAGCGCTACCAACCACTGGCTAAAAGCACTTTTTTATTGAGTTTTAAGCACAGGGAAAAAAATAGACATTTGAAAAAATCCGTAATTTAATAAAACACCAAGAAAAATAACATTGCAACAATGCACGCTACGAACAGATTGCTGGAAACTGAAGTGAAAACAAAATCAAGCCCAGTGCATTCTTCAACTGCCTTCCTACCTTAATGCGTGCAACTCTCTCTCGCGCTGCCTGTGTGTCTGCATCTCGGGCTGCCTCGGTGTGTGTGTGTGTAGTGCTCTCTCTGGCGCTGCCTCTGTGTGTGCGTGTGTGCGTGTGTGTGTGTGTGTGTGTCGTGGTCTCTCGCTCTCTCTCCTGCTCTCTCTCTCTCTCTTGCTACCTGCACAGGAAATGCACAGGGAGAGACTGAACATGTACAAACCGAAAGGGAAACTGGATTGTTCATACACCAAGTGTGTGGTCGTGAACCAAGGCAAAAGTTTGGCAAACTTTTTGGTTGTAAACCGAGTTGTACGTGTACTGAGACGTTCGTGAACTGAGGTTCCACTGTACTTGATTGCATTTGCATTAATTAGTATGTCTGTCTATAGATATGTCCAATCCAGTTTCCTTAGCAGGAAAATGGACAAAATGAATAATTATAACGATTAGGTGAATGGACTTTTTAACCAACACAAGATGACCTAAAGTATTTTCTTTTTTTAATAAGATTGCATCCCCTTTATTGTATAACTTTTGATCATGGATTTAGGTTCATCTTCACACTAACCATGAAATGAAATTCATTTGATAAAGAATGAAAGTGAAATAATCAAATAATGAAATCCATTTTAAGTGTTTAATTTAATTCTAGTCAATACTGTCAGTTTAACATATGCAATACAACTTACACTCAAACCAAAAAAAACACTAACTCTAACTTTAAATTTTGTTTTCAGCTTTACTCAATTTTTAAGAAATAATGACTGATTTCTTAATATAGATAATGAACATGAATTATATTATGTATTACTTAGTTTTAGAAATTATTATTTATTAAGTAAGTATAATATAATACATATAGGAATTAAAAAAAACACTTAGAATGACATGAAAGATGTCTGGAATGGATTAAGCATAATTACTGGTGTAGCTGCATTTAGCCAAAATTACCAGAGTTCTGCAGTTTTAGTTTGCTTCATGGGATTCTGGCAATAGCTTGACACACTGAAATGATTCAATAGACAAAATATCTTTGTTTTTAAAAGCTTTAATAAAAATTCAAGCTAAAACAGTTCACACAAAAATACAGAAAAAACTCATATAGCAAAGAAAAGAAAAGTTCTTCTTTAAGAAAAGTTCTGTTTAAAGTTTATATATCTCGTTCTCTTTAAGTTTGCTCATGCAGTTGAACCAGGGCCATCTTAACGCATGGGCATGCTGGGCAGTTGCCAGGGGCCCCATCCTAATCGATGTATGTTGTGACTTGCTGAGTGGTTGTGTGGGTAGGGGCCCCAGTGCACTGCTTTGCCCAGGGGCCTATAATGTTGTTAAGACGGCCATCAGTTGAACCATTTCTAAACAGCCAGAAAACTGTAAATGGGCTAAGGCTCCAGAAATTGCTGTTGCTTTGAAAACCATCCTGTAGACACCAGACCAGTGGCACTTACATCTCACATGATAACAACCTTTCAGTGGCTGGTCTTGGACTATATGAGTCCTCTTGTGTTAGACCACCTAAACCCACTGCAAGGTGTAGTCTTGTCTTCTTTTCTCTTCACTCTGTAGACTACAAATATAACACCAGGTTACTTGCTGTAATTCTCTGATGATTCTGAACTTTTGGGGTGTATTGATAAGGGGAATGAGACAGAATGTAGTAGTCAGGTTGAAAAATATTTTTTGATGTAGAAAGAATTGTCTTCAATTAAACATCAGCAAAACCAAGGAACTGGTTATTGAGTTTTGCTGTACCTCTATGCACAGGCACTATTCAGGGAGTGGATGTAAATGTGGTGGACTCCAACAAGTACAAGTATCTGTGGGGTCCACATCAATGACAGGTTGGACTGGATTCACTACTCATAGTCCTTAGGTAACACTACACATAGTGTAGGTATTGACACCCTTCAGATCTTCTACAACTCTGTGTTGGCCAATGCGATTTTCTGCACTGTTGTGTACTGGGCTGGTAACATCACTTCAAGAGAAGTCCACCAAATCAACAAACTAATTAAAAGGGCAGGCTCAGTTATAGGATGTACTCTAGACCCCCTGGAGGTAGTAGCAAAGGAGAGAATTAAAACAAAACTGAGTGACATTATGAACAATGCTGCCCATTTTCTCTCTGACACAGCAACACTGAAGACTTTCAGCCAATAAGTCATTCAGCAGAAGTGTGTCAATAAATGCAACTGGGGCTCCATTATACTAACAGCAATACTCCTGTATAATGCCTCAGTATGACATTAACTGTCAAGTCAGAAGTTTTCTTTCATTTTAGTCATTCTGGTTTGTGTTGAGACCATAGTGTGAGTGTATATCTATCTATTTATTTATTTATTTATTTATTATTTAATGAACTTCTGAAGAAAGCCAAATTTCCCCTTGGGGACAATTAAAGATCTATCTATCTATCTATCTATCTATCTATCTATCTATCTATCTATC
>JANRMT010028174.1:75807430-75852163 GCA_026402145.1 Polypterus bichir lapradei
ATCTATCTATCTATCTATCTATCTATCTATCTATCTATCTATCTATCTATCTAATACTTGGTTTTTGTGCATAACAGTTTTCAGCAGTTCATGAAACAAGAATTTGCTGTGTAGTAATTATAACAAATAATCAATTGAGTAATTCATATAGTTTAGATATGCAGTAAATTAAAAGTAATAGATTATGATTCTGCACGTGTTTTATTCTTGTATTTTAATGCTCACTGATTTTTCAGATGCACCAATGTATAATACAGCTCTCATCTCTGACCAGTAGGAGACATGTCTAGCAGAAAATAACTGGAGATGTTGCTTTAATAAGATTGCAAGCCCTATATTGAATTAGTATTCTTCAGGAAACAGCAGATCCTCACTTAGCAATTCTGTGCACATCTCATGTTCGTCTGCAGCTCTGCTCCCTGCAGTGCCTTTTAAGCAGCACCTCCAGATCTCTCAACACCCTGACCTGAAGCTTGCCCTTTTAAGCTAGGCCTAGCAACCTTTACATCCACTTTTCCAAAACCATGTTGCAGTCATGAGATAATTAAGAAAAAACATTCTGTTTTTGCAGATTTCTGGATATTTCATCACAAATGCAATAAAACGATCACGCTCCTGCTGATTGATTATACTTGTCTGCATCTAGCACTGGGAATGTCTACTGTTTACTATTAATCCTAGTTAAACTTCCAATATTTACAGCGAATACTCAATTCTGAATGTGCCTTTGGATTTTTCCCCTTTGTTGTTTTGGGCATGAACATCAAATGGGATTGAGAAAAAGTGGTAAATGTCTTATTTGATAGGAAGGAAAAATAAATAAAGGTTTACATCTTATGCTTTGTATATTTTTAACATTGGCTTTATATTAAAAGTTAATACTTTATGAATATATTTTTGGAAAACCTTTCAGCAAACAGACATATCGTGTCACGGGCAGTTGAATGCTAGGGTTAGGAAATAAAGAACCTGGTAATTTAAACAGGATAAATACTTTTGAGTAATACAAGGCAACATTACTATGTTGCAGCTGTAGTTCCTTGCAAGATATATTCAATACGAAGAGGGAAGATAATTTCTCTTATGATGCAGTACATCTAAAGTACTCTGTAATGTGAAAGAAATGCCCTAAATTGAACTGCAGTACCTTTCTAATAAGCTAAGAGTGTAATGAGTCAGGATTAATGAAAAAAGACAGTGTGGATTTTAATTTATTTTTAAAGTTCCTCTGAGGCTATTCCCTCATAGAACACCAGCATGCAGCATATGTTTGTTTAAAAGAATCCCTATAATATCTGATCACTATTGTCAAGAGAATGGCTTTGCATGAATGACAGCTCTCCTTACCACTGAGTTGAAATATCAGAGACAAATGGGTCTCCACTGCAATGAAAGGCTTATCTTACTTTACATTGTCATGGATTTCATGTTGTTCTGCCCATCTAACCTGAATAAAATAAAAAAATAAATCCACCTAAAATGCATTACTTTAATTTGTCATTTACCCCTTTAATGGGCGTAGTCAGTCAGTCAGTCATTGTCCAACCTACTACATCCTAACACAGGGTCACGGGGGTCTGCTGGAGCCAATCCCAGCCAAGGAGCTGCTGAGGACACTGAAAGCCAAAAATAAGATGATCATTATGAACAAAACAATACATGTAATTTAATACAACTAGTCGAATAGAAAAATACATGCTGAAAGTTAATGATTAATGCAGGGGTGTCAAACTGCAGTCCTGGAGGGCCGCAGTGGCTGCAGGTTTTCATTCTAACCATCTTCTTAATTAGTGACCAGTTTGTGATGCTAATTAACTTCTTTAGCCTTAGCTTTAATTAGCTTGACTCAGGCCCCTTAGTTGTTTTTTCCTTAATTATCAGCTGGACAGTAATGAGACATAAAACAAGCAGGACATGGCCAGCTCACCTGTATCCATCAAACAAAATCTGAAAATAAAGATGAAGGTCTCAGTAAGGTTGATCCCTCAGGTTACCAAAACATTTTAGGAGTATATCAACAGTTTTGCAAATGTCTGCTGTGGCAGAAAGAGAGCAGCAACAAGACATGGAATTGAATAACAGGTTTAATTAACAGCAGGAATCAGCTTCTCATTAATGAACTGGTTGGAGTTTGAAGCCCCAATTTAGCTGGTCATCTGTTGGCTCGTTTCATGTCTCATTTCTGTTTGGCTGTCATTTAATGAAGAAAAGAATCAATTCAGAAGACTTAATCCTTAAAAACAGGGCTATTAAAATAGAGGGAAAAGAAGTTAATTAGCAGTGAAAACTGGACACTGATTAGGAAAAGGGTTAGAAAGAAAACCTGCACCCACTGCGGCCCTCCAGGCATGGAGTTTGACACCTGTGGATTAATGCATCTAACATCTGACATTCTTAGGTGCACTTTTTAAGGTGCACGTAATATATTTGTATGTCAATGGTGCGTAGTCTGCTCTTGGTTGCCTTGTAAAGCACCTTATGATGTTTCATACTGTTAAGGGTTTAGTATGAAGTAAAGCTTGATGAATTCAATAAAAATATATTAAATTAAACATAAGTTAACATTTTAAATATCCATAACTAACCATTAACAAAGCAATGGTTGCACTAATCTAAATAGCAATAGTCTCCGTGTTCTGTTCTCCTCACTCACTCCCTGTGCGGGGCAGGGCAGACTCTGTTTTTCAGTGTCTTAAAACTTCTTTAAAAGTAGTAGTACTAGTAGTAGTAGTGTTAGCATTTGTATTGTGACTGAGTACTAGTAACAATGAAATGTACAGTTTTGCTGTTATAATTTTGATATTTAGTTAGTTTCGTATTTTAAACTTGAGAAAGCAGAGGTTGAATCATAGGTTAGAATTTCAGATATCCACAACTAAACATGAGCCAGGCAATGCATGCATTACTTACATGCATATGACTTCAAAGTGACATAGAAGGAAGGGCAACAAGCACACTAGGCTTTAGTAAGGCTCTATGACACATAGTGTATGAGAATGCACCTATACCATTTAAGATTTTATGTTTTGTTTTGTTACGTTTTTTGTACATTTTGTAATTTTTCTCTGCTTATTTTATGTTTACATGTTTGTATTTTTTCTTTGTTCCTTTGCCCAATTATTTCCTTTAGGCATAGCCTAAAGTTTTTTTTTTAATAAATTCCTTCAGTTTGCCATAATTTTCTGCTGAAGCATTAGCTGGCTTTCCAGCTGATATTGATTGGCTCTTCTTTCTTTCTTTCCTCTCCATTTTTGTAAGTTTTGTAAGTTTTGTAAGTTTTGTTGGTCTTTTGATTTTTTAATTGGGAAATGTACCGATACTACATGGAATTGAAGACCCGGTGGAAGAAACTGGCACACATGGACAGCGACATCTTCTTCTTAACGAAATGTAAAAAGGAAAATCTTATCCCGAAAGGCATCATGATAAGGAATCCAACCATACACACTTATAATACTCGGTTTGCAGAGCAACTTTGTTTTAGAACATCTGCAAGGATAAGAAACCACTTAATCCAAATTTTCTACAACATCAAGAAGAACACGCAAAGAGAGATCCAAGACCTCATCCTGTTCCTTGGAAATGACAGTCAGGAGATGGTAAAGGAGCTCCATCGCTATTACAAAAGACTCCAGAAACTCCTTATTGTCAACAAAAAGAAAAAACTGCATAGATTACGAGAGAAAGCTGGACATTTAATAGCAAAAAACAAAGAGCAACAGACCTGCATTGTTAATCTCTCCTCATACACACCAAATGAAGCAGAGATTTCAGTACTTACAAAGGGACTCTCATATTGTCCTGCAAAGCCCATTGACAACATCAGACTCTGCAGTGATATGGAAGAATTCTTCAGAAAACTCAGACTAAAAGAATTCTTCCACAAGAAAGAAAACGGCAACACACAGGAACCAACAACAAGCAGTTACAACAACCCCACCAGTAAATCCACATGGACACCAGAAGCTGGAAGAAACTCCACCCTGGATAATTATATAGACTGCTTCCGACAGAGAGTAAAAACAGGGATCTTAAACAGGCAGCAAAATCGGACAGAAAACATTACTGGGGATGAGCGGAGAGCCATACATTCACTAAGGGAAAATACAGAAATCATTATCAAACCAGCAGACAAAGGGGGTGCTTTAGTCATCATGAACACATCAGATTATATACAGGAGGCACAAAGACAATTGTCCAATACTAGGCATTATCACAAACTGCAAGAAGACCCAACAGATCTCTACAAAAAGGAACTAAAAAAGATAGTAAGTAGCTTTCCTCTTGACATCAGGGATCATGTAAACAGTTTAATTCCTGATAACCCCAAAATGGGTTACTTCTACATGCTTCCCAAAATCCACAAAGAAGGGAACCCAGGAAGGCCTATCATCTCAGGAATTGGCTCCCTTACAGAAAAGGTTTCAGGCTGGGTGGAACACATTCTTAAACCCCTCGCCCGCAACACAACCAGCTACATCCAGGACACCACTGACTTCTTAAAAAAACTGTCTGCTTTAGGCCCCTTACCTGAGGGAACCTTACTGGCCACAATGGATGTTGAGGCTCTGTACACAAACATCCCCCACGATGATGGCATATTGGCATGTGAAACGTACCTCAGACAACATGATTTACCCACAAAGTCAGTAATAGAAATTATAAAATTCACTCTGACACATAATCTATTCTCTTTTGGACAAGATTGCTACTTACAACAAATGGGGACTGCAATGGGCTGTCGTTTTGCACCTCACTATGCAAACCTATTTATGGCAAAATTGGAGGAAGATTTCATGACAATGTGCATCATAAAACCAATGTTATATCTCCGTTACATAGATGACATCTTCATAATCTGGACTGCCAGTGAGAAGGACCTCCTCCATTTTCATAATGAATATAATTATTTTCACCCCAACATAAAGCTGAAGCTGAATTACTCAAAAACAGAAGTCAGCTTCCTTGACACCACTGTTCAACTAAAAAACAACACCCTTGTAACTTCTGTTTTTCACAAACCAACAGACAGACGAACCTACCTAAGAAGTGACAGCTTCCACCCCAAGCATATAAGGCACTCCATTATTTTTAGCCAAGCAATTCGATACAATCGTATTTGCTCAGACCCGATAGACCGTGATCAACAACTGCAGGAGCTCAGACAAGATTTCATCAAACAAGGTTATACCCCCAAAACAACAGACACTCAAATAAGAAGAGCTACTGCCATACCCAGAGACAACCTTCTGGAATATAAAAACAAAGACAACAAGAACCGCATCCCCCTTGTTGTCACCTACAACCCACATCTTGAAACACTTCGAAAAATTATAAAAGAACTTCAGCCAATGCTAAACAGCGACCAAACACTGAAAAATGTATTTCCTGAACCTCCCCTCCTGGCATACAGACAACCACCAAACCTTCAGCAACTTATTGTCCGAAGCTCCCTAAATGAAATGACAGCAAATGGCACATCTCCCTGCCTACAGAAAAGATGTAAAACGTGTGCCCACATCTACAATACAGACCGTATAGTTATACCACACTGCCGACTTGAACATCACATAAAGGGATCATTTTCCTGCAGATCATCCAATGTTGTCTACCTAATTCTCTGCATGAAATGTCCTGACACTGCACTCTATGTGGGAGAAACTGGACAAACACTCCGTCAGAGAATGAATTTGCACAGATTCCACATTAAACATGGCAACACAGATGTTCCTGTAGCGGCCCACTTCAACAGCCATGGACACTGTGAGAGGGACTTTAAAGTCACAGTGCTTATGGGCAACTTCAAAACACAGCAAGAGAGAAAAGAATGGGAAGTTAAGCTCATGTTAAAATTTAATACGTTACAGCATGGCTTGAATAGAGACAAGAGTTTTATGGCCAGGTATGAGGACTGTTTGCATCTCTCAGACTGACACAGATAACCTGTCTACAGACCCATATTGTTTTGAAAAACTCATCACAGACTTCAAAGGACTTTGTTGGACAGTTATCTTATCCAAAAATCTCTTGACCATACATCGTTTTTCTCTCTCTTGTTAAATTAATCTTAGCCTGAGTGAACCTATTAATTTTTTACATTTAAGATTTTTCCTTTAAAGATTTACCATTGTTGTTTCTTGTCCTAGTGTGTGGATATAAACACAGGAAACTTCAGTTTCTGTATTACATCTTGCCTGAAGAAGGGGCCTGAGTTGCCTCGAAAGCCTGCATATTGTAATCTTTTTAGTTAGCCAATAAAAGGTGTCATTTTGCTTGGCTCTTCTCTACATTGGTTTAGTTCCGAATTTTAGATTTTCTGATTATGGATTTGGTCTTTGTCCTCTTTTTGGCTGATTATTATAGGAGGCAGTATTTAAGCGTTTTCTTTTTATTTGGAAATTTTGTATTATTCTTTGTTTATAGTTGCTTCGGACACTTTTACTATTTTTTGTGGACATTTATTTGTTTAATATATCTCTAAAAATAAGCAACACTGATTTTCTTACTATTACCAAGACGTTTTGATGGTTTCTCTGTTACTTTCAGAATTATTATTAATTTAAACCCTTTAACCCTTTTTGTTGGGTCTGTGCATGCCAAAACCTGCTTTAGATTTTGGTGTAAGGCTCCCTATGATAATAGGTCTATGTGCAACTTTGAGGCCTAACTTTGTATTAAAGCCTGTTTATATTTCTTGTGGTGCCAGCAATTATAATACCTTCCATCCCTATGTTCTGTCTTCATCACTGACTCTTTTTGCATTATAATGTAGACACTATTTTTCAGTGTCTCTAAAAACCTATTTAATAAAATCAAAGTGCATGTTTGGGACATGAATGTTGAGCTGCGTATGGTGGCGTTACTGTATGAGCTTTCAAATGCTGTTGTTTTTGCTGCAAATATCCCCCTTTGGCAGATATGTCAGTCACAACTGACACAGTATAATCTGTAGTCAGTAAACTTACTACATATCACACCACCACTTTCATTACAATTTCTGGGGACTATATGTCAATCTAATCTGATATTAAAGAAGAATTGTCATTCACTGAAAGCTGAGAACTTTAAAATTTACTGGTATTCAATTTGCCCCATTTATGAATCCACTATTTCCTCCATGAGGACATCAATGGTCACTCACATTATGCCTGCATCTTGCATACCTTTGGCCTGCTGGAGGAACCCACATATATGGTGAAATTCCATGCACATGCACAGATAAAGCACTAGAATAATACAGTAACTGGGAAATTAATCAAAAATATATCCCTGGAGGTGTGAAACAGGGAAATTATCCACTTAGCTATGATGCCACCTGTACTTGAAGTCATACTATACATGATTATTTAGTTTTATCCTGTAGCATTTGATCAAACAGAATAACCAACCCGAATATTCAGTATTACTACTGTATGGCTGGCACATACATGTGTAACGGTATACGTGACTGTCACACTCCACAGTAAGATATTTTTGAATTTAATACCCTTTGCAACTAAAACTGAACCCTAGATGTTTTATTGTGGCAAATACTGTATATAAAATACACACTATGCATAATCTGATGTTTTGTGGAAGAAAATGATGTTTGGAATGACAAAGTGTGTAGTGTACCAGCTAAAGAGATGCACTTGAATCCATAGTATTTCTGATATAAACATCTCTGTGGTTGCTGTGTGACCCTGATAGAGGTTTTTTAGAGTGAGAAAAATCAGATTTATCAATTGATTAGTGTATGTTATGACTTTGGCAGACTTTGGATTATGTAAGTTTGAAATAGACACTGATTGAGAGGTGAATTTTTAAAATGTATTAATGATGTTTTTAAGTAATCATCATCTTTTGTATAAATGCCGTTTCCACAGTGTACATGCCTAAACTCTTAGCAAACACTGTCAGTTTCCATATATTTACTTTGTCTAAAAACAAATAATGAAAGATTGCCTTTCTGTACAAGCTGCAGTGATATTATCAGAAAATTACATTATTTCATGCAAATGTTTAAAAAAGTCATTTTCTAAGCCATTATGTATTTAAATACTATATTCTACAATGTGACTTCTTCTTGGCAAAACATTTCCAAACCAGACAAAATGCATGAATGAACATCTAAGTATGTGTCTCTTCTTTTGACACTGGTTTTATATTAGCCAGGCACACAGCATCATATGAAGTAATTAGTAAAACCTCTTAAACAAAACCACAAATGAATGAAGTGCTAATAGATTGTTATAGATGTGAAAGAGGTCCATCTACACATTGTCGGGCAAGCGGTGCGCAGCGGTGCACTGGTGTGCCGTGGAATTTTCTAGGGGCGCCGCGAAAACTTTTGTAAAATATTTAAAATTGCTAGTGTTTTTGAACTTTTGGTTGATTAAAAAGATAATGTTTAAAAAAAAAATATTTTATGTTGGAAAAACAGATAACGGAACACTTACGGAAATGAAGACTTCAAATGATCGACAAGGAAATGCGCGTCTGTCTTTTGAAAATTGATCCTCGCATCAATTTCATATGTGCTGAAAAACAATCTCAACGTTCACATTAATTAAGTTTAAGATTTATCCTTTGATTCCTTTATTAATAAAATGTCTTTCAAACTTGTAAAATTAACTGTTTTTATTGGCGTTTGTCCATAGATTGTGTTGTCACGACTTTATTTATGGGCAGTCCCTCAGGTGCGCCGTGAAAGAAACTTTTTGGACTTAGTGCGCCGCAACTCGAAAAAGGTTGCCTTTCACTGATCTACAATATAAAAGTGTGCTCACTAGGTTTAGGTTTGAAAGCTAAGCTTTACAGCAAATTTGATGATGCAACATGAATGAATAATATTTGCAAATATAACTGTACATCATTTGCAAGAGAGCAATAGAGAGTGCAGGGTGTCTCAGAAGTATTAAGGAGAGAAAAAATAGTTGGGAGGGAGAAGAACAAGAAAGAAAGAGAGAGAGAGAGACAGGAAGAGAAAGAAGTGAGCCAAGGGCCAGTATATAATTTAGATGTACTGTTTTGTTCCTTAAGAAACTCTGCTGTGAACCCAAACAGAAGAATTAGTTGACAGGGACTGTGACTGCGCAGTAGAGAAAAGGGTGCCTTAGAGTCTTTCTGGTAATAGCATGTTCACATTCTTCATTGTTATGTTTATAACATCATGACACAGAGCAACACAAAATAAAATAGATAGAAATATACACACTAGGGTAATGTTTTAATCAAAAGATGTCATTCTATAAAGCAAGAAATATCACTAAAAAACAACTGAGAATGTGGGAACAGTATCTTACTTGTGACTTTTATTTTTTAGTAAAACAAACAAAAAAAATTATTTCTACATAATAATTAATGTGAGTTTTCTTATAAAATATTCTATGTCCTTTTAGATATTCCTAATCATTCCCATCCCACTTTCTGTATAAAATGACAATATAAGAAACAAAGACAATATTATGTCGGGGTTTGAAAAAGAAGGGCTACATTAAAGACATGTATCCATATTTTGCAGAGGGTGGCACATGATAAAGTAAGGAGCGCCAGAAGCAAACATAGCCGGGTGAAGATAGTGTCATGTTGATGTGTACTCCAAGATTATGATTTGTATGCTACTTTTTCATGCAACACCTGTTAGAATGCCTGGGTTGATTTCTACTGGTTAAATATATATATTTTTTAATTTCTGACACAATATCACATAGATAGGGGGATTCTGCATTTTTTGTTGCAATTTGGAAACTAGATTGTGAGTTAGCATTATATGAAATGCAGTTAGCTTACACTAATTATTAAGATATGGTGTTCAATCCACTATATCTTGAATGGGGGTGCCCAGTGAATGAGGACCAAGTGGTATGCCAAGACACTAAATGCAAAATAGAATTCAGTATACATTTAACACGTACTGAGCGAAAAGCTAAAACACAAGGCCAGTAGGCTGATATTTAGTTTTGCCCCTTCACAGTTTGGGTCTGTTCTAGGTAAATCTTAGTTAGTCGGTGCCATCAGAGATGCATGTTGAATGTTATTTAAAATTGGATATTGGGTTTCCACTGTTTGTGATTGTGACTGTAAGATGAAAAGAGCTGAAATGATTTTCAAATTGCTCATTCATGTGCAAAGGTGTTTAGTATCAGTGTCTCAGTAGCAGACACAGGATGTACAATAGTTTTTTATTAAAATGAGCAAAATTCATTTGTATTTTATGAAAAAGTCCTCTTTTGGAAAGTTGTACAGTATATCTTAAAGAGCTATTTTCATAATAAAAAAAATTCTTTGTATACGGTATGAGGCTCAACATTTTGTGAATAACAGGAAACTTAGAATATCAGAATATATGCAGGAAGTAGTACAGTGGAACCTCGGTTCACGACTATAATTCGTTCCAAAACTCTGGTCATAAACCGATTTAGGTCGTGAACCGAAGTAATTTCCCCCATAGGATTGTATGTAAATACAATTAATCTGTTCCAGACCATACGAACTGTATGTAAATATATTTTTTTTTACGATTTTTAAGCACAAATATAGTTAATTATACCATAGAATGCACAGTGTAATTGTAAACTAAATGTAAAAACATTGAATATCACTGAGAAAACCTTGAACAACAGAGAAAACTAACACTGCAAGAGTTCGCGCTATAGCACTATGAACCGCTCGCTAAAAACACTTTTTTTAATGAGTTTTAAGCACATGGAAAAAAATGAACATTTGAAAAATCCGTAATTTAATAAACCACCAAGAAAAGTAACATTGCAACAATGCACGCTACGAACCGATCGCTGTAAACAGAAGTGAAGTGGAGGTTAAAATCCAATAGAAAAAAGTCTTCATTAAATACAATGTGGTTAAAACAATGCTCGGATCTGTCTCTTTAAAAACAAGCCTGGTGCACTCTTTAACTGCCTTCTCGGCCTTATCCGTCCAGCCGTCTCTCTCTCGCACGCGCATGTGTGTGTATGTCTCTCTCTCATGTGCACATGTGAGTCTCTCTCACACGCACGCGTGTGTGTCTCTCTCGCATGAGTCCCTGTGTGTCTCTCCCGTGCGTGTGTCTCTGTGTGTGTGTGTCTCTCTCTCTCTCGCTCGCTGCAGAGGGAATGCACAGGGAGACAGTAACACGTGCGGAAATCATCAGCACACACAAACGGAAAGGGAAACTGGCTTGTTCATATACCGAGTCTGTGGTCGTGAACAGATGCAAAAGTTTGGCGAACTTTTTGGTCGTAAACCGATTTGTACGTGTTCTGAGACGTTCGTGAACCGAGGTTCCACTGTATTAGGCCCCCTTTTCCATAGTAGTCTATGTTGTCACATGGAATTCACTTATATTTACTAATCGTATTGCTTTGCTTTCCCATAAAACAGTTGTAAGTCTAGTAGCATCATACATTCTTTTGACGTGCAAAGTAGAAATTTCCTCAGGTGAAGTCATTTAAAACTAAACATGGCTTTAAGTCCACTTTAAGAAGGATTCAGTTACATAAACAGGAACACATAGAAAAGTACAGGACCTTTAAAAATGTGAAAAAATGTAATCTTAACTACATTCATTATTCATAAAAAAGGTGGAAAGTGGTTGCTTTATGTTTTCCAAATCAGAAATACAGTTTTGCTTGAATAGGTCTTTGAGTTGTGAATCAAGAACAGAAAACTTAATGTGACACATTAAAAGGAAAATTTTCAAATTCAAGTTTTTTTCAACTTGTACATGGTAGAATGATATTTTTACTTGACTGTTTCCACAGACTAGTGACAGAAGTACAATACCAGAAAAAGAATTAGGAAAAATATTAAATTCATATTTAGACTGATGAGTGAATGTCTAGAGCCGAGCTTGGGGAGACACATAAGTTATCCATCTCACTTTCACAGGCATGTGGGTGAGAAATGTGGAGGCAATAATGACCTTAGGGTCTTTAAGGTTTACCCTATAGTTCCAGAATTCTCAGCCTAGCATCTGGTGATTGTTTGTTTTCTCTTGAATTAAATATTTTTAATTGTACACTTAAATTGTCCCACATTCCTTGTATCATGAAGACTATTATTCTAAATTTTGTATTAATACATTATGTATTGAAGTTGTAATATTTAATGGTTTATTATTTATCATTCTGCCATGGCACCATCTTTGTTTTGAGATGAGCACAGAAATGTGGTCGTCAAGATGCAACTATTTTCAACTTATCACTAATCAAGCACAACTGTATTTGAACCTGCAAGTCAATATCACTACTGTCCTACTTTTTGAGTGATCCCTAAAAAAAAAAAAATAACAATAATTTTTCTTTGAACTATAAATCTGGTGCTAATTTTTTTATTTTGATTTTTCGCTTGCAGTCTAGCTAGGTGTACGTCTTTGACTTGATTTTGATTATCATTCATTTCTCGGTTCTTATTTTCTCCTTTGCACTGCCTGCCTTTGCAGTCAGTACCATGATGGTGCTTTAATAGGTTTGATGACATGTTGTAGGTCTAAAGCCCATATCATGGTGTACTTTATGTCTCTAATTCTCCTAGGTTACCCCCTCTCCCTTACTTCAGAGTCCATAAAATTTAAGAGTTTAAGAGACTAAACCAAATTAAAGTTAAAATGATGCATATTTGTTTAAGCACACAAAATTACACTTAAATGTTAAATTAATGTAAAAATAAAAATATGATAATAAAATATAGTAATTTGACTTCTTTACTATGCAATGTATAGCCTCATTCAGCCTAATACAGTTAAAGTGTAAATAATAATGAAAAATTGTCTTACAATCCAGTGGCATTGATACAGAGGTTCCACCCTTCTTGTCTGCCTTCAAAACGTGGAATCCTAACTTAATCAGTCCTGAATCCTTGTATAGCCAGAACCTGGACAAATGTACTAAAAGGTCAGTTGCCAAGTGGGCATGGTTCAACAATAAATTAATGGATAGATAATGCTAGGTACCGTTTACGTTAATCAAATTCAAGCTACTCTCTTTTCCTGTCTGTTTAAACAAATGCGTTTCTTCATGTGTACTTACTATGAAATTAGTAATTTGTAAAGTTTGTATTTACATGAGAACTTGTCACAGAGCTCTGTGCCTGCACTCAGTGAAAAGTGCTATACAAACATCAGATGAATTGAATTGAATTGACCTTTAACCTTCAAAGGGCATTTTTGTTTTGGAGTATTTCTGTATTCATCTTAGGTACTTTCATATATTGTTAACTTAACAAATTAAGTACATAAAAAGAACATTCCTTGCATGATTTCTTGTTATTAATTACAGTCATATGAAAAAGTTTGGGAAACCCTCTGAGCCTGCATAATATTTTACTCTACTTTCAACAAAAAAGATAACAGTGGTATGTCTTTCATTTCTTAGGAACATCTGTGGTACTGGGGTGTTTTCCAAACAAAGATTTTTAGTGAAGCAGTATTTAGTTGTATGAATTTAAATCAATTGTGAAAAACTGGCTGTGCAAAAATTTGGATAACCTTGTAATTTTGCTGCTTTGAATACATGTAACTGCTCAATACTGATTACTTGCAACACCAAATTGGCTGGATTAGCTCATTAAGCCTTGAACTTCATAGACAGGTGTGTCCAATCATGAGAAAAGGTATTTAAGGTGGTCAATTGCAAATTGTGCTTCCCTTTGATTCTCCTCTGAAGAATGACAGCATGGGATCCTCAAAGCAACTCTCAAAAGATCTGAAAACAAAGATTGTTGAGTATCATGGTTTAGGGGAAGGCTTCAAAAAGCTCTCAGAGGTTTAAACTGTTAGTTTCAACTGTAAGGAATGTAATCAGGAAATGGAAGGCCACAGGCACAGTTGCTGTTAAGCCCAGGTCTGGCAGGCCAAGAAAAATAAAGGAGCGGCATATGCGCGGGATTGTGAGAACAACCCACAGATCATCTCCAAAGACCTGCAAGAATATCTTGCTTCAGATGGTGTATCTGTACATCGTTCTACAATTCAGCGCAATTTGCCCTTTCTGCACTCATGCCACAAACAGAGTAACTTGTTGTATGCAAATGCTCATTTAGACAAGCCAGATTCATTTTGGAGCAACGTGCTCTGGGCTGATGAGACAAAAATTGAGTTATTTGGTCATAACAAAAAGTGCTTTGCATAGCGGAAGAAGAACACCGCATTCCAAGAAAAACACTTGCTACCTACTGTCAAATTTGGTGGAGGTTCCCCCATGCTGTGTGGCTAGTTCAGGAACTGAGGTCCTTGTTAAAGTCAAGGGTCAGATGAATTCAACCCAATATCAACAAATTCTTCAGGATAATGTTCAAGAATCAGTCACAAAGTTGAAGTTATGGAGGGGTTGGATATTCCAACAAGGCAATGACCCAAAACACAGTTCGAAATCTACAAAGGCATTCATGCAGAGGGAAAAGTACAATATTTTGGAATGGCTGTCACAGTCCTCTGACTTGAATATCATTGAAAATCTATGGGATGATTTGAAGCAGACTCTCTCATTCTTTCCTAGGGCACAAAGCTGGAAGCAGACAATGGTCGACAGTGAGATGAATTGCGTCGTCGAAGAACTCCAGGCTCTCGATAACCAGATCCAGAAACTCCTGTCCAGACAGAGGTACCTGCGGGATTTGAAGGTACAGCTGCTGGAAAAATCATCCCCAACATCTGAAATCGACGCAACACATCGAGTTTCAGTAACATCGACTCCACACTGTGCCGCTCATCTCCAAGGCCAAGTGAGCTTTACCCCCGTGCCTCGTCGTTGGAGTGACAACGTCAATGATGAAGACCTTGGCTTGTTTCAGCTATGCAGGCGGGGGTTTAAGGCTAAAACACCTCCATCAGCACAGGCAGGCATCTCCACCCAGAACCGGTTCGACTATCTCTGCGCCCCCAGTTTTCCTTCAACCCCGGGTAATGTATTTGTGAAAGGAAATTCAATTGTACGAAACCTACACATCTTATGCCCTAATCAGAAATCTTTTGTCTCTTGTTTTCCCGGTGCTCTTGTCCGAGATGTTATGAGACGTGTGCCGACAGTCTTCAAGAGGCACAAGAACAGGGCAGTGGGATCCATTGTAATACATGCCGGGGGTAAACGATGTAAGACACCGACAGTCGGAGAGTCTCAAGGCAGACTTTGCAGCACTAATCAAAGCCACAAAGGAGAGGACCCCGTCTGCAAGAATCTTCATCTTGGGTCCCCTACCTCTTGTTAGAAGATCAAACGAGTATTAGTCTGCTGAGTTTAAACATGTGGCTGAAAGGCTTCTGCGAGAATCAAAACATCGGGTTCATAGACAACTGGGACCTCTTCTGGGAGAGGCTGCGTTTCTTCAAGCGGGATGGTCTGCATCCAAATAGATTTGGCGCCCTGGTCCTTTCCAAAAACATCGCTAAGGTAATTTGTCTCTCTTGACTCGCTATTTCTACTCCTAACCCTTTCTGTAATGCTTTGCTAGGACATGATAATTCTTTAACAAAATCTTCTGCAAAAGTGCACTGCATTACTATCCTAATAACTAACCTCAATGCATGTAAAAAATCTAGGCAGTGTGGCATAAATATGAACAACTTAATTACAATTACACCTTTAGATGAACAATGTATTAAATCTTTAAAAACAGATTCTAGATTAAATAAAAAATACATACAAAGCGGCACTAATAAAAATAACTTAATTTCTATCTCAAGTACCCATAACACACATAAAATTCAGTTCTGCTCTTCCGAAACATTAAATATGGCTTTATTAAATCTTAGAGCATTAACCAACAAGACGTTTTCCATCGACAATCTTATTAGTGATAGGAAAATTGATTTTATTGCAAAATTTACAAACATTCTAAGAAACCAGTCCGTTTGTAATGCTAACTACAATAGCAAGGATAATGTAACTAGTAAGGTGGAAAATTAGGTGGAGATCTGCTGCTGACATAGTTGCACCTGAAAAGACAGTTCAGTCTTCTAGCATTGTTATACCATGGAAGACCCAAAGAGTGTCTGATTTAAAGAGAACATGCCGGAGAGCTGAGCGTAAATTTAGAAAAACTAAACTAACTATCCACTATGAGATATTGAAGGTTAAAATAACAGAATACAATAACACAGTCCATCTTGAGAGGCGCTGCTATTTCTCTAGAATTATAAATAATAATGCTAGTAATCCCAGAATCTTATTCTCTACAATTGATCGTCTGCTAAACCCAGGTAACTCAATGGAATGCCTCCAGGATACTTCCAGTGAAAATTGTGAGGCTGTTGCTGTAGTTTTCAATCAAAAAATTAATGATATTAGAAATAATATAGTATATCTCCCCAACACTGATCCTCTTAAGCCCCAGTACTCCGTTTATAAACAAATTAAATTCTTTCACCAGGATAGATTTACCTGATGTATATAAAATTATTTCTCAACTGAGACCCTCCATTTGCGTCCTCGACCCAATACCAACAAGTTTTTTCAAAAAAGTATCGGGCGTGCTAATTGATAGTATTCTTTACATAGTAAACTTGTCATTTGATATGGGGGTCTTCCCAAACTGTTTTAAGACTGCTGTAGTTAAACCCCTACTCCAAAAAAATAATCTTGACTCCTCTGCTTTTGAAAATTTTAGACCAATTCCTAACCTGCCTTTCTTAAGTAAAATTCTAGAGAAGGCAGTCATTATGACCACCTCAATAAACATGCTATTCTTGATAAGTTTCAGTTGGGTTTCAGAACAAATCACAGTACAGAAACTGCACTCGTTAAAGTAGTAAATGACTTGCGGGTAAATGCAGACAGAGGCTATTTATCTGTTCTCATCCTCTTAGATCTAAGTGCCGCATTTGATACCATTGATCACAATATTCTTAGAAATAACCTTAGTCAGTGGGTGGCCCTCTCTGGCAGTGTCTTAAATTGGTTTGAATCCTACCTGGCAGGTAGAAAATTCTTTGTTAGTTGAGGTAATTATAAAGACACATGATATTCTATATGGTGTTCCACAAGGCTCTATCCTGTGTCCGCTGCTCTTTTCGATCTACATACTTCCGTTAGGTCAGATTATTTCGGGGCATAACGTGAGCTACCAAAGCTATGCCAATGACACGCAGTTGTATTTGTCAATAGCACCTGATGACCCCAACTCAGTTGATTCACTAACACAATTTCTTACTTGTGTTTCTGAATGGATGAGTAGTAATTTTCTCAAGCTAAATAAAGAGAAAACTGAAATTTTACTGATCGGCAATAATGGATATAATGAGGTTATTAGAAATAAACTTGATGCATTAGGATTAAATGTCAAGACGGAGGTAAAGAATTTAGGGGTAACTACTGACTCTAACCTAATTTTAAATCACATATTAATCAGATCACTAGGACAGCATTTTTTCACTTAAGAAATATAGCAAAAGTTAGACCTCTTATATCATTGAAAGATGCTGAGAAATTAGTTCATGCTTTTGTTGTGACTTTATTACTGTAACGCACTCCTCTCAGGATTACCCAAAAAAGACATCAATCAATTGCAATTAGTGCAGAATGCAGCTACTAGAATCCCAACTAGGAAAAGAAAATCCGAGCACATTTCTCCAGTTTTGATGTCACTACGCTGGGTTACCTGTGTCATTCAGAATTGACTTTAAAATACTGCTTATGGTTTACAAAGCCTTAAATAATCTCACTCCATCTTATATTTCAGAATGTCTGACACTTTACATTCCAAATCATAACCTTAGATCCTCAAATGAGTGTCTGCTTAGAATTCCAAGAGCTAAACTTAAAAGAAGTGGTTATGGCAGCCTTCTGCTGTTATGCACCTAAAATCTGGAATAGCCTGCCAATAGGAATTCGGCAGGCTGATACGGTGGAGCACTTTAAAAAAAAAACTGCTAAAAACACATTACTTTAACATGGCTTTCTCATAACTTCATTTTAGTTTAATCCTGATGCTCTATATATTTAATTAATTATCATTACTATTCATGGTGGCTCCAAAATCTGTACTAACCCCTACTGTCTCTTCTGTTCTTTTTCTGTTTTTTTGGGGTGGCGATCATAGCCACCACCACCTAATCAAAGCACCATGATGTCCCTACATTGATGGATTAAAGGCCAGAAGTCCACATGACCATCATCATCAAGTCCTTCCATGAGAACCCTGAATACAATGAGGACTGATCATTTATGTTAGGTAGAATGCCTAGAGGGGGCTGGGCGGTCTCATGGCCTGGAACCTCTGTAGATTTTATTTTTTCTACAGCCATCTGGAGTTTTTTTGTTTTTTCTGTCCTCCCTGGCCATCAGACTTTACTTTTATTCTATGTTAATTAGTGTTCTTTTATTTTAATTCTTACTTTGTTCTTTTTTCTCTTTCTTCATCATGTAAAGCACTTTAAGCTACATTATTTGTATGAAAATGTGCTAGATAAATAAATGTTGTTGTTGTCCATGCTCGGCAGCTATCAAATTTAACTGAACTGGAGAGATTTTGTATGGAAGAATGGTCAAAAATACCTCCATCCAGAATCCAGACACTCTTCAAAGGCTATAGGAGGCGTCTAGAGGCTGTTATATTTGCAAAAGGAGGCTCAACTAAATATTTATGTAATATCTCTGTTGGGGTGCCCAAATTTATTCACCTGTCTAATTTTGTAATAATGCATATTGCATATTTTCTGTTAATCCAATAAACTTAATGTCACTACTGAAATACTACTGTTTCCATAAGGTATGTCATATATATTAAAAGGAAGTTGCTACTTTGAAAGCTCAGCCAATGATAAACAAAAATCCAAAGAATTAAGAGGGGTTCACAAACTTTTTCATATGACTGTATATAAACGTGTTTACTATTTTAATTTTGATTAAAATTAGTAAAAGATCTCAAGCTTTATTATTTACTTTTGAAAAGCTTACCTATTATACTACAACTAATTATTTAAAATCATTGTTGTGCATATTAACCTGTTTGTTAGTCATTCATACAAAAATAAGTCATTTACATTAATTAAAACTTGTTAACCTGATGTGACACTTCATGTCACTGCTCTACTTCCAAGCTGCTTTCCTGCCCATGGTAAGACATCTCAGAAATTGGCAGTATCGGAATGAACTGATGGAAAGATTTTGTGGTCATAAATAGACAACCTACCACAGATTCTACTGTAGAAGGTTGAGCCAAGTGGAGGCAGCCAGATAGCAAAGGTTTCCTGGAGTGTGATTGTATCTGACTTGGCTTTTGCTGGTTTATAAATCTCAGAAATCTTGTAAATGTGTTCCCTGTGAAACTTAGACACCTGACTGAAGATTCAAGTGTTGAGATATCTTGTGAACAATCAAACTCAAACACCACAAGTTAATGATATATGATGAATGATCAAAGGGTTTGGGGGTGGTTGGAAAGCCTCATGAAATAATGAGTGCTGGCATTCTGCTAAGTAAAGAAACAGTCAGTGAGCTTTGTCGCCAGAAACAGATGCAATGCAAGTTAAAATTGTTGCGCTACTGCCAAAACCACCAGCAAGACACATGGCCTGAGTATAAGCAGCAGGTGTTGCATTCAGTTCAGTCCCTCTTGCTCTCTTGTGGCAAAAAGTTGAATCAAACCTCAATCAGTATAATAAGAGCTTGCACAGAAATCAATACTAGACCCTGCCCTTCTATATGGATCATCGCAAGTTCCATATTCCATTCTCTTAAAAAAGTTATTCTTCTTTACAAACACTTCACTTACAACAAGGAACCAGCAAGGAAATGTGCATTTATGAAGCTCATTCCCAGGTGACAATTGTACACGCAATGCTTGATTCTATTCATATCATAGAAAAGGCGCACAAACTAATAAATGACCTACAAATGATGGCACAGTGTATTATGGGTCACATTCTGGACACCCTGCAGGAAGTAGCAAAGAAGAGTAAAAAAGCTGAGTGTCATTATGAACAATGATACACAAGCTCTCTTTCATGCACTAACACTTAGTACTTTCAGCCAAAGAATTATTCGGCAGAAGTGTTGGCAAGAAACGCTACAGGGTTCATTTATACCAACGGCAATACATTTGCATAATACATTACAGTGATTGTCTCTGCTAGGTTAAAATTTTTCTTTCTTTTTAACTTTCATCCTTGTTCAAACCAAAATTGATTTAAATAAATAAATAAATACATTCTACAAAAAGCCAAATTTCCCCCTGGGGATAGATAAAGTGCTACCTATCCATCTATCTATGTATATTATTCAGGTTACCAGTTAGAAATTTCTCATTGATCTGGCTCAAAAAGCAATTGCTTGATTTCCAAATTATCTAACGGAACCATTACATGTTAACCATTGTTTTTGTAGGCCTTACAAGTTACAGGAATAATGCAAAGGAAAATAAAATCTTTGTTAAAGAAAATCTTCTGTTCCAACCTTCTCCTCTAAATTTCCTTAAACCTTGTACCAGCAAACAGAGAGCATATCTATGGCAACAAAGCAGAGGACAGAAAACCGAGGAAATCTTTGTCTCTTGTCAATTTCCAAAAGCAGCTCTAAATTTATAGTATTAATACAAGTCAGTTTGATTGCATGTTCCAAAATCCACCCAATACACATGCAAAGCAGTCCAATTTTCAATTAATTTTATATTTGTATAGTGTATAGTTCCTCACTTATACTAGGCACAGAGCACTTGCACATATTTACAACTACAATATATTACCAGTTTATTATTAAATACATAACATTAATGTACAGAAATACACAAACTACATAAAAGTAAAACTGAGCATTTTTTTAAGGATGATGTGGCAGTCCAGTTGTTATGTATTAATAAATAAAAATGTCTTAATTTAGTGATGATGTGATCAGAATTTATTATATTAAGTGTGGATACATGAGGTACGCTCTTTTAAAAAATATCTTTGCAACTCGGAATTCATTTATTGGTGTATGTAAATGAGCCTGAGCTCACCTTTATCCCTGAAGACTCATTTGAATAAAGATGGAAAGGACATCGCTACCTGCACATAGGATATATGTCACAATTTCAATATCTGTTTGATTAATAACCACATGCTTGATTCAAGCTGTAATATCTAGTCATCTCTTTAGTACATCAGATTCCCTAATCCCACCACAGAATGAGAGAATCATTTTGTGGACTGAACTAAATAGCGACTTAATTCTTTGTGACTTGTGTAAGGCCCACTGTACAAATTAAGCTACATAATCAATGTAATTCCAAGGGAAGCTAATCTAGATCCAGAGGGTTCGGACAAGCAGATAAGCTGTGTGTGTGTTTGACTTGTTATTTTCAGTGTTTCCCAAGAAACTGAAATGAAACTACTGAATAATAACATCAGATGTCTTAATGATGTACAGAGGTGAAGGGCATCAATGTGAAGACATTAAGGCATCCACTGCCACATTCACATCAAAACTGCAAGCAGTATGCATGCTCCTTCCCTTCTAAAATGACCTTTGACATTCATGAACATACTTTGACCTTACTAATATAGAATTAGGAAATATTCCCATATTCCTCAAATACAAGTTTAATTTACAGATTATAAAGCAATTTTAAATACGTCTAATTATCAATTGCAAATTTAATCATTATAATATACGTACAATTATACAATTAGCTGAAGTCAATTGTGTGTGTAATGTCAGTGTAATGTGCTCGAGACTGTGTTGCTTGCTGTAATTTACACTTCCTAGTCATAGAAAAATGCCTTATACGATCCCAGTTTTGTTTCCAGGCTGTAAAGTGCATCTTTGAAAGCAGACAGGCTCACTAAAGTTAAATACTATGTGCCATGAAATACTTAAGACTAACAGTTTTCTCACATCTTGCTATCTTTACTGAAATACTACTGTTTCCATACGAGGCTGCCCTTGCTGGACTTTATGACAAAGATCATTGCTTCAACTTGTTACTTCTTGATTGTATAACATTATTATATAGAACTGGTTAGCTCCTGTAAAGCTTTTGCACCTTCCCTAGGATGACATGAATGTTTCTGGTGAAAATCTAACAAAGGAACTCACTGAGAAGAAATTAAAATGGCAGTCTTCTTAACTAGACAGAAAAACCCTTCCATTATTTTGTGTTCCCTTAGCACATAGTGTTTACACACCATATGTACCCATCAAACCAGGTTTCACATTCTAAAAATGAATTTCAAGCTAAGCATCAACTATCCAGATCTTAAATCTACTATGTTGATTTCATGGATTATAGTACATCAACCTAATGCTTTAAACATTTTTCTGTTAAAATCAGAATCATTTTGTAGACTTAACTGAATATTGAGAACTACACTTTAAGCACACAAGCTTTGAGACTTGTGTGGGAGCCCGCTATATAAATTAAGCTACATAATATGATTATAAGGTAAGATGATATATCTTTTCAAAACGTATGGTAAATTTGAAACATTATTGAATGTAATTAATATGTTGAATACTTATGGGATATCAGAAATAAGTACATAGTGTATACAAGTTTCAAACAGGCCATTCAGCTCAGTCCTTATTCACAACTTTTACAATAGTACCAAGTAGGTATTTAAAAATACATGTCACTATCAAAATGCATTTACCTGAGAGGAAATAGCACTAAAAGATTTTTTTATCTATACTAATAAAAGGCAAAGCCCTCACTGACTGACTGACTGACTGACTCATCACTAATTCTCCAACTTCCCATGTAGGTAGAAGGCTGAAATTTGGCAGGCTCATTCCTTACAGGTTACTTACAAAAGTTAAGCAGGTTTCATTTCGAAATTCTACGCGTGACGGTCATAACGGAATCCTACTTACATACATATATACACCCATAGCCTGCAGCTCGGTTGCCATGTGAGGTGGAGTTGCGTCCCCCATCACCACGCCTCCCATGTAGTTGGCTGCCTGCCTATATTGCGTCCCCCATCCCTACACCTCCCATGTAATTGACTGCCTGCTCATATAAGGCCGTCCGTCACTCCGGTCTCTTCATTCCCTTCTTTGGCTGCCTGCCTATATTGCATCCCCCATTCCCACGCCTCCCACGTAATTGACTGCCTGCCCATATAAGGCCGTCCTTCGCTCGGGTCTCTTCATTCCCTTCCTTGGTTCACCACGGTATTCACATCTCCCTGCTGATAACTGCAGCCTTTTTATTTAATCCACGGCTTCTCCGCTGTTTTATTGTTCGTTTATTACGATTATAGTTATTGTGTAGGTATTTTAGACTTAGTTTACTGTTCAGGTACCCATTTCCTTTATCATTCCAACCATACCCCCATTAACATGTCTATTGAGGTGATCACCATCGATCAAAGAACTATCACTTACCGAGTGGTTTCCATGCCCGGAGATGGCGCCTGCTTTTTCCATTCTCTGTGTTACATATTGCACGGACATATAAGGCTCACTCTTGATATCTGGAGGAACATTGTGTCTTATGTATTGAATGACTAGGACAGTTTCAAGGTGTGGACTGATGAAGGTTCAGGAGATAATTATACTACACAGGAGCACTATAAGAGTGAAATGCTTAAGCCCTTCACCTATGGTTCTGCATGTGAGTTGATGGCTGCCGCTGAATTGTCTCTTCAAGTGTACCGAAATGGCCAAATATTTGGAGAACCGCCAATGCCTCTTAAACATCTTTGATTCACAGGTGACGATTTGAGTAGTGGACACTTTGATGTTTATGAATGTTTCAACTCTCAAAAGTTGGATACGAAGTTATTGATGAAACCAGTTGTATGCTTACATCGCTTGACAGATGCCGAATGTCACTTCAACACAAGTCCTGCAAATATTAACGTAATTGAAACAAACCATTAAACGCAAACCGATTTTGACAGCAGCAATCCAAGCTGTGAGAAAACAGTAAAAAGGAGGCGTGTCAGACGTTGTGGTACATTTTCTGATGCAGCTAGACGGAAAAAACTTCATGCCACTAACGCCAAATACTCGCAGAAAAATCCACAAGTTAATAGACACGCTGTTGCCAAATACTCGCAGGCAAATCCACAAGCTCATAGAGACGCTGTCGCTAAATACTCATAAGCAAATCCACAAGTTCATAGAGACGCTGTCGCTAAATACTCACAGGCAAATCCACAAGTTCATAGACACGTTGCCGCTAAATACTCGCAGAGAAATCCACAAGTTCATAGAGACGCTGTCGCTAAATATTTGCAGGCAAATCCACAAGTTAATAGAGCTTCTGTTTCTAGGTACGATCCCAATAATGAAAAGCAGCTCATACGAAAACAACAGGTTTGGCTCAAAAAAGTCGATTGTGGATTTGCGTACGACCCAAACATACATTATGAATCTGACAAAACAGTACACATTGGATCCATGGATGTTCACTGTGACTATTGTCAAGCTCATAGGTGGAAATGCAAGTCTCCTGGTTTGTGCTGTAACGGTGGTAAAGTCTCTCTGTCTCCTTTACGGTAGCTTCCTGACCTTCATGAGGGCCTGTTAAATGGCGAACATCCTCAAAATGAGCATTTCTTGAACAAAATTCGAAAGTACAACAGCGCATTTCAAATGATGTCAATTGGTGCTAACCAAATCGTTGAGGGAAATTTTATGCCTTCATTTAAAGTTCAGGGACAAGTCTATCACTTGATTGGCAGTCTTTTACCTATGCCGACTGAGGAACACAAATTTTTGCAAATTTATTTCGTCGGGGACGATGAAAAGGAAGCACAAATGCAGAGTGCTAATGTTTCTGGAGTTAACAAGCCCCTGGTGCAGCAATTACAAAAAATTATGCATGATTATAACACTTACATCCAGGACTTTCACTCCGCAATCGACAGTATTTCAGATGAAGACTAAGACTTCAAAGTTGTCATTCACGCCGACAAAAAACCATTACATGCACACAAAGGCAGGTTTAATAAACCTACAGTACGTCAAGTTGGTGTTGTCATTGTTGGGTCAGCGTTCGAGAATAGGGATATTGTCTTGAAAAGCAGAGACAATAAACTGCAACGCATTACAGAATCCCACAGATCCTATGACGCACTTCAGTGTCCCCTCATGTTCTGCTATGGTGAAGACGGCTATTCTGTGTCTATACCTCAAGTTCATGCTGCCAGTAAGTTACATATGAAGAAAACTGTCTCTGCAGCAAACTGCTATTCATACTGGCTTATGATCAGACAACATCATGATAATACTATCCTTTTCTTCCGAACTTTATTAAATCAGTTTTTAGTTGATATGCATGCAAAAATTGAATCTGAAAGACTAAATCATATCAGACTAAATCAGAAGAAACTATGAGCTGGAAATTACGTCCACTTGAAAGATGCTATTGACAAAAACGACACTAATTTAAGGGAACTTAGGTCAAGCTGTGATATTACCATCATCGTTAACTGGAGGACCTCGCTATATGCACGAGCATACACAAGACGCAATGACATACGTATGTCATTATGGCCGCCCTGACTTATTCATCACATTTACTTGCAATCCTAAATGGACTGACATCACTGAAGTTCTCCTTCCACGTCAAAAACCTCACGATCGCCACAACCTTATCAGTTGTGTATTTCATCTCAAGATTCGCAAAATGATAGACTTACTCACGAAGAGTAACATTTTCGGCTGTACAAATTGCTACATGTACACCATAGAGTGGCAAAAGGGAGGTATTCCCCATGCACACATTCTGTTGTGGCTAAAGGATAGGATTAAACCAGCTGTCATCGATCAAGTCATCCGTGTGGAAATTCCTGATCAACAGGCTGACCCTGCCCTCCACAAAATAGTAAAATCCACCATAATCCACAGCCCATGTGGACCACATAATATCAACTCACCCTGCATGATCAACGGAATTATGCAGTAAGAAGTACCCGCATCCCCTCATCTCAGAAACTCAGACCGGAGAAGATGGTTACCCTCAGTACCGCCGGCACGCACCTGCTGATGGAGGTCATACAATTAACATCAAAGGAGTACATATCGACAACAGATGGGTGGTCCATTATAGTCCTGTGCTGTCCCGCTTCTTCAATGCTCACATCAATGTCGAATTTTGCAATTAAGTAAAATCGATCAAATACATCTGCAAGTACGTAAACAAGGGAAGTGATCAAGCAGTATTTACAATACAAAATCAAAATGACGAAGTATTTCGATACAAAGCTGGGCGTTACATTAGTAGCTCTGAAGCAGCATGGCGCATTTTCTGTTTTCCCATTCATGAATGTTACCCTCTGGTCATTCATCTTGCTGTGCATCTTGAGAACAGGCAAAGAATTTATTTCACAGAAGGAAATGTTGCCGATAAAGTACACAATCCACCACAGACAACCCTTTTAGCGTTCTTTGACCTTTGCAACCACGATGATTTTGCAACACAACTTCATTATAATGAAATTCCATCATATTATGTGTGGGCAAACAACATGTTTCATCAGAGGAAATAGGGGAACCCTGTATCAGGATATTCGGGAGTGAAAAAAGATAATGTGCTTGGATGGGTCTACACTGTGCACCCGAATAACTCTGAATGCTACCATCTTCGACTGCTGCTCAACGAAATCACAGCTCCCACATCTTTCAGATCTCTTAGAACAGTTGATGGTGTCCTACATCCAACCTATAAGTCGGCCTGCAGGGCACATGGTTTTTTACAGGACGATATCAACTGGGACAAGACTCTACAGGAAGCTGCTCTGTCTCGGTCACATCAAAAGATCTGTGAACTCTTCGCTGTCATGCTGGTGTTCTGCCAAATGGAAAACCCCTTAAACCTATGGGAAAAACATTAAGACAGCATAGCAGAAGATGTTAGGAGACAGACTGAAAGAAATCATATATGAACCGAAGTCCATCAGTGGTTACATTCAATCTATAACAAGTGTCTACAGTTGCTTGAAAACGACGTAATTGCTATTGGAGGTCAATCTCTTGATCATTACGGTTTGCCTTCACCTTTCAGAGAACTGGCAGAACGTCAAATCCCGAGTACTTGAAAGAGACACCACGCAATTGGCCAATATAGTCACAAATAACGAGCTGTTGCTAAATAGTGACCAAAAGTCAGTTTATGAGCAAGTCATGAGGAGCGTTGTCTCGGCCACTGGCACGGTGTTTTTCCTTGATGCTCCAGAAGGAACTGGTAAGACATTCCTCATAAACATTCTCCTTGCGAAAATCCAAGCAAAAGGTAACATTGCCATAGCTGTGGCTTCTTCTGGCATTGCTGCAACTCTTCTTGAGGGTGGCAGAACTGCTCATTCAGCTTTCAAGCTGCCTTTGAACCTCAGCCATACTGAATCTCCCATGTGTAACATATCAAAGCAGAGCAACATGGCTGAAGTGCTGCAATATTCTCAACTTATTGTCTGGGATGAATGCACTATGACACACAGAGGAGGTGTTGAGGCTTTAGACGGGACCTTCCAAGACATCCAAAACACCAACAAACTTATGGGAGGCTTGACAGTGTTGCTGGCTGGAGACTTCTGGCAAACCCTACCAGTCGTGCCCAGAGGAACACGTGCTGATGAAGTTAAAGCATGTCTGAAGTCTTCATACCTATGGCTGCAAATCAATGTTGTTACCTTAAGAATAAACATGAGGGTTCATTTGAATGGTGACAAAAAAGGCGGGGAGTTCTCTGCTCTTCTGATATGTATAGATGATGATGGCACCTTCATTCAAGAAAATCGTAAAATAAATATTCCTACAAATCTCTGTCTCCTCATGAATACCTTACAAAGCCTTCTTCAAAATGTTTACCCTAATCTACGAAATCTCCATGAAAACGACGAGTCATGGTTGAGGGAGAGAGCTATCCTGACACCAAGAAATGACATGACTACGACTATAAACCATATTTTACTTCAAGAACTACCTTCACCAAACCTAAAACATATCAGTCTGTGGATATTTCTTTTCTTAAGTCTACAATTAAGAAAAGACTTAACAAAAGTAAACACAGAGGGTTTACCACAAGTCACAAACCACTGGTAATCCTCAAGCACAGGAAGGACAGATTAGCCTGTGCCCGAATATACTTAAAAAATACAGTCCAGTTTTGGAACAGTTTTCTTTGGACAAATAAAATTAAGACCAATATGTACCAGAATGATGGATAGAGAAGGATACGGAGAAGAGAAGAGATAGATCATGATCTGTAGAATACCACATCATCTGTGAAACATGGTGGAGGGAGTGTTATGGCATAGCCATGTGTGACTGCCAATGGAAGAGGGTCACTAGTGTTTATTGATGATACAACTGCTGACAGAAGCAGCAGATTTCAGAGAAATTCTATAAAACTGATACAACGCCTACTTTAGGGACTTTCAAAACTCGACTTGATATTTTTTTGGAAGAAATAAGTGGATGGGACTGGCGAGCTTTGTTGGGCTGAATGGCCTATTCTCATGTAGAGTGTTCTAATGTTCACAATACAGATGAACAATGAGCCAAAACATACTATGACAGCAAACCAAATGCTTTTCAAGGCAAAGAAGTGGAATATTCTTCATTGTCCAAGTCAATCAACTGACCTCAATGCAACTGGACAGGCATTTCACTTGCAGAAGACAAAAATGAAGGCAGGAAGTTCAACAAATAAGACTTGTAGAAGGCTATGGGTTCCAGATTTCAGCCAGTCATTGACTGCAAAGGATTTTCAACCAAGTACTGTAAATGATCATTATATTTATAAATAGCTGAAATACCCAGCGTTGGCCAGGAGGAAAATAAAGTGGGTTTTTTTTTTAATTGTTTGAGAAAAACATAAAAAAAAACTTTAAAAATGAACTAACAAACAATAAAGACTCACTAATGTGCTTGTATTGCAGTCTTGTATGTATGTTATCATCCAGTTGACTGTTGGAACCGGCCAACTCTATTTAATTTGAAAAGCAACAGGTGTACGGTGGTGCTTAAACATAAAGAATGCTGGCAGTCGACTGCTATATACTAACTGTGTAAGCCTGTGCTGTTAAAAGCACGGGATCCTAGAAAGTATTGAAATCGTCAGAACTACTCTGGGCATCTCTCTGCTAGAAGGATTCGTGTTGCTGATGTGCTTGCATCGTTTGTGCATTAGCAGCTAAGCGACGGTCTTATTTAGGAGGTTTCCTTTTGCCGGTGTGCTGGCCTTGCTTGTGTATCCACAGAGCTGGAGTCCTCACCCCAACTCTACGTTTCATTTCCGGACCAGACAGACACACACACTTGCACGTGTAGAGCTCTATTTAATTTCAAAAGCAACAGGCGGGCGCGGTGGTGCTTAAACATAAAGAATGCTGGCAGTCACCTCCAGTTCGCCCTCTGGTGGTCATTCCGAGTGTTAACTGAATAACATGCATACAAGACCGTAAGACCACCCCCACCCTACCCAGAACGGGGTGGGTTAGGGCTGATTTCACCCTACAGTATTTTTAGTCGACCATTGAGAAACATGTGTACCAAGTTTCAAGAAAATCGCTCCAGCAGTTTGTACGTGATGCTGGAACATAAACACACACATTGACTTTTATATATATACCCGATTATGTTAATTTGTCCAAATACTTTTGCCCCTGAAAACTGGGGGGGTGGGGGGGGGGGAGTGGTTGATGGGGGGAGACGTATACACTTCAAATACATAATGATTGGTTCATTTCAAATCCATTGTGGTGCAGCACAGAACCAAAATTATGAAAATTGTATCACCGTCCAAATACTTATGGACCTATCTATATGTAAGTGCCCTTCTGACTCTTGGCTAGAGAACCTTCTTATGGACATACAGATATTTCCTACAACCAGTTTGTCATCCCTCACTTATTGATTTTGAATTTTTTACCATTTGGTTCTAGATATATTGCCCATTTCTGCCTTTGCATGTATTCCTTTATAAAGGACAATTATCACACCTGTATTCACACTGAACTAAATTCAGTGCTGTAAAAAATACCCAACAGCCTTACCTGAGTAAAAGTAGTGATACCTTTCTTGAAAGTCAAATTTGGCATGGTTTAACAACTTAATTGGAGAAAACTATTCAATTAGAAGTATCTAATATTAAGTATACTTAAGTATGAAAGTTACAAGTAAATATTGGAGCTCTCCCTGTTTTATATATGGTCAAAAAAGTTCTTACAAGCTTAAAATAATATATTGTTACATCCTTTTTAGCATGTAAGTTGTAGCCGAAGAACTTTCAGTATGAGGGGACATTTCAAAGATTGTACCCTAAATCAGTGCGCAATAGATAATGGAAGAGGCATGCAGGGCAATTCATTCCTGAAAATCCTTCATAAAGAGAATTTTTGTAATGTAAACACCTCTACAATTACACCTTACAATTATTATAAAAGGAAAACAAATTTAAGCATTCACCAAAAATGCCCCCCATTTTTGTTTAAATAACTAATTAAAATTAACAAAATTAGTTTTAAACAAGTAATATTATTTTATCTCTTCTAATTTCACATTCAAAGCAATGGAAATCGGTCTCTTTTTTCTTCAACTTATTTACAGTCTGTTTTGGATCCTTAATGCACAGGATAATGTAAGAAGACATGTAAGTAACACCTATGATAAAATGAATGAACCACAGCACATGAACACACACATGCACTTCACTACAGCCTGCATATCAACAATCTTCTATTCAGCAGGCTTCTAGGAGGACAGAGTCTGAACACAGCAGCTTCAGGTGTGTAAATAACCGAGACTGAGTTTGCACATCTCCAATATCCAGCCCTGCCCTAATTACTTTGGTTTGCAGCAACATCTGCTTGGGCTGTGGCAAGGCACATTCGGAATGGTAAAGTTTACTAAACTGTAGTTCCTAAAGTGGTGGAAGCCTGTATTTTAAATAACTGACTGAGTAAAACATTGTGCACATTTGCATGTGTTTTCTGCTTTAATATCACAATAACAAATGTATCTAGCAAAATATATTACAGTTTAAGTAGCCGTTTGTATTTGAAAATGTAGAAATGTTTTAAAAGTAAAAATGACAGTAGATCGAAAATGTTGGACTCAAGTAAAGTAGAAGTGTTCAGTAAAGTAGAAGGACAGTATTTTTACTTTGTTACAACATTGCCTAAATTGCCTATCTCTGTTTTCAAACATACTTCATAAGTCATGTTTAATACTTTTCTGAAGTACAGCTCCACCCATAGAAGGCTATAGAGCACACCAATTTTGGAAGACATTCATCTATTAATTCAACGAAGGTGGATGTTAGACCAAAGTTGGCTTATTCAGTTAACCAGATACATGTAGTGTATTTGAATACTGGTGTTTTTATTAATTTTTTTTAATTTCTTAAAAATTTCAGTGGGCTTTAATTCCCAAATGACTCAATATACAGTATCTCATTAACAACTGAAGTATATGACCCCCTCATCAGTGCTATAGAGCGATGAGTTATTGAAAGTTTCAAACCATTGTAAAATATGTATCTTTGTGGCATAATAAAAAGTATCATCTTAATCAGGCAAAAAGCAATAAGTGGTATATTAAAACTTATAATTACTAAGTAGATTTATCCACTTACTTAATAATACATATTCATGTTTTCTGCCAAAAATTCATAATTTTATTTAACACAAATATTCCAAAACATTGGCTTTCATTGACTTTAAATAATTTATTTACTTACCTCTGCATTTTTATGATTTTGGCTGAAATTATTTCTGCCACAAAAGGTTTCAAAATAATAAGTGTCAATGTGAAAATTGTGCTAATTGAATAAAAAATAAATATAATGGTTAATTGAATGTAACCTAGTCTCTCAAGATAAAAAATTACACTCAGATTAATATTGGCCATAATACAATTATCAATAAAGCACTAAGTGTGTGTCAAATCCAATCAAAGAACCTTGACTAAATTATTTCTAGTGTCCGTCGGCTTAATTTATGATTTTAAGAAAAGCTTAATGTCCCTCACTCACTGTGTCTATGGTTATTTTACTTGGGGTCATTACAGTATGAGGTGCTGCAAAGAATGATGCCTATGAAGAAACCCACTAATTTTAATCACGCAGTGTAGCAAAATTGCAAGGCCTCTTTCACAGATTGGTACATGCAGTTATGTGAACCAAAATGTGCACCATTATTGTAAGAATGGTGCACATTATAACATTCTCTGAAAATTTCTTATAATAGCAACAAAAATGATCACAAGTTTAGAATAATGTTTTAGATTCAAAGACACACAAAAAGACACACTGAGTGAACAGGTATACCATGAATTAATAACAGGTAGCACACAGTAAAGGCAGTTCATTAAACTATACTATTCCCCAAGTCTATGCAGTTAGGCCACTCTATAACAAATAAAAAAACAAATCAATTCAAGAAAAAAAATGTACATAGCAAATTATCTGCAATTTTTGTTTGTTATTTTATAATAAAAAAGTACAGAGTAATTAAAATAGCAATGAACAAAGTACATAATGAAAATCACATTTTGAAAAATATTGTTATTGTAACTTTTGTCTTGCCTATAATCATCTGAGATACAATTCAAAGAATCCCAGAAAATCTTAACCTGGAACTACATGGGTAAAATGTATTTTATTGGATCTAATACTTCATCTTTTTTAACTACATTAAAAAAAGTTTAAAAAAAAAAAAATTCATATGTGACAATTATTCTAGACATTAGCCTCAATACTAATAATTTAACATTACTAACCTTTTTATATAAATACAATTTTAAGAAAATATAATAATATTTCAATAATATCCCCATTACACTATGAAGTTAACATTTTTATTTATCATTTCTGAAGAAATAACATACAAGGTTACAACTCAAACTAAATCCTAATCTGCTCTTTCCAGTTAAGCATACATAAAAGCATATATACTCTCCAACCTGGTTAATCTATTCAGGGTTACAGTAGTAATTCCTTTTTTCTACATTTTGCATATTTAAAGAAGGCCATTAGACTCCTAAATAACTAACTAGAGTTTATAACCATGGTTCACCTCATTTTATCTACCTCATACAACTGTATTTGACTTGTCCATCACACACCTACCTGCACAGTTATAATTTATACTTCTATTCTGTTTTTATACTTTATGCTGCCTCTGTTACTTATTATCTATCTGCTACTTATTATTTATGTTTATCTTTATACATTGGTTTTGGCATTTGGTGTGAATAGCAAAGAAAGAATTTCATATGAAATTCTGTGAAGTAACTTAAGTGTTTTCCAGAATGGTGTGGATTCATTATGTTACTTCTCAGCAATTGAAACTGTGTTAATGTAGGCAAACCTATTGAAACATCAATGCCCTCCTTAAATCTCTCCATTGCAGGCTGAAATGAATGCTCAGCATTACCCCAGCTAATCTCTTCTGGGTTTTCCTTGTGTTCATAAAGTGAACCATAGCTGAGATTAGTAACAAGTATTTTAACTCTTTTCAAGACATTGTATATATACAGTACTATATAATTAGGGTACCATCCCAAAGCTGTTCCCCTTTTGTTCGCACTGGCTTCTGAAGTGGTTCTCCAGTCATCAGGTACCATTATCCCTTAGTTTCTTATTTCCCTCTGTAGAGTCTTTCCTTACACTTGTGATGTACACTCTGACCCTTAGAAACCTACACCCCATATCTACTGGTGTATTTTCTTTATTATTTTATTCAGTTTATTCTGGAACTCTTTCTCTCTCTCATTCCTATACTCATATCACATGTGTGGTATACCTTTCAAGTTGCCTAGCAACTAGCAATATAAACAGGAACAGTTGCTGCCTAAACACATGAAGTACATAACAACTACTGTGCATCATGTGCAACAGCTGTCCTAATGTATTTTGTGTAAAATTAGACCTATCTTAAAACAATCCCAGTTTTCTAAGTGCTTATATTTCAAATAATATATCTTTTCTTGATTCTTCCTTAGTATGTTCAGATTTCATTGACTAAAACAATTTAAGCATATTAAACATGCTGTCCTTTCGTCCACTTCAGAGAAGCAGTCATGGGAATGGAATTAATGTCATCCAGTTCTATATTCAGTGGTCAAAGTATGCTTTTAAGTAAACACATTATTTAGTTAAATGGCTTAGTATACCTCTCAGTTTACTAATGCAGAAGCACATGTACAGCATATTTATGTAATATGATTTAGACTTATATAAATGTCATTGTGCCTTACAGTTGTGACATGTTGTTGCATGTTTATTATATATGTAAGTAAGAAATTCATTGCACTATGCACAAGTGACAATACTGCTACTACTGTAAGACAGTGATGGGGTGGGAGTGTTCTTGTGGTGCTGAATAACAGGCACCCTGGTTATTGTATGTTTTGTATGCAGCAAACCTTTATAGGTGCTCAAATTTGAAATGACATTTTCAAATAATAAGTAAAATTTATTGATCACACCACCAGAAGCTCCTCTGGCAATTCTTCACATCATTAGATACTCAAATTTGTCATGGTGTCATGACTTAAAAAAACTGAAGAATGTTGATGCAATGCTTTAAGTCTGTGGTCAGTCCTACACAATTCTCTATTTTGGAAGGCCTGGCACTGTTCACCTAGCTGCAGCTTCTAGTAAACTAAATAAAAGAGGCTCACAGAAGCTGAAAATTATATTATATAATTAGTGTAACTATTGCTGCAGTCCTTACAGGAAACATATTCAGGGTTACATTGAAAGAAGAACATTTTCTTATATCCTGTCCCTAAAAAATGTGAAACCATACATTCACAGTAGACATATTCTTAATTTAACATCTCCAAACCCAAGCGGCCATGCTTCATTATACAGAGACAGTGAGAGACAGAAAGAATGAGAGCATTTTATAAGATAGTGTGTGAGTATGTGCTAATTTATTTATTTCCATATATATTTGCTATTTTAACAGCATTAGGTAAAAGGTATGAAGCAATGATGGGGTGCTGGGGTTCACTGCATGGCAAACACAAGCATTCACTCATGTTCACTCAGATGGTGTCAGTTAATTCAGTTAAAGTAAAATGCACATTACTGAAACTGTGAGAATGTGCAACCTTCACACATTCAATAAAAAAGTTGGGAATTTAACTCAGACTTCTGCAGCTGAAAGATATAACTTTCATAGGCAATATGCTGGCATGTTAGTGCTGCTAAAATAATAATTCAGTAGCTTTTCAGATAATATAATAATTTTAAAATTCCAGTGTGAAAACATAATATCACCCATTCCTAATCACTGTATTTAAAGCAAATGTGAATAGTTTTTTCAAAAACAACATAACTACTGTAACTCTGCAAATAGAAACATCATAGTCAGTCACTATAGTTTATGACAATATTCATCTTTATTATAGATACAGTATTTTGGTTAACATTTTAACTGCTGTCACTTGGCAACATGTTTCAATATTCAGGCTGCAAAAAAAATCTCCTTTTCTCATTTGACTTGCAGTCTGTTACAGATGACACTTTAAACTATCTAACGTAAATTGCAGTTGCACCATGTTTCTTATATCTTCCGAATGCTTATTAACAGTGCATATGTCCATCAATTATTTGACCTCACTTCTTTAATGACCTCTTGGGCACAGCCATCAGCACTGTATCTGTTTGCGGAGAGAGTGTCGACCTTGTCGAGAGGTTTACTTAACTTAGCTGTGACATCCATGTCTTTGGTGACTCTTACTATGAAGTCAGTAGATGGATTGGGAGAGCATGGAGGGTCATGAGGTCCAAGTCTTTAGAGTCCTGGTGCTTCCTGTCTTGCTATATGGTTGCGAGACATGGACACTATCCAGTGACCAGAGACGAAGACTGGACTCCCTTGGTACTGTGTCTGTCCGGAAAATCCTTGGGTACCATTGGTTTGACTTTGTGTCGAATGAGCGGTTGCTCATGGAGTCCCGAGTGAGGCACATTACCTGCATTGTAAGGGAGCATCAGTTACGGCACTACAGCCATGTGGCTCGTTTCCCCGAGGATGATCTGGCTCGTAAGATCCTCATTGTTGGGGACCCGAGTGGCTGGACCAGGCCAAGGGGTTTCCCACATAACACCTGGCTTTGGCAGATAGAAGGTTATTTCCGTAGGGTGGGACTGGACCGCGTGTCTGCCTGGGGGGTTGCCAACCGGGATCCTGAGTTGTTTCATCATGTAGTGGGTACAGCAACGCACTGTACCAGTGCATGCTCCCTAACTTGACTTGACTTAACTTCTACCTTCATAGGTTTGCAGAAGGCTCAAGCCCATCCCTGAAGCACCAGTACAATTTAAGCATCAGCCCATGATCCAACATTACTCCACCACAAGTTACATGCATGCAGACTTACAGTCCTAAATTGATACTCACTTGTCCCTGTCAAATTAAGAGCAGCCAGTTAACCGAATGTATACATGTTGTTGGGAAATTTAAAAGGAAATTGGAGTTCTTATAGAAAATTTGAAAAATGAGAAAAACATACACATTCCACACAGGCATCACCTGGTCTAGTAACAGAAATTGCATCCGTACAACCGAATGTAGTAGTACCACCATGCTATCTATTTTAATAATCTTTGTATTTAAAACAGTCCAAAAAAACATCAGATTAGACATTCATTTTTACCATTGCCATAGGTTAATTTACTTTTTGTGGGATCAAATTCTTCTCATTTCTTATTATTTCAAACATCTGACACAGGTACCAATGAGCTACAGTAACATGGACTTTTTATTTTTAATGAAGCATCCATGTCTTGTACCAGGCAATCTCAAATAGGACTCCAGTCTACTGTGGGATCCTTTAACTTATGCAATAATATTTAGTTGACAATCAAGTACAAATCTATAAAATGTGGAAAGAAACTGGAGTAACTGGAGAAAAGAATGTGCACACTACAGATAGATATGTTCAAAGTTTTAACTTATTGGTATATAAATAACATGTAATATTATACATTTGCCTTTGACTGAATATGTGTTACATATATACACATTTTGCTGATTTCTCTCTATGCAGAACCAACCTCACCTTATTTCCTATTGTGTTTCCACAACATTTTTTTCAGAAATGTTTCTGGAACAACTTACGTTGATTGGTTACTATTCAGTATGCTTACCTTAAGCCTGGTTTGTAATTGAAGTGTCCACCATGGTCACGAGGGATGCACAGCAAACATGACATCAAATGCTGTGATATTTGGTGACACTCACCATGCATGCAGCAGGTTTTTGCCGTGGGCCGAGCACAGATTTTTTCTAAGTATGTGGTAATGCAAATAAAGTAATGTGTATTAAAAATGGTGAATTTTAAGGACAGGCTGGTTACATGGGTACTAGAATGATGAACAAAGGGCTGAATATGATGAAACAGGTCATCAAAGTGTGAGGAAAACATGCAAAAATACTTGTAGTGCATCTGTTCATCATATAGTCACCCACTCACAAGAATATTTTTGTTGCCCTCCCTTCACAACTTTTGATTAATGGGTCTGACACTCCAATTTCTCTGTTTTTCTTCTTAAATCTAGTAATAACTGGCACAAATTTTCTTCCTTGGTAAAGTATCACTTATGTGACTACTGCCAAGGAGAATATCGTGCCCGTTGAATGTGTTTTGGCCGCTGACTGAGTTGCAGTCTGTGCACAAGCTTCCTGTGGTACGTATAACTAAAGTATTAGCTTCAGAAAGCATTCTTTGATACCATGGAGACAACATGATTATCAATTTTTTTCAGTCCGTATCATGTATGCAAGACTGTAATCAACCCATTGTTGCTCAGAACACCATTTTGATAAATTTATATTAATTGTATGGAGCAGGTTTGTTTTTGCAAAATTCTCTTTTTAGTATTAAATAAAGTAATAAGTGCTCTGGTTCACAAGTAAACTATAGGAATTGATTGTAGTTTTTACTGATAGCAGTCTCCAGTGTGAATTTTTGTATAGCTCTGTATTGCCCTTTTTAGGCTCAAAGTATAACTATAATTCACTAACAGTAAATTATTAAGCCATGCAACATTTATAAGGATATACACACAAATTATATTGTTAGTGTTTGAGGTAAATAAATACAAAACATAAAGTCTGTTAGCTATGTTGGCTAGTTAGTAAATATTGTCAGGAAACCTAAACTTCAGTTAGTATCATTCCTGGTGAAAATAAACCTCTCAAGGGACACATGATAGTTCTCAAGGGACAACAGATAAAACTAACAGTTCCAGTGTCTCAGACCAACTGCCTACTACACTCTCCTGGGCATTCTATTTTTGCATAAGTATGTCTGGAAAAATGCAAAAAGAAAGCAGATTAAATTCTTTTATTTTTGAATCCCATGGAGTTGCAATATCTCTGGTGAAATTTTCCATGGGACGGAGTAGTCGATTGCAAGTCGTAGTAGCCATTGCAGGATATAAAGTAGAGAAACAGAATAGAGAATAGATGGTCAGCAAGAGCTGATAACGATAGCCAAACTTTTAATTTAATGTAACTGACTGTAACGATGCGGGTTCTGGCTCCACACTCCCATTGCTATTCGGGAGCCCTTCAACCCCACACCATCGGTAATGTTACCGATGAGCTAGTCAGTGAAGGCAATAAACAATTGAGCAAGGGGATGGTAAAAAGTGAAAAGTGCTTTTATTACAACAGTCAGCAAAAACAGTGTTCAAATAAATAAAGTGCAGTGCTTCAGAGTTCTTCAATAAATAAATAATCCGTAAAAGAAAAACGTGGAGGTAAAAACAAAAAATAGAAAAAACAATCCTTTAAAACCGACGAGGTTAAAACGATCAGGAAGCAGTCTTTAAAAACAAATGACAAACCCGGTGCCTTCTTTTAACTCGTGACTCCCCTGCTTCTCCCTGTCCAGGCTTCGCAACAGGGGAGCCACTCTACCTGCAGCTGACCTTCTTTACACCTGCTACTGCTGTCAGTTGCCTCACCAATCCTTGGCTCTGGTCAGCTCCTCCGGACAGTGACTTGGGAATCCCTTAACGGCCAAGGCTCTCATGTTAGGGACACCGCGTCCCAAAAACCCGACTCCTGCTACCGTCTGCGGAGAGTCCTGCACCTTCCCGGTCACTCCCGCCCTACAAAACAAACTTCTGCGGGGGCGACCACAACCACTTCTCCCAGGTGTTGGCCAAACACCCAGGCTGCCTTCACCTGCCTGCGAGCACTCGCCCGCTTCCTGCTGCACCGATTTGCTCGCTCTCCTCCTCACTGCTTCTTGCTGCAAACCTCCGTTTCCTTCTTTCTTTTTACTTTTCCTCCCTCCATCCGTCTCGCGCTTCTTTTATAATGCGAAGGGCCATAGCAGCTGTAGCAAATTAGCCATGGAACAATCACAGATGTGGGCAGTCCCTCACCTGTGCACTCGGTGAGAAACGCCCACACCGCAGATCGTCCCGCGGCTTTCTATGGCCCAACGCTCCCTCGCTAAGCCGCCGCGAGAAAGGTGATTATTTATTTAAAATGGCCTTTACTAAGCAAGCTGTGGACCCGCTATACCACACTGACTAATAAATTAATTCTAATTAGGGGGTGCTAGACTAGATGGCAAAAATTCTTCCTGAATTTAAATGTTGTGGCCGATGTGGCTTGCCTTGCACATGCAGACATAGCATTCTACTTGGAAACTCCAATTCATATCGACAAAAAATATGGGCAGATATAAAAAAGTTTATGGGAACAGCATGCAGTGCAAAACAAAGTGGAGGAAAAATAATAAACAAATCAGTAAAAACAATAATTATCATTGTACTTATTTGCAATATAATGTATCTTTCAAATTGTTCAGTATGCAAATATCTAATTCTTGCTATTAATGCAATCAATCTGTATGTAATACCTCCTTTAGTATTTTTGCTTGAAAAGAAAAAGCACCTAGCTCTGGTTCTTGGTGGTTTTTACTATTTGTGGTTGTGGTATGGTGGCTTAACATTTTAGAGTTCCATTTTAAAATAAAAAAAAAAAAAACTGAATGGCCAGCTCGATCTCTGTGTGTGTGCATTCATGCACAGCTGTGGGAGGTTGGTGAGGTAGTTTAGGCGAGACACATATGCACAGAAGGGTGCAGTCTGTCTCAACTGCTTCATCAGCTTTCTGCATTGTGCAATGAAGGTGCTGCACCCACTGAAACATATAAGGGGGAGCAGACACGCAAGAGAAAGAAAAGAAAGAACAGATCCATGAGAATAGAATCATGAGGCAGGATGAGCCAGCCAGTCAGTTCAGTGAAGGGCAGTGTGGGCGTGAGCCCCATGAAGGAGCAAAGGATCAGGGGTAGATTGTCCCCACTGATTATTGGCAGGGAATGGTTGCAATCAAGAAGGAGTCTTACCCCAGGGACCCAAGGTGTCCCAGGGGAGCGAGGAAGAAGATGGGAGGACAACTGACACAGCTAAGACAGGGGTTGGAAGGTTTGGACCACAGCTGCTAATGTCTCTGCCAGCTAAACAAGCAATTGTTGAGCTGGGGAGACCAAGAACGAGTTACACTGGGCTCATCTGACAGAGCATGAAGGATCTGATTTTAATTCTGATTTTTAATGTTATGGATTGTCACCTGTTTTTTAAGGATTATTTATTTATTGACCAGAGCACTGCACTGTTTTGGACATGGTTTGTTTTTGATGGTTTTAATAAAAGCACTTTAGCACCTACCCCTTGCTATGTATGTGTGTTTGTCCTCATCTGCTGGCTCATGCCTCAGGTACGTTATCAGTGGGTAGTGGGTTCAGGTGGCTCCCTGGAAGGACCCAGTAGCATGGGGCAGACCTGCACTGCCACAGTGGTATAGCAGGATGCAGTGTATTTTTTATAATGTAAAACAATTTCCCAAGAAAAAAATTATCAGAAAGTTTTAATTATCTGAATATTTCCAAGCAAAAATGTAAAAGCTAGCTTGGGTTGCACATTCCCTGCTAGAGACCATATGCCATAAATATAACAATCTTTTAAAGTAGTTGCAAAAATATATTGGAACACACTTTTATTTTAAAAATAATGTAAGCACTGCAACTCACTGTTTGTAGTTAGACCTTTCCTTTTGTTGGCTTCCTTTACTGTAATTAAGACTTTGAACTAAGTTTCTTCTTTGTTTCATAAATAACACTGCAAATTACTGTGCAGACATTAAGCAATTCATTTTTAAAGCATAATAGGAATTGTTCTCTCTCTTTGAAGCTCTCAGTAAAGATCAGAGTTGGGATAGTTACTTAAAAAAGGTAATCCATTCTAAATTACTAACTACTTCCTTGAAATTGCAATGGGATTACTTTTCTTATTGCTACTTGGAAAAGTAATCAAATTAGTAACTACTTTACTTTTAAGTTAAATTTTACACCCATGCAAATATTTACCATTTGGAAAATTCAAGGAAGACACCCAAATGCAATTCCAGTATTTTAATAAGGAAAAAATAACCAATAACAGAGAATATGAACTCAAACTTTAAAGAAGTAAACAACCTGACTTACATTAGTACTGTTCCATTTCTGGCATATGAACCTTAAAAAGAAATTTAAAAAACTCTTAAAAATAAAACAGACTTAACCACGGAAACCCTTGCAAACATGACATTAGTAAAAACATTGCTAGTGTAGCAACTAGCATATGAGAGCACATGCTGATCTGGAGGTGGCAGCTAGTTTACCTTCAATGCTTATTGTGTAACACAATCCATTTACCATATCTCAGTGTATTTCCAATTTGATCCTCTTTTCACTATCAAAAAGACAAATGGCAGTCAAAAAGAAAACATATATATTTTGTAATTGACTTTCTTACCTTCACTTAAAATTAAGGTAAAGAAAAAAAACAAGCTAAACACTGTGTCACACACGTGCGATTGGGAGGCAGAGAAAGGGCCTGAATAATAGTAGTACTACACCAGACCAGGGAGTGGCAAGCTGCTCATACTCTCTCTCTCAATCTTCGGTAGACCATCCACGGGAAATCCTGCTAGGTTCCGGAGCCACCGATGACTTCACTTCCGGTACCGGTGCCATTGATGACATCATTTCCTGTACGAGCGCTATTGATGACGTCACTTCCAGTCCCGATGACATCACTTTCAGTCCTGGTTCCGATGACATTACTTTAAAGCCTCTATCTTGCCTCCATACCATCAGTTCCGTTTTGAACTCCAATCTATGCACATCAGTGACTTAACTTTTGCAGCCAAGGAACAATGTATGGGTGGCTGCCCCATACCCCATAAGTGCCAGTGATAAAACTGGGAGTGAATGTTGCACCCTAATGCGGGTTCTTTTTCTGCAGTTATATTCTTGAATAGAAGCACACTTGTTCTGTTATATTTGTACCTTTTGTGAAAGTGTTTATTTGATATTTGGACTTCAGGCTACACACATTATACACTTCATGTCTACATTTTGTCAACTATTACTAAAACATGAAAAACGTTTCTGTTTTAACGATGTATTTACATAGATTGTTGTAGACATGGAACACACATGAAATGCATGTGTTCCAAATAACGATGTATTGTTTATAAAAGGTTTCATTTTGCTTGACTTCTCACTCTATACAACTCTAAGCAACTGACATGCAGGTAAACAGACTTGAGCTGAGAAAACTGTGTGGCGGTGGGGGGATGTGATAGTAGGCTGCTTGCTGCTTATCGACACATTTATAGGACAAAAGACGCTGAGGGAAAGGTGTGAAGCGATTTAAGGTGGGACGGATCTATGAGTTTTTCCGTAGGCGTTGGTAATTCTAGTGTTAATAGATACGCATAATTTTGTAAAATGAGAGTTGATTATATAACTATACTCTGAATTGCCATAGCCTTTTAAAAAAAATTTCTTTAAATCCCGTGTCTGTTAGACAGAGTGCAGTTATGAGGAAACTGTGGAAAATTAAGTCAATTTATTTGTAGAGCACATTTAAAACAACAGAAGTTGACCAAAGTGCTATACAGCTTCTGTGAATGCACCAATAAATATATAGATACAGGAAAATACACTAAAATATATAAATATTAATTAAAAAAAACAGTATTCTCATGCAAGTTTAAAAAGCTAAGGTTTTCAGACGTGATTTAAAAGTGACCAAAGCTGGAGCAGACCTAATATAAAAGGGCAGACTATTCCACAGCTTAGCACTACAATCCCTGAAGTCTATGAAAAAAGTAGTAATGGCAGGCCACTTTAAATTCCTTCGCACCTCTCCATCAGCATCTTTGTTTTGCAAATGTGTCAATCAAAACAAGCAGCAAACAGCCTGTTATCCCATTCCCCCCGCTAACACAGATGAAGTTCTCTCAGCTCAAGTCTTTTTATGGGTATGAGGTGCCTGGAATTGTATAGGATAAATAATATATCCTTATTTGGAATAAATGCATTTCATGTGTGTTCTGTGTCTACAATGATCTGGGTAAATGTAGGATGATAGGAAATATGAGGCAAGAAATGGTGAACACATAACTAAAACATAAACTTTTTTCATGTTATAGTAAAAATTGATAAAATGTTGACGTGAAAAGTATAGTGTGTGAAGACTGAAGTTCAAATATCAAATATTTTCACAAAAGGTATAACAAAGCAAGTGTGCCTTTATTCAAGAATATAACCAAAGAAAACGAAATTATTCAATATTTAATATGTTGCTGTCAATGAGTAAAAACCAAAGTTAATTTTCTTTATCAAATTTGAGGGCATTATCGAAAATCACCGCAAGATTTTTTGTGAAAGCTTTACAGTAGGTTGTCAAAGGGCCAGGATTACTTGCTGGAGCACAAGTAAAATCAGAAGCTCCAAAACATACGATCTCTGTTTTTTGTCATTTAAACTAAAAAAATTTAGTGACATCCATATTTTAATGCCTTTCAGACATTCTAATATGGACCAGGAGTTTTGTTTTTGTTCTGTTTAGTTGAAGATATATTTGTGTATCATCTGCACAGTAATGGAAAGAAATATGTTTTTAAAATTGAATTGTAAGGGCTATATGTACAGTGAAAAAAGAATAGGCCCAAAAATAGATCCTTCAGGGACCCCACTGGTTGAGAGGGGCAGAGAAACAGGAAAATTGCCCAGGCTAACTAAAATGCTTCTGCCCATTAGGTATGACCAGAACCATTCCAAAACATTTCCTTAGATACCCACATACTGCTCAAGATAAGCAATAAGGATGTCAAAATAAACTGTATCAAATGCTGTAGTTAGATCTAAAAGAAACAAGACAGAAGTATTCAAGGTAAAGCAATTATTTCATATACCAGTCACTTTACTATTTAAAAATTGTTTTCTATGAGAAAGTCTATTCTCAGCTTTTATATTAGTATACATCATACTGTATATTATCATAATTATTAATCGCAGACAGTGGTGAAAATGTAAGTACCTTTTTACTCAAGTCTTTTCAATGGTGACTTAAAGGTTAAAGGTAATCTTTATAACTTAATACCTGACCTGAAACTTGAAGGTCAGGACCTGAAGCTTACTTGCAACTTATATATGTAGGATATACATAGTCGCATGTCTGCCTGTCCTTCATAGCATTTATGGCATTTACATATTGCCTACCTAGAAACATACTGTATGTGCAATACAAAAAATTAAATTCTAGTTTAGCCAGGAACTGTAATTTGATTACAAGAATTTAAACTGTAATGCATTGCACTGCTTTGTTTCTAATTTTACTATTTTATTGTTACTCTTTATAGATTACTGTAATTTACATTTTTCAGTAACAGTCAACCAAAAAATTTAAATGTATCTGTAGAACAGTTTTAGAATTTTTGCCCTAGTTAATGCAAGATCTGATAGATAGATAGATAGATAGATAGATAGATAGATAGATAGATAGATAGATAGATAGATA
>JANRMT010028174.1:75852173-75892820 GCA_026402145.1 Polypterus bichir lapradei
ATAGATAGATAGATAGATAGATAGATAGATAGATAGATAGATAGATACTTTATTAATCCCAAGGGGAAATTCACATACTCCAGCAGCAGCATACTGATAAAAAACACTATTAAATTAAAGAGTGATAAAAATGCAGACAAAAGGTAAAACAGACAATAACTTTGTATAATGTTAACGTTTACCGCCCCCCCGGGTGGAATTGAAGAGTCGCATAGTGTGGGGGAGGAACAATCTCCTCAGTCTGTCAGTGGAGCAGGACGGTGACAGCAGTCTATTGCTGAAGCTGCTCCTCTGTCTGAAGATGATACTGTTCAGTGGATGCAGTGGATTCTCCATGATTGACAGGAGCCTGCTCAGCGCCCGTCGCTCTGCCACGTATGTCAAACTGTCCAGCTCCGTGCCTACAATAGAGCCTGTCTTCCTCACCAGCTTGTTCAGGCGTGAGGTGTCCTTCTTTATGCTGCCTCCCCAGCACACCACCGCGTAGAAGAGAGCACTCGCCACAACCATCTGATAGAACATCTGCAGCATCTTATTGCAGATGTTGAAGGACGCCAGTCTTCTAAGGAAGTATAGTTGGCTCTGTCCTTTCTTGCACAGAGCATCAGTATTGGCAGTTCAGTCCAATTTATCATCCAGCTGCACTCCCAGGTATTTATAGGTCTGCATCCTCTGCACACAGTCGCCTCTGATAATCATGGAGTTCAGGAGGGGCCTGGGTCTCCTAAAATCCACCACCAGCTCCTTGGTTTTGCTGGTGTTCAGGTGTAAGTGGTTTGAGTCGCACCATTTAACAAAATCCTTGATTAGGTTCCTATACTCCTCCTCCTGCCCACTCCTGACGCAGTCCACATTAGCAGTGTCGTCAGCAAACTTTTGCACGTGGCAGTTCTCCGAGTTGTATAGGAAGTCGGATGTATATAGACTGAACAGGACCAGAGAAAGTACAGTCCCCTGCGGCGCTCCTATGTTGCTGACCACAATGTCAGACCTGCAGTTCCCAAGACGCACATACTGAGGTCTGTCTGTAAGATAGTCCACAATCCATGCCACCAGGTATGAATCTACTCCCATCTCTGTCAGCGTGTCCCTAAGGAGCAGAGGTTGGATGGTGTTGAAGGCGCTAGAGAAGTCAAAAAACATAATTCTTAAAGCACCACTGCCTCTGTCCAAGTGGGAGAGGGATCGGTGTAGTATATAGATGATGGCATCTTCTGCTCCCACCTTCTCCTGGTATGTGAACTGCAGAGGGTCGAGTGCGTGGCGGACCTGTGGCCTCAGGTGGTGAAGCAGCAGCTGCTCCATGGTCTTCACCCTGTTCCAGGCTCAGGTTGAAGATGCGCTGTAGAGGACTCCCCAGCTCCAGCACACAGGCCTTCAGCAGTCGTGGTGATACTCCATCTGGACCAACTGCTTTGCTGGCACAAACTCTCCTCAGCTCTCTACTCACCTGGGCTGCTGTAATTGTGGGCAGGGATGTCTCTGCTATGCTGGTAACAGCAGAAGGATGGTTGGAGGGTGCTGTACTCAGAGGTGAGAGTGGGTTAGGGTGGTCAAACCTGTTAAAGAAGTTGTTCATTTGGTTTGCTCTCTTCATGTCTGTCTCGATGGTGGCACCCTGCTTCGAGTTGCAGCCAGTGATGTTCTTCATCCCATCCCACACTTCCTTCATGCCGTTATTCTGCAAATTCTGCTCCAGCTTTATCCTGTACTGCTCCTTCGCCTCCCTGAGCTGGACTCGGAGTTCCTTCTGCATGCGCTTGAGCTCATGCTGATCACAGCCTTTAAAAGCCCTTTTCTTCTGGTTCAAAAGGCCCTTAATGTCACTTATAATCCATGGCTTGTTGTTAGCATAGCAGCGTACTGTTCTTACTGGAACTACAATGTCCATACAGAAGTTGATGTAGTCAGTAGTGCAGTCAACAACCTCCTCAATGTTCTCACTTTATGATCCCTGCAGGATGTCCTAGTCTGTAGTTCCAAAGCAGTCTCTCAGAGCCTGCTCTGCCTCAGGGGACCACTTCCTGAATGAGCGTGTGGTTGTAGGTAGCTCCCTCACTCTTGGTTTGTAGTGAGGCTGAAGCAGGACCAGGTTATGATCTGCTTTCCCAAGCGCAGGCAGCGGGGTGGCGCTGTATGCGTCTTTAACGTTTGCATACAGTAGGTCAATAGTCCTGTTTCCCCGGGTGTTATGATCCACATACTGGGAGAAGGCAGGTAATGTTTTGTCTAGCGTCACATGGTTAAAGTCTCCAGCAATTAGCACAAGCGCCTCAGGGTGCTGTGTTTGTAACTTAGCAACAGTGGAATGGATGATGACTCCCACTATCTCCAAGTCCGCCCGAGGAGGGATGTATACAATAACAACAATGACGTGTCCAAACTCTCTGGGCAAGTAATAGGGACGCAGACTTATGGCCAACAGTTCGATGTCCCTGCAGCAAGTGGAGATTTTAGCGTTTACATGTCCAGAGTTGCACCACCTTGTATTTACATAGAGAGCGAGTCCGCCTCCTTTCCGCTTCCCGAAGGTATTTGTGTCTCTGTCCGCTTTAACTGTGCTAAAACTGGGTAGCTCCATGTTAGCATCTGGGATGGTAGTTGTTAGCCACGTTTCACAAAAACACAACAAACTGCATTCTCTGTAGGTCCTGACATTTTTCACCAGCACGGCCAGTTCGTCAATCTTATTTGGTAGCGAGTTCACATTTCCCAGGATCACAGAAGGCACCGAAGGCTTATAACGCCACTTTCTCGCAAGCTGCTTCGATTTTACCTTAGCTCCAGCTCTGCTGCCACAATACCGCCTTCTTACTTCGTTAAGTAAATAGGGAACCACACCGGCGCGGGCATTTGTTCTCAGCGCTTTAAGTAGACTACTTGAATAGACGAGTCTCTGCGTGTAAAAATCTATGTCCAAGTAGTAAAAAAGTAGTAAAAAGTGTCCAGGGAACAAGTCCACATAAAAGAAAGTGATAGGAGTGATCAGTAAAATAGAGTAAAATAGAGAAAAAGGTAGAAAAATAAAGTTGTACTCGGAGCTGCTGGAAATTTTAGAATAGTTTTGTTTTGTCCTTTTAATTTTTATCTTGGAAAAACATTTATTTTAAAAAGCATATGATGAATAAATGGGGTTGATTAAAGGAGTTTTACCGTCTGGTAAATATCAGATATATTTTTGATTGAAATAATTATATATTGGATTGATTGTTTTGTTTGGATTTTTTTTTTGTTGTTTCCAGGCAAGGAGATCTATTAGTTTATATTATGGATAACAGATTAAATAGAGGATTCATTTTGCTGTCACTTTTCTTTCTTCCAAGAACACTGAAACAAAACTTTTGCTACAAGCAGAGTATTCCCGAAATACTCGTAAAATTATTTGAACACACTTTTCCTCACTTTTTCCTTGAAAATGGTAACTCGGCATCTAATTGATGTCTTCATTTGATTATTAGTTTTCTTCTTTTATGTAATATGTTAAATATACTGATTTTATCTATACAAGTGTCAACTCTTATACAAGAGTAAAAGCTGTTTTTCCATTAAATGATTCTATTAGTCTGAGTAAGATATGAGACTTCTACAAGTAATCTTTGTAATAAGACCTGAGCAAGTGCTTAAAGGTTTGGAGAATTCCACCCTGTATACTTGAAAATATGAAAGAAATAAAAATAAAAAAGACATCTTAACAGACTTGAGTTCAAAATGAAACTGATACATAAAGAAAATATGACAGATTTATATCTGTAAGGCAAAACGAGGAGAGATCTTGTGGGACCGGAACTGGAAATTATGTCATCAGAGGTGCAGTATTGAGCGCAGGAAGTGATGTCATTAGGAGGCGGGCTCTGGTGAGGGTCTGCAGAGGGAAAAAAGGAGAGAGTATTATCTGACAGTGCCAATCCCTGGCTCAGATGAGAAACACTTATATTTGAGCCTGTAAACCACCTCTCATGCGCATGTTTGTGACATCTTCTACATCTATCCAGGGCTGTAGTGAAAACAAAGTGTGAAACTCTCTGCTTTTTTCAGGTTTTTGATCCTCCTCTCAATGTCTTAGTCAACACACCCTTGGTTTTTCGATCAGGATGATAATCATATATTATGTTCTCAGAGTTTCAATTGAAACACAGAACAAACACAGAACAGTAAGTCAAAGTAAAAATTAGAAAAATTACTGTACATAAAAGGTACAGAAAACTTCACTTCTTTTATTCCTGCCATGAGATCAAAATGTCAGAGAAAAATGTTTACAAAGGACCAGGAGATGTGACACATAAAAACTTTGGCAAACTCAAAAACACATGCAAAGATTCATCAGCACTTAAATTCTTTTCTCACTCCTAACACCACAATGGCTTATTTTTGTTTGCATAGTCAATATTTTGGATGCCAGGAGTACCATGTTGTTGAGTTCTATATCTTCCAGATAGCGATGCTATGACCTGCAACTTCCTGGCATCACGCAATAGCAAACTTAAAATGGCAGTGACCACAATAAAAAAAGACCATCAAAATATAAATGACATAATTAAATAAAACAATAAAAACATTGAATTTATCAGAAAGCTACCAATTGCATATAAAAATGAACTTAAACACCATAAATATTCCAAAATTATTACACTTATGTCTGCTCCTTACGATATAAGATGATTCTCTCTCTCTCTTTCTCTTCATCTGATTAGGGTAAACTGTACTGATTGCATTTTTTACAGAATCTTGTTGAATGTATTGCTGCTCGATTCATAAGTTGGAACACTGAGTTTCTTGTTTTTTGGAGTAGAGTGGCCAGCTAACAATACACTTAAGCTCAGTGGTAAAATTGTGTGCTCTTTCAGTAAGCAACCAGTGATTGTACTCATATTACAACCAACTTTTAAAACAGTATTTTCTAGATTTAGAAAATCTTACCATTAAGTGCATGTGATTTCTTCCATCAAGAGAATTTGCCTCAGTTGTTGCATTGACTGTTTAACCATCTAACAAATGAAAATGCAGCACCTGCTGTCCAAAATGTAAGTCCAAATAACGTCTAAAATGCCATATTAATTCTCCCCTTCCTTGCCACTAAAAACAAAGAAATACTGGAACATTTTCTATCAAATTCTAACAAAGGCATATGAAGCCTATGTCAGCCATTGTTAGTCAGTTACATCCCAATGTAGTATTCCTTTTCCTGAGTTATACATAGAAACTCATATGCGTGCAAGCTATTTATAAAATCTGTAAAGAAATCATTAAAAAATCTTTAATATCTGATAGATGAAGCAAAACTTTAGAGAGTAATCTTGTATAACATACAGTACATTGTATGCTTAAGTAGAGCAGCTGTTAACTTATTAAAATGGTGCCACAGTGATAACAACAACAACATTTATTTATATAGCACATTTTCATACAAAAAGTAGCTCAAAGTGCTTTACATAATGAAGAATAGAAAAATAAAAGACACAATAAGAAAATAAAATAAGTCAACATTAATTAACATAGAATAAGAGTAAGGTCCAATGGCCAGGGTGGACAGAAAAAACAAAAAAAACTCCAGACGGCTGGAGAAAAAAATAAAATCTGTAGGGATTCCAGACCATTAGACTGCCCAGTCCCCTCTGGGCATTCTACCTAACATAAATGAAACAGTCCTCTTTGGATTTTGGGTCCTCACGGAAGGACTTGATGATGATGGTCACGTAGACTTCTGGCTTTTAATCCATCCATCATTGTTGGAGCATCATGATGCTTTGAGAGAGAGAGTAGGGGTCAGTATGAATTTTAGAGTCACCATGAATAGTTACAGTCATGGCCAAAATTATCGGCACCCCTGGAATTTTCCCAGAAAATGCACCATTTCTCCCAGAAAATTGTTGCAATTACAAATGTTTTAGTATACACATGTTTATTTCCTTTATGTGCATTGGAACAACACAAAAAAGAGAAAAAAAAGCCAAATCTGACATCATGTCACACAGAACTACAAAAATGTGCCGGGCAAAATTATTGGCACCTTTTCAAAATTGTGGGTAAATCGTTTTATTTCAAGCATATGATGCTCGTTTGAACTCACCTGTGGCAAGAAACAGGTGCTGGCAATATAGCAATCACACCTGAAGCCAGTTAAAATGGAGAAAAGTTGACTCAACCTTTGTGTTGTGTGTCTGAGTGTGCCACACTAAGCATGGAGAACAGAAAGAAGAGCAGAGAATTGTCCGAGGACTTGAGAACAAAAATTGTGGAAAAATATCAACAATCTCAAGGCTACAAGTCCATCTCCAGAGATCTTCATGTTCCTTTGTCCACTGTGCGCAACATAATCAAGAAGTTCACAATCAATGGCACTGTAGCTAATCTCCCTGGACGTGGACAGAAGAGAAAAATTGATAAAAGACTGCAACAAAGGATAGTCCGAATGGTGGATAAACTGCCCCAATCAACGTCAAAACATATTCAAACTGTTCTGCAGACTCAGGGTGCAACAGTGTCAGCTCGAACTATCTGTCGACATCTGTACGAAATGAAACGCTATAGCAGGAGAGACAGGAGGACCCCACTGCTGACACAGAAACATAAAAAAGCCAGACTGGAGTTTGCCAAAATGTACTTGAGGAAGCCAAAATCCTTCTGGGCGAATGTCTTGTGGACAGATGATACCAAGGTAGAGCTTTTTGGTAAAGCTCATCATTCTACTGTTTACAGAAAATGGAATGAGGCCTACAAAGAAAAGAACACAGTACCTACAGTCAAACATGGTGGAGGTTCTAAGATGTTTTGGGGATGTTTTGCTGCCTCTGACACTGGATGCCTTGACTGTGTGCAAGGCATTATGAAATCTGAAGACTACCAAAAGATATTGGGGCGCAATGTAAGGCCCAGTGTCAGAAAGCTGGGTCTGCATCAGAGGTCATGGGTGTTCCAGCAGGACAATAACCCCAAACATACCTCTAAAAGCACCCAGAAATGGTTGAAAACAATGTACTGGAGAGTTCTGAAGTGGCCAGCAATGAGTCCGGACCTAAATCCGATTGAACACTTATGGAGAGATCTCAAAATTGCTGTTGGGAGAAGGCGCCCTTCAAATCTGAGAGACCTTGAGCAGTTTACAAAAGAAGAGTGGTCGGAAATTCCAGCTGAGAGGTGTAACAAGCTTGTTGATGGTTATATGAAGCGCTTGATTTCAGTTATTTTTTCCAAAGAGTGTGCAACCAAATATTAAGTTGAGGGTGCCAATAATTTTGTCCAGCCCGGTTTTTGAGTTTTGTGTGAAATTATGTCAGATTTGTTTTTTTTTTTTTCTCTGTTTTTTGTGTTGTTCCAATGCACATAAAGGAAGTAAACATGTGTATACCAAAACATTTGTAATTGCAACAATTTTCTGGGAGAAATGGTGCATTTTCTGGGAAAATTCCAAGGGTGGCGGTAATTTCGGCCATGACTGTATTTTGATGAATTGAGCATACAGAGTATCAGGATTAAGTTAAAGTGAAGTTATGAAAAGGCCATGTTAAAGTAATGTGTTTTTAGCAGTTTTTTGAAGTGCTCTACTGTATTAGCCTGGCGAATTCCTATTGGCAGGCTATTCCAGATTTTAGGTGCATAACAGCAGAAGGCTGCCTCACCACTTTTAAGTTTTGTTCTTGGAATTCTAAGGAGATACTCATTTGAGGATCTGAGGTTACAATTTGGAATATAAGGTGTCAGACATTCCGATATATAAGATGGGGCGAGATTATTTAAGGCTTTATAAACCATAAGCAGAATTTTAAAGTCAAAGTCAGATTTGATATCAAATCTTTATTTGTGAATGAATGTGTGCACCAATCAAAAGCCAGTCAAGTTTCAAAACAACAAACAGATAAAAAGATTAAAAAAAAGATAATGCTAGTTTCAAACTCAGTACATATAATTTCCTATGCACTGTATAAGCTTTATGTGGGAGCAAAGTTAGAAAATGAAATAACTCTCCATTACAAATGAGTTGGCTTGTAAGGTCTTCAGTTTTAAAATAATGTACTGGAGCATCTCAGAAAACAATCTGAGCCTGACCTGGGGCCTCATTTATAAAACTTTGATCATGAGAACATGCTCACTCCAAAAAAACAGGAAAATGTGTACACCAAAAAAAAAACTATGTGACTTACCCTTTATAATTCACAATCACCTTGTAAATGTGCATTTGTCAACGTACCTGAATCCTAATCAACATCATACATATTCAGTCACAATGCTGCAAATGTTCATTGACTGGTAGAAAAGCCTTACCCCTGGCATGTTCAGACCCCATCACCTGCATTTAAGAGCATCCGCCTGCATTCCGCAACTGAGTACGTAAGATCATATGTGACATTTCAGCACCTCTGCTCTCTGTTCTGGGGGTCCGGGAAAGGTAAATGTCACCAGGATCCGAGCAGGTAGCTGCTATTACCTGGCATGATTGCCTATACAACAAATAATATAGAACATATGAAAAACTAGGTCTTCCAAAACTACTATGCCTCAAAATAAATGAGTGAGCCCAAGAAGACGTGATGTTTGTCAGCCTCATCTTGGCATCACATGTGATTTGTGTGTTAATGGAATGTAACAGCTTGCAGCTAACAAAAGCAGCTTCATTCCTTATTGTAATATGAGTGCAGTAAAGTGATCCAATTACATTAGGACAACCGGACTCTGCTGCAAATTGCCTTTTTATGTTGTCAAAAATATGTTACGTTTTATGTATGTACGCCCACACCATACAAAACCTACATATAGTTATTCCTCAGTCTGCTAATGGCTTTCAGCACAGCGGTTATGATAGAGTGAAGCTTGGTTATAAACTGACCAAAAAAGTGCTTCAGTGAAAATGTATGCCATTGACTGTCTTAAGAGGGAACTAAAACACAGACTATATACATCACATTCAACACCTTTGAGGTTTAATATGTTTGTCACATTAGCACACATTATAATAACAGCTTGTGGAAACGACTTATTATTAGCTTTACCAAGGGTGTCATCATTTCCCAGTTTCTCTGAAATGTTGCGTATGCTTGGGTCAGAGTCGTCTTAAATATATGCAAGTTCCCCCACCAAGTTTTCATTTATAAATCCTGACATTTGCATGAAACTTGCATATGAACATTTCAAGCCTCTTTCTGAGGCTCCAGGTTTCAAAAATGATACTGGAATCCTGTGTCTCTCTGCTTGTTCCTATTTTACACATTTTATCCTCTATAATTGCCTCCTTAAGCAGGCAATTGTTACCCACTGCTTCAATATGTCTGCCGTTAACACTTGTTTTAAAGACATTCTTTATGCCTTAACTTAGTGATTACAAACACGTAAATAATCTATTTAACCGTCCCTCCCCCCATCTAGTTAAAGAAATTCTAAGAATCTTGGGAGCAATGAGCATTTTCTACAGTTCTGTGACCATTCTTCAACACTTTGCTTTATGGCAATATCACTGCAGAGTAGAAGAATCGCATTTAAAGAGTATCATTTTTAAAATAGGAAGGTGCCATCTCACTTTATGGATTATCTGTACTCTTCTAGATACAAGGCTTGTTACATCTTATCCCATTCCACACCCTGTCCATCCACTGTTCATTTTCCTGTTATCTCGTAACTGGCTTTAGCTTATTAACATCAGAACTGCTGATATTGCATTACTTAAGTCAAAAGATGATAAATTCAGTTATTATTGTTATATAATTTGGAAGGAGTGTTTGCTACATTACAGTAATTATACAATTGATGATTACTGACTTCATTACAGTGTTTACTTGTATGGGTGTTTAATTTGTGTGAGTACCACAAAATCATACTCCATGCAAATAGTAGTATTACTGCAATACATTAATTAATTATATGTAGTATCTTCATCTGCGCACCTGTCTTGAGTCTTCCCTTCACTTTATAAATCCTTATAAGCCTTTATTGTTTAATCCCTTACAGGTCTCATTAGGTGTCTCCTTTTCTTGTTTTCCTCTCAAATCTAGTAGGTATAGTTTACCATAGTATCATGCAAGAAGAACAGAAACTCATTGATTCTTGCTTTTTGTGAGTGGTGATTCTTTGCTTTCTTATTTTTGACTAATATTTAGGGGAACATGCTACTTATGTCCAGTTTAAACTTGTTAATTGCCATTCACAAATTCCAGAAATTAGTTCTTGTAGTGCATCAGCCACAAAAAAAAAAATCAATATACATTAGAAAATATTTTCCTCAAAAATCTGAAGTAGTTCATAGTATATAGACATTATCTATTAGATCACAATTTTATCTAATGTCTCATCATTACCAAATTTCAATCCAAGAAATACAGAAAAAGCAGTCCCTTTAAACTCTGGATTTTTATCTAAAGAGTCAGATTAAATTGAATGGTAAAAGGCTCATGGATATCTAAATTTGTGGTTCTCAAAGTATTTTGGACTGAGGACCAGTTTGTCAAACATATGAAGGAACACCTAAGACCACACTTTATTACAAATACCATGTTAGAAGCATCACATTCATTTTTTATAAGTGCTCATATGAAAAATATTGTAACACCCCAAGATACAAAATATTTTATTAGTAGGCCTGAACAGAGCTGTTAATTGGAAAGCCTTAATTTACCCTTAATTGAAGTGTCTGTACTATTCCTGCTATTATATCATTGGAACGTATCCTAAGGAAGACAACAAAAACCCAGCATAGACAGAACTCTGGCAAACTTGCATTGTTCATTGGTCTGTTTCTATGTGTACTTACTGAGAAAAGGTCAGGCAGTTGAAAAATAAAGAGGGGATACAGAAAGAATGGAGTCAAGGGGAAAGGAAAGGTCAAAACTGAACATCAAAAGAAAAACGTCAGATCCAAATTGTAAACCAAAAATCAAAGTGAAAAAACACTAAACTTTGCATGAAATGACCAGTATACAAGAGAACATAGAAGCAAGTTCTAGTTTTGGTTCAATCACGGGTACTGGAGTGACCTTTATACTGGCTCACTGATGACAACACAAACAGTGCAACCTGCGATGAATAATGGGAAAATCCCCATGGACATAGGTGACACAAAAGCCGGTGGCCATATTTAAAATAAAAAGGTATCAGATGGTAAAAAAATAGTTGTTGTGCAGGATTAAAATTCTGCTTGCAGAATTATATTGATTGGATGTTAAAACCAAAAAAATGACACAAACATGATACAGTGGTGTGAAAAAACTATTTGCCCCCTTCCTGATTTCTTATTCTTTTGCATGTTTGTCACACAAAATGTTTCTGATCATCAAACACATTTAACCATTAGTCAAATATAACACAAGTAAACACAAAATGCAGTTTTTAAATGATGGTTTTTATTATTTAGGGAGAAAAAAAATCCAAACCTACATGGCCCTGTGTGAAAAAGTAATTGCCCCCTTGTTAAAAAATAACCTAACTGTGGTGTATCACACCTGAGTTCAATTTCCGTAGCCACCCCCAGGCCTGATTACTGCCACACCTGTTTCAATCAAGAAATCACTTAAATAGGAGCTGCCTGACACAGAGAAGTAGACCAAAAGCACCTCAAAAGCTAGACATCATGCCAAGATCCAAAGAAATTCAGGAACAAATGAGAACAGAAGTAATTGAGATCTATCAGTCTGGTAAAGGTTATAAAGCCATTTCTAAAGCTTTGGGACTCCTGCGAACCACAGTGAGAGCCATTATCCACAAATGGCAAAAACATGGAACAGTGGTGAACCTTCCCAGGAGTGGCCGGCCGACCAAAATTACCCCAAGAGCGCAGAGACGACTCATCCGAGAGGTCACAAAAGACCCCAGGACAACGTCTAAAGAACTGCAGGCCTCACTTGCCTCAATTAAGGTCAGTGTTCACGACTCCACCATAAGAAAGAGACTGGGCAAAAACGGCCTGCATGGCAGATTTCCAAGACGCAAACCACTGTTAAGCAAAAAGAACATTAGGGCTCGTCTCAATTTTGCTAAGAAACATCTCAATGATTGCCAAGACTTTTGGGAAAATACCTTGTGGACTGATGAGACAAAAGTTGAACTTTTTGGAAGGCAAATGTCCCGTTACATCTGGCGTAAAAGGAACACAGCATTTCAGAAAAAGAACATCATACCAACAGTAAAATATGGTGGTGGTAGTGTGATGGTCTGGGGTTGTTTTGCTGCTTCAGGACCTGGAAGGCTTGCTGTGATAGATGGAACCATGAATTCTACTGTCTACCAAAAAATCCTGAAGGAGAATGTCCGGCCATCTGTTCGTCAACTCAAGCTGAAGCGATCTTGGGTGCTGCAACAGGACAATGACCCAAAACACACCAGCAAATCCACCTCTGAATGGCTAAAGAAAAACAAAATGAAGACTTTGGAGTGGCCAAGTCAAAGTCCTGACCTGAATCCAATTGAGATGCTATGGCATTACCTTAAAAAGGCAGTTCATGCTAGAAAACCCTCAAATTAAAGCTGAATTACAACAATTCTGCAAAGATGAGTGGGCCAAAATTCCTTCAGAGCGCTGTAAAAGACTCATTGCAAGTTATCGCAAACGCTTGATTGCAGTTATTGCTGCTAAGGGTGGCCCAACCAGTTATTAGGTTCAGGGGGCAATTACTTTTTCACACAGGGCCATGTAGGTTTGGATTTTTTTTCTCCCTAAATAATAAAAACCATCATTTAAAAACTGCATTTTGTGTTTACTTGTGTTATATTTGACTAATGGTTACATGTGTTTGATGATCAGAAACATTTTGTGTGACAAACATGCAAAAGAATAAGAAATCAGGAAGGGGGCAAATAGTTTTTCACACCACTGTATTTCTTGCTTCATTAAGCCCAAGAACTATTAAAAAAGGACTCAAATCATACTACTATGTTGCAGGCTAATTCTCATACTTTTACTCTATGAGCTTGCTGGCTCCTATTTATTTGTTTTATCTGCAGGTCTTTTACCTCTCACCTGGTGTCTTCTCTGAGACCACAACCACCTGGAAGGAAAGACTGCATTACAATACTTATATGCATACCTTGCTGGATTTACATTTGAAAGTCCCAGGTAGTCCGTAATAAAGCCTTGAAGATGGTATTACTGTGAAAAGACTTAAAAAATTAATGTATCAGAACCAGCATGTGTCAACATCCACATAGAATTAAGAGATTGCTGTTGCCAGGAGTTCGCTCTTGAGGTGAACACAAAATGTAGATTTAAAAAAGAGGCCCAAGTTGTGAAAGAGTTACACAGGAAGCACGGCCAGCACCATCATTAAGGCGAATAAGGCATTCGCCTAGGGCGCAGATCATAAGACAGGTAAAAAACTAGCTACTAGACAGGTGGTGTACTAATAAGCTTGGCCTAGGGTGCAAAATAACATACCACCAATACTGACTGGAAGGCACAGAGATTACCAGTGTGAAGAAATGTGAAAACAGAAAAAGACAGGAAGCAATCACTACAACTACAGTATATAGGATCTGACCAGGAAGGAGTAATGTAAAAGTAAAAGATTTATTGTCTTCAAGAAAGCCAGAAGGTTGCTCTTTGGTCAGTGTCTTAGAGCTGTTTGATATGGTTTTATCAGTAAGAATGTTCTTCGAAGAAAGAGGTCTAGATCTTCTATGGATACCTGGCATTTGCCAATGGGCCACCAGTGGTCCATTGACTACACCTTGAAAATCACAACCCTAAGTGACAGAATTACTGTCTATATTATTTAGCATCAGGAAATGGGAATCTAGTAGTGTAACTTGATAATCGCCAAGTACTTACTGGAAAAGTCTTTAAAATTATATTGGTGAACAGTAACTGATTATTTGCTGCTTTTTATTGTTTTTAGTTAATCCAGATTAATGAATTGCAATAAAATCATAAGATCAATTTTTATAATATTAGGCCATTCAGCCCATCACAGCTGTTCTGTTCTCATTCAGTTAAAAATACCTTTGATTTTTTTTAGTTAAGGGAAACTTACCATTTTTTATAAATTTACAATTAATGAGGAGCAATCTTTATGCACATGTTCTTATTATAGAACTTGTTTTAAAGTAACAGCTGGAAATTTCTTTATTGTTTGAACATTTCTATCATTTCCCCTCTTTACTTCTCATAGGTCATAATCTGTAACTCTGAAATCAAATGCAGTTGCTGTTCTGTGGACTTTTTGTAGTGTTGATCCTTTTATAACCAGACCAGGGGCTTTATGTATAAAACCTTGTTTAAATTCCATACTAAAATTTTGTTTTATGCTAGTAAGTCAAAAATAGCATATACACAAAACAAATTCTAATTATAAAACTGTATGTATGCCAAATCCCATACTAAGTTCTTTTATAATTAACTCAAAACTCTGCCCTCATGCATGCACTTTTGGCCACTCTTCTTCAACCTCGGAGTAACCATGTTTGGCTTAAAATATTCTTAACCTAATCACCATATAAATCTCTCCTTGAACCTGAATGAAGTTTTTACAACTATGGGAGAACCAAGTAAATCAAACTTTAGTGAACATATTGAAACCCAGACCGAAAAAGCATTGTTTTTGCTGGTCTCTCTTTGAATCACAAACAAAACAAAAAAAAACAAAATTGGGGGAAAGTGACGATTGTTGAGTTAAGATTGCTCATTCTGGCATATCTCAGTTGGCAAAAGCAACTGTTTATGCACTTCTATATGATGTGCAGGACACCTTTGTAGGACTGTATAGCAGTGTGGCTGGCTATGCAAGGACTGAGTTTTTAGGGATTTCAGTGATTATTTGGCTCAAGATGATGACTAGTTTCTAAGCCGATTTAGAATCCCTATAGCTGTCTTCTTGGAGCTGCATGCTGAATTGGAGCCTATATAGCAGAGACCATCACGCAGAAGTAACGTGATCCTTATTCCATTACAGGTCTTAATACACATTGAGTATTTGGCAGTAGGCTGAATTGGAGCCCACATTGCAGAGACCATCACACAGAAATAATATGATTGCTGTTCCATTACAGGTTTTAACATGCATAGAATGTTTGGCAATGGGCGATTTTCAGCGTGAGCTGGCTGACCAGTCAGGAATATCGTAGTCATTGCTGAGCTGTGTCATGCCATCTGTATGGAATGGTGTAATTACTGCTTGAAGTGGAATTAAATAAATGCCAATGTACTCCATTTTATATAGGCTTTCTACTACCATTTCCAATACATTATAAAATACACAGTTACTCTGGAGAGTGGGAGGTACTTCGATCATGATTAAATATAGTTAGAATATGATGTGCTGGTATGCATCCAATATCTGCTGCAAAATCAGGGAAGTGCCGGCACTTCAAGCCCTGGTATAATTAAGATGTTACTCAGATACATTTTTTATGGTCCAGGTGAGAAGGCTGAGATCAAAAAGCAATTTGCATCAATTGCTGACTGCCTTAAGTAATCAATGCAACTGACGACACACATGTTGCAATAAAGGCACCATCACAAAATAAATTTGCTTTTCTAAAGAAGAAAGCACTTTCATTCAAATGATATTCAATTAAAATATAGTACTTAAATGTTTCTGAAAAATGTGTCTGTTGCAAATGGGTCCAGCTTAACCCACGATTTCTTCATTTTGTTTAATAATAGAGTGGGAAGTGGACTTCAGGGTGATGCTGTGTGTGATGATATTGCTACCATTGCCTCTTATATTGTACAGCACACCCTTTTTTATAGACAAAACAGACAGACTGCACACTAAGACAGTTAATGCCTAAAGCACACGCTTAATGTTACCGTTAAAGACAATTGCACTGAGAGAGCATGTCAGTTAACTTGGATAGAAATAGTTCAAGAACATCAGAATGGGACTGGTGCATCATTGAAATGTGCAATGAAATTAGATTTTTTTTTCACTTGTCCTCACACCTGGAGTCACTGAAGCACTAACACCAAAAAAAGTCTGCATAGGACTTACAGATAGTCAAAATCTTCTGTAACTTTGCACCAGTTTTCACAGCAAGTTCGTGTTTAATAAATCAGGATTCTGGGTAAAAGATGGCTTACGCACGTTTGCAAGCATAGACAACTTTTATATGAGGCCAGAAAAATGCAGTTTTTTGGTTGAAGCCTCACTAATGTTTTATATGTTAAGAATAACTTTCATTGACTATCACTCACCACATTTTATTATATAAGCTAATCCCCTATTCACTTTCTCAATTATCTCTGTACACTGTCTTCATATACATAGTAATAGTCATAGTAATGAGTCCAACTCCTACACACTTTCAAATTTCATGTTTCAGGCCTCCTATTATGTAGTCAAAGCTAACATTTTTATTTTGTACTTTGTAAGAAACACGATAGAAGCAGTTAAAGAGTTAGGGCACAGATTGATCCCTTTGCAATTGGCACTACAAAATACAATAAAAAAAACAAGTTTAGGTCTTATAAGTCTATTGTCAACTGACTCCAAGATGACGAAGGAGCCATTTTTCAGTCTGGATAACAGAAACAGGTGGTTTCAGGCAGTTGGGAACCGGAAGTGACTTCATTATGGACTCATCTGTCCATCACTGCTTCTGCAGGAGGAAGAAAATAGGCATTAAACAACAGCACCAACCCATGGAGTGTAATTACATTTATATAAGTCCTGAAGTTGTCTCCAAAGTGTATGTTGTAACAACCTGTAATACTTTACTTTCTTTTACATTAAAGTTCATTTGCAATCTGATTGCCCAAGACCGAATTCTGTCCTGATTCATCTGTAATGATTCTAATTACGGCAGGGTATCCATCAGCCTACCCTTATCATTTGTTTGCCCATGGACAGTGACAACTGGATCTACCACAACTCTGGACAGAAGCCTATGCAAACACATAGATGTCTGGACTTTTTTTGATTGTGAATTAGAAGGGGCATGGCTTCATGTTAATTCAGGTTTCTCAAATGGTGTGGTTATTAGAGCCACAGTTACCTGAGAAGCCTACAAGACATATCATAAAATATTGACCCTTTTCGTTTGGGTTATTTTTTGTTACTTTCTTTTTGTGAAATTTTATGCAGTTGTGTCAGCTTTTCTGGACCTTTTGTCTATCCCTCTAATAGCTGATCCTCCTATTTTCCTACTTTTCTCTTTCTGAGTAATGGTTCAGAGGTGACACGTTGTAGTTTCTTATCCCTGTCTGCTACCTTATAGTTATCAGAGTCCCTGTTCAACTCTACAAAGTACTGAAAATGTTCAGATATATCTAACTCTGGAGTTGAAGCTCTTGGAAATTTTTCTCTTTTCACTTTGCATTTATACTCAGCCTTGGCTTTCCTATCTCTGTATTGGCTGACTGTACAAGAAAAGGCAGCCATTAAAGGAAAGAAATTGGAATTGGGAGATTTCTAAAGGAAAAAGGACAAGGAAGAGAAATGTCAAGGAAACCAGCTAAAGCTAATCACCAAATACTAAAACAATAAAAAACTAAAGTTAATCACCAAATATAGAAACAATAAAGACTATAAAATCGTAGTCAGAATTCAGAAGCAAAAATATCAAGAACCAGTAACACTAAATCACAAAACAAAGTACTCTGGAAGTTCTGAATGTACTGTATCTTTGAACTTGGATTAGTAGGAAGTGTAGTATGATGCTGAGTGACCTTTATATCTTTGGACAAGTGATGTCATGCGTCAAATACTTCCAGGTTTACCTTACCTAGCAAAGACTTGGAAACCACACAAACACAAAGTGTCTCAAAAGAGCAGCATCCATACAAAAACAAAAGGTGCAATGAGGGAACATAATTCATTTTCAATCTACTTAAAATAAAAAATAATTGTTCCCACTGGATTTCTTCATCTCTAAAACACTCAAAATGATGTTAAAGATATGTATTTTACAGACTATGGAACAGCTGTGAAAAACTAAGAACAAATACAGTATTATGAAAGTCTCTTCTTCTTTGAACTAGTGTGTCTTTCCGTGTCTCTCTCTAAAGGACACCTTGGCTTTTTTTTTCTAATCCTGTTACATTACTCTTTTGGTAACTACTCTTTAAGTTTAGAAATTGTGCAGTTGACATGCTGGATTAGCTGTCATCTATAGAAATTTTAGTCCTCCTGGATGCAAGCTTCCAAAAATTCAGCATCATACAAGACTGGTATTTTATTAACCTTATCTTTAAATCTGCATGGATGAAGCTCTTTAAAATCCTTTTTTCTAATTTAAATAGCCAATTTACACCTGCTGGCTTTCTGTAAGTGTCTGTATCAACTATAAATCATAATATTACATTCCTTGGCCTTTATCCTCCCGCTACTCACAGACTTTTATAGCCTACTGCGTGACTCTATTTGTAGTAAAGTATCTTTCAGATCTACTAGGCTTTCACACACTTCCCAAACTTTTGTCCTACCCCATTCATTTCCCTATGTGATTATGTTTCTTAACCCCAAGCTGTCTCTTTATCCTATTCATTTATAACACAAATGCTGCCATCTTCATCATATTTCATTCAATGTCCTTCACATTTTAGACAGTGTACAAAGACAACAATGAATTACTTACTAAGCCCTGTAACAAAGGCGCTATATAGGCACCTGACCTGACACAGAAAGACATGGAAGCACGTATAAAAGCAGAAAGAGTTTATTTTTCTCTTCAACTGTGGGACACGTCTTCCCCGTGCCACACAGTCCAAACACAGTCCCAAAGCACACACTGAAACCACAACACACTTTTCTTCCTCTACCACCACTCCTCCTCAAGCTTCTTCTCCTTCCTCCCAACTCTGGCTCCTCGAGTGGTGGTGGCTGGGCCCTTTTATAGCCCACCCGGAAGCGTTCCAGGTGATTAACCACCTGGTCCTAATTACACTTCCGGGTGGGGTTGAAGACTCGTCCAGCCGGGCTGTGGGAAGCAGACAGCACCTCCTAGCGGCCACCCCGGGCCCTAACCAAGCTGTGGAGGACTCCATTTCCCTGGACTGCCCACGTCGGCTCCCCCGGAACATAAGCAGCAGGGGCATCCCTGCCGGGCATGGGACCCGGCTGTCCTTCACACCCATAAAGCCAGCAAAGAAGAGGAAGATCAGTGGCAACAAACCCCAGGTGAACTGGCCTGGAGCCTCAGAGAAGGAACAATGGGCGACAATAAACGTGAATCTGGTTTGTCTCCTACAAAGGATGAAGGGCACAGTGGAAAGGAAACTTGACAATATGGGGGATATCATCTATTCATATGGAGAAAAAAGGTTTAGAATTAGGGACAAAAAGCAATGGCTACCAGCAGTGGAAAACAGTCTAGATGTCAACAGGAGATCAACCACTTGATCTGGGAGAGAAGGTACCTGAAGAAGCAATGGAGAAAGACTTCTGAAAGGGAGAAGGAGGGTATCAACATTCTCCAGGGTAACATTAAGACCCGCCTGATCACTTTCAAACAAGCAGAGAACCTGCGGAAGTCAAGGAAGAAGAAGGAACGAGGAAGAGTGCACTTTTTTAAGGATCCCTATAAATTTGTAAGATCACTCTTCACGATAGAAAAGGGAGGTCACCTTGAGACGTCAAGGCATGAGCTGGAACAGTATTTAGAAAGAATGTATGTGGATGAAAAGAGGCATGGGCAAGTAGTCATTCCATATTATATCCCACCAATTGAAGAACCTGAGCACCAGATGGATACCAGTCCTCGAAAATAAAGAGAAGTGGAGCAGGTGGTGAAGCAGGCGAGAGCTTCCTCAGCCCCAGGGACAAATGGAATTCTGTATCAACTTTACAACAATGCTAAAGATGTTCTTAAATTTCTGTGGAGACTCATGAGAGTGGCCTGGGAAAAGGAAATCAAACCCAAAGCATGTCGCAGGGCGAGTGAAGTCCTGATTCCAAAAGAAAAATAATCTAAGGAGGTTAGCCAATTCCATCAGGCAGTGGCTCCATCAGTCTACTTAATGTAGAGGATAAGATTTTCTTTAGTGTCATAGCTCAGAGGACGTCTATGTACCTGGACAGAAATAATTTTGTGGCTACAACGGTACAAAAGGCAGGGATGCCAGGGTCCTCTGGATGCCTTGATCATACTAGCACGATTTGGTACCAAATCCAGAGCGCAAAGGAACAGTGGAAGAATCTTCATGTGGTATTCCTGGACCTTGCCAATGCTTTTGGATCTGTTCCACATAATTTTCTCTGGGCATCACTTGATTTCTTTAGGATTCCTGAAACTATCTCAAACCTGATTAAGGCGTACTTCCATGACTTGCAACTGTGTTTTACCTAGCCAGATTTTACCACTGCATGGCACCGCATGGAGATTGGCATAATGGCAGGATGTATCATCTCTCCATTGGTATTCACCATGGCAACGGAAATCATCATACAGGCATCCAAAGTGGGTGGTTAGCAGGGCAAAATTAACTTCTGGAATACGTCTGCCACCCATCAGGGCCTATATGGATGACATGACAACGATCACAACATCAGCACCATGCACCAGACGCCTATTGGCAAAGCTTCAACAGAACATCACTGGGGCAAGAATGAAATTTAAGCCATTTAAATCAAGGAGCATCTCTATAATTAAAGGCAAGCTAGTGGAGCAAAGGTTCTTCATCAATCAATATTCCAACAGTGCTAGAAAAACCAATCAAAAGTTTGTGGAGGTGGTATAACTCAACGGTTAAGGATACCGATCAGGCTTATGAGTTTCGGTAGGAACTTAGTAAAGGCCTGAAGAGCTGCCTGGTAAGCAAAAATTTGGTGCTTACAGTTTGGGTTACTACCTTGCCTGCTGTGACCATTAACCATGTATGACATCACCCTCACAAGAGTTGAGAAGATGGAAAGGATGGTAAGCTCTTTTGTGAGGAAGTGGTTAGGCCTCCCTCGATGCCTGAGCAATGCAGCCCTGTATGGCCAGGGTCTACTTCAGTCGCCCCTTTCCAGCCTCACTGAAGAATTGAAAAGCGCTAAAGTGAGACTTGAGATGATGCTTTCAGAGTCAAAAGATACTGTGATTAGAGCTGCCCCACCAACTTGGGAAACTGGATGGAAATGGAAAGGTAAGAATGCAGTCCAGCAGGCAAAATCTGCACTCTACCTCAGCGACATTGTCGGCCAAGTCCAACATGGAAGAAGTGGGTTGGGGTTTGGCAAAGGGCGACCCTACTGGAGTAAGGCAACCCCAGAAGACCGGAGGAAAATGGTTGTGGCTGAAGTCCGTCAGCATGAAGAGAAAAGAATGTGGGCCAAGGCTGTGGCGCAGGCAAAACAGGGCCAATAGACGAGGTGGGAGAATTTGGAAAAGTGAAAGATCAGCTGGAAGGACATGTGGATGATGGAAGCAGGTAGGATAAGTTTCCTCATTCGAGCCACCTATGAAGTCCTCCCTACCCCTCAAAACCTCAACCAATGGCTAGGCGAAGATCCATCATGCCCCCTCTGCTGAACACCAGGTACACTGTGGCACATCCTTACAGGATGCAAAGTAAGCCTCTTCAAGGACAATATACCTGGAGACACGGCCAAGTGCTTAAATGTCTTGCAGTTACTCTGGAAAGCAAGAGAACTGCCATCAATGGCCTGCCATCCAGAGGGACCAACTTAAATATGCCTTTGTTGTTTGTTCGGGAAGGGGACCAAAGGCAACACAAGTTTTCCCTGAAGACCAGATTGAGCGAGATGGAGACTAAGTGGGACTGGCAAATGCTGGTGAAAATGGGCCAATGACTCACAGTCCCTCCAGAAATATAGGTCACCAACCTGAGGCCTGACCTGGTCTTGTAGTCAGGCACACAGCGCATGGAATACTTTGTCGAGCTCACAGTTCCCTGGGAAGATGCAGTGCAGGAAGCTTTTGAAAGGAAAAAACTGAGATATTCCGAGCTTGCAGTGGAGGCAGGACAGCAAGGATGGAATGTAAAAATCTATCCAGTGGAGGTTGGATGCAGGGGCTTCGTTGCAACATCCACTGTAAGGCTGATGAGGGACCTTGGCATTAGAGGGCATGCCCAACGCTATGCCATTAAGGAAATATCTAGGGTAGCAGAATGGAGCAGCCAGTGGCTATGGATTAAAAGAAAAAACCCTATCTGGTTTTTCATATAAGAAGGCTGGACAAATGCAGAGGGGGGTAGTTCTGGGATGCCAGATACCACTGCTGAGGCTACTGGAGATGTCGTGGGCCTAGTCAGCAAAACGTTGATGAAAGTAGGAGCCCACTTGACAGCCCCAGTGATGTGGCTGTCCAGCCTCCTTAAAACATCGGAAACATAGTGTGATTCCTTCTTTTAGGTATGCTGTCAGGTGTAAGCTTGGTTCAGGGAAGAGGTTGCCCCACCTTACATAGTCCCCAGGCACTATGGATGTTAAACATCTCCTCCTGTGTATTTGAAATCTTACTGTACTTCCATGACAATTCACTTCCTTCCTGTGCAGCCACTTCCTGCATGTTTGTTTTTTTATTATCGCCACAATTTTATCTGCACAATATTATCAATTTTACATTCATATTTATGCCCATTTCAGCCCAAAGCCATCTTTTGACTTTACCCAATGTTAGCTCAACATTATGCTGTTGGAGTTTGTCATTTGTTTGCACAATAGACCTAAGAGTAAAACGATTACTAGATTGTTAAATAATTCATTTGTATTTTGTCAATGTCTCACTCAATAAAGAATTTTTACAAAGTGATTTGCCTTTCTTTATGTTATTTTCCACCTCTTCCCTATGATGACATATTTCTATGCTCCGAAACAAACATTGTAAGTCTCTGAAAGCCAAATGCTGTATAGTGTCTCCTGTTGACTCCCTGTTTTTTAATTTTTTTCACATTCATGCCTTATGTCTTTTTGATTTCAGTCATACTCTGTCTACTGTACTGCATTAATTATACAGTTAAATGTATACTGCAGCAAAACACAAATGGTTCGACATGTAAATATGACACATCAAGGTCTTAGTCTACAGTGTGTGTGCAATCCCAAAGCTATTAATTAAAAAAGTTAATCATTAAAGATGTCCAAACCTCTATTATAGAAAGTGACTGTAATGAAATAGACTATGTAAAAAAAATTCCAGACTGAAAAGAAAAAAATCAGCATGTGACCTCTGTAATTTCTAAGCTTACAGATTCACACATTGTTAATATTATTAGTAACCAACTGTATCACATTGGGATTGATCTTTTTTTAAACTATAAAAACAGAAGAGTGTACATAATGTGTCTTCTCTATGATTCTCCAGTTTACATCAAAGTCATCTTTCAAAGAAGGTGCACCTTACTAAAATCAAAATAACACGGAATACAGTTTCAAAGTTGAAATATAGACTTAACAATGACACAGTGTGATGCAAAAAGAAGAGAAAGTGACTGTGTATACACATTTCTGTTATGGTCTTTGACACTATTTTTGTAGTGTTTTGTGTTGCATGTTTTCTTCACACTGTTTGCTAGTTAGGGGTTTTGGAATATGTAGAAATGATTAAATTAGTTTTTGGATTCTTGTATGATTTGGGATATTTGTTACTTTTTAACATCTTGGCAGGCACCATTTGTTTTCTCAACAGATGGCATCATTTTAGATGACATTATGGTTACAGTTATGTCACATACTTCCTAGTTGTCCGAGACTGTGGATAAACCCAAAACATTTTCACTGTGCTTAAGAATACTCTAAAGAAGATTTCAGGATTTAGACTTTTATGCGTTTTTCTAACTTTAATTTTTGTTTTTGTGCCTTTGACATTCTTAATCGATATTCTGCATTTCCTGCTGTCAAATATAGCTGCACTGTGGCAAAAAAAAAACCATCTGTTATCAGCCTTGCAATAAGTAGTGCTGGCAATGAAACTCTGTCCTCCTCACAAGCACTGACACCACCTTCCTTAAGTGGCCTCTTTTTATATCTTTGAAGTCTTCCCAGAATGTTGTGGGCGGAACCACTCATTGTCCATGGGCATCTTTTTGATACTACAGGAAAAAGAACTCTCCTCACTTGAACCAGGAAGATGGTCCCCAGGCAGATAAACAAGACACTGGATATAAGCTTTCCAGATAATATCAATATATTCATGTATAGCTGAGATCCTTGTTTTGCAACTAATGAGAGTGTACCTCAGTGCATTTGCAATTTTGTGACTATAAACGTAGTTCTTGAACATTCAGCTGATTTCAACATCTGTTCTTTATGTGTTAACTATTTAAGTTTGTTTGTAGAGTAAAATAGACTTTCAGTACTTCATTTGTAGATATTCACTAAATTAACCACAAACATTATGAATTTTATTTGTTAGGAATACTACTGGTAAAGTTAATTATTCATAAATTGAAAAAGTAGTCAATCTGCCCTTAGAATTTATAAAATCTACTCTTGACTTTTTTTCTGCTCTTATACCAAAATAGACAGCATTTTTGTTTTCTCATTGTTTCTGTTTGGTTTGTTATTTTAAAATGCTTCTATTAATGAGGCCAAGGAGATTGGAGTTAATTTAAATTTGTGTGCTGCTATTGGGAGCTCAAAGCTCTTAAGGGTATTACAACAAAACACATACAGTAAGTCCTTTCTACAATAAAGGCAGGCCTGAGATCTGTTCAGTAGAGGTTAGTCTATAGAAATGCTTTCTTTTGTTTTAAATGCAGTAAATTATTAAGGAGAACAGTATTATCTCAACCTTTTTTTAATTTTCCAGGACTTCCCTTCCAGGAGTCAAAAAAATAAAATACCACATTTGCATCTACTGTGCTTGGTGCTTTGTGACTTAATTAGATGTTCATCTAACAACATCAATAAAACGTCTCACAAAGATGGACAGCAATAGCAATTTATTTGTATTATTATTTTTTTCATCTATTTACAAAACTGATATGTCTGGGGCTACAACCTTGCATATAAATTGGCAATCTACTTGGGGAATTTACTATCCAGTGTGTATTTTCTTTTTGTAGATTAAGAAAGCAGCCCAAGTTTTTAAGATGCTTTCTTGCATCTTAAACAATCTAAAATCCTTTTGGTATCACACCTCTGTTTTCTAGGAAAGATGTTATAGTATGAGACAGCGGTTTTTCTTGAAGTGCTAATGTAACATGTACTGTATTTAACACGTAAAAAAATAAAACACAATTTGGTGCAATATGAACACATAAATTTTACTCTACACTGTCACTTTCAGTTCAGTTAATAGTGTATCAATCAGTGTGTTTCTGTATGACAAGTATACATTTTGTCATAAATATGCAATACATGGTACATGTAATACACCTTTGTTGATATACTGACAATTTCAGTTTTTCATACTAACACAAATCAAAACTAAGGACAACTCCAAGTTGTTAGGATATAACAAGGGAAGTTTTGCTAAGAATTAAATAAGAAACAAAGAAAAAAATGGTTCCATCGCCCTTCTAGGCTTGCCTAGTAAAGGGAAGTGTGTTGGTCTCGCTAAACTGTCCACCTCCAGTTCTTCTGGCCTTTCAGCCTCCATACCTTTTGCACGCTTGCCCCAATTCAGTCCCTAAGTCTATACTCAAAGGGACTTTAAACCCTAACCAGGGCAACTCTGAAAATCTTTTCTTGAGTCAAAGATAACCCAACAAAATCTTAAAATCACTATAGTAGGGTGCCTTATTTTAGCCATTGAAAACAGTGCCTCCCTGAGTGCCCTCTGGCGTTTAATTGTAAATGCACTCAGGATAGTTGTCTAACTCCCACATTTCGTGGCATGGATGCATTGTTTTGCTGATGGCTGTAATTCAAAAAGGATGTTGCTCTAAGACATCTCTTTCTTATTGCTTCCTTTTATTCATAGTATATTTTTCCTAAGAATCCTCTATAATGACTAGTATTATTCCCCATGGTGGACCCTGTTTGTCAGAAAGTATGAGATACTCTCTGCTGTTAATTCCCTTCCCTTGTCCCATGCCACCTTCATTCCTCATGAAAGACCATTTCAGGTGAGTAACTCGTTAAAACAAAATGATCATGGCTATTATGTTCTAGGTTAAGTTTTTGAGAATTTATTTAAAAAAAAAATTGGAAGCTCTTACGGATATGTCACCTGTGGGGAAAGTAGTGCAGGTTAACAGTAAATGGTTATTACAAGTTTATTTTTAGCTAATATATTTTTTTCTCTTTCAAAATCTCTGATCATGTTTCCTAAAGCTGCCCGTGTGAGAAGAAAGGAGTTTGTAGGTTAATACCTGCTACTTTAAGTGATTACCCCTGAGGTTTATTGATAGACACTGCAAAGGCAAGAAATAGTGGAAATCGCAGGCATTGGAATTCAAAGGGCATTTCAGTAGAAAAGGCAGTGATCCGTGGTATGAGTAAGACGTAAAAAAGAGGAGTTTTTGAGGTGCTGTGCTATGTATACCCATGCCATGACAGCTAGTGATACTTCTCCATGTGAACAGTGACAAGGATACCCAGGAGAGCGCTCATGTGCCACTACTCCAGGAAACATTAAAGATCAATAGTATTTTGGCTATATCATAGGAAAGAGCAGAGATTCATACAATGCATGCAGCATAAGTTGCAGTGAGGCTTTTCTCTAGGAAAATATTGAACATTTGAGCAAACATTTAGTCAACAGCCCTCTTTGCCAATTGTGGTAGGATTGTCATTTTTAAATTGAGCAAATTACTGTTTCTTTGCTGGGAAACATAGAAAATACTTATCTAGAAAGAAGGGATGCTTGCCAGTAGGTGGGACTATACTGTATTAAGAGAGTCATAATGACTTCATTAGCTCAGTAAAGACTGATTGCTTTGGGACAAGAACAAACATATCCAGAAATAAACCAAGAAATAAATACTAAAAAACTGATGGGACAAGATGCACCTCCATGTGTCATATTTGACCCTAATGAAAGTTTTAAAGCAAAATTTTTTATCAAAATAAAAGATCTATTATACCTCAATAAAAGTATGAGCCCTTGCCCCCCGCAACTTTGGATTCTAAACTCAACTGGCTTATGGCAAAGGGATGGCTTTAAATTGTATCCTGTAGGGGCTTCTGTGGCATATCCTAGAGTCTTCTCCAAGTTCAGTAATGTCTACATAAAGCCTTTTGGAATCCCCCTAGTGGCTGGAGGCTTCACTGCACTCCTGATCCAACATATATAAAGCTGCAGACACCCTACTTGACACTGCCTATTATAACAGGGTTCAGTGCTGCATCTGTACCTCAATGGCACCCTGTTCTGCCATGTAGCAAGCTGAGACAACTGACCTGAGCTCCTGCACATCCTAAGTAACTTTTCAGTTCAGCACAAAGTATAGTAACTTTTACAGTGTACCATAAATCCCTGGAACACATAGTTATCTAGCAGTTTGCTACATACATTGCGGACCCCTTGAACATGTTTGATAGAGCTGTAGTAGCTTCACACTGGTCTTACCACAACTTTTAGTCTTCCTGATTGTTATCAACATGTTAATTAGTTTGTAGATTCCTGATTTGTGGTATGGTTTGGGCCTTTTCCCTGTGTAGTTTGCTTTATCTTGTTTTTCAAAAGTATTACTTTTCATTTTATTCTTTGAAATATTGTATCATTTTCTAGTTTTTTTAGCAGGCACTGCTATTTCATGGTGATATTTGTGGTGCCTTGTTGGGCAACTTTTCACATGCAGGTGTGTGGCATGTGACATCAGCAAAATTGCACTTTCAGAGAAGGTGACGCTCCAAACATTCAATTAGTTGCAAACAAAAAAAGAATTGTTAGGCTCCCTTTCTAGTGTTGAATCTCATACTTTTTTGACTTCTGGTTAGTGTTGTTTTGAAAAGTCATTTGGCCATTAGCAAAACTGACCTATGCTTGTTAATTCACATTTTTCACAAAATCCTTCTTAATAGATGCTAGATCATCTGTGTTCTTCTTAGAAAAAATATTTGTACAATAAAACATTGGAAAATGGCAGAAGAACACATGGTTGGTTAAAAATGGAACCAACAAATTACATGGAATGGCAGAACATTTAAAAGGTACAGTACATCATTAATAAATTATAAAAAAACTAACATAAACAACACCAAAGGATGAAAAAATAATTCAAACATAACAAAGACAACAATAAAACAGGATATCAAAACAGAAATGTGAGCCAGAGAATGACCATGCCTGGTTCATTTCCTGTTAATTCTCCATCTCCAAACCCTTAGACATATGCACAATTGCAGTTCAAATGAAGGCACTAAATACTATCTGATACCCACCAAGGCAGGGCGCCAAACTGTTTATTTAAAAATAAACAGCCTTATTTGGAATATCAAAAAGAAACAAAAAATGAAAGTAAGTCTGTTAGTCTGTTGTGATTCAATGCAAAGATAAATATACTGACTAAAATGACACAATAAAAAATAAATTTAATACACAGACCTTTCAATACCAAGTAACACGAAAACTAATAAGAATTAAATTACATTTCTGCACTTTAGTTAATTTCAATTTAGCATTGTTTGATCATATTCACAAACATGTCATTTGAACTGTACTGTGACCTTTACATCTCCAGATTTTGCATGACCCGCTAAGGTAATAATCTGTCAGTGAAAACTCTTGATTTTAACTATCCTAAAACTAGAATATTACAGCATTCTATATTAAATGCCTTCTTCTAGATTTTATTGTACCATATATTTATTTAAATTAGTTGTCCATTTTTCATTGCTGCCCATGCTGATCTGAATTATTGTTACATGTCCCTTCTGTATCTGCTGTCCTTCTTTTTGGTGTCATTAAAGGATTTTTCATTTTTACGCATTTAAAAAAAGATTATAGATCGTTATGCATTTTTCAGTCCCAAATGGCTTTCTATAAACAATGCATGGTGAATTCCCTAAAGAAAGTGGTCTTCAACAGGTAGCTTGTGAGATCCCAGCAACTCGCACACCATTAATAAGTAGCTTGTTAAACAATTCGTAAAATATTCCCAATAATGTACTGTACCAGGGTATTTTGATTCAAAGTTTACCTAACATGTTAGTTAATTTAACTAACTTGCATTCAGTCACATTTTGATATATACCAGTAGTATATCTTCTATAAATTTTAAGGCATGAGTAAATTTTAAGGCATTATTTGCCAGCCTGCCTCATGTTCTGTATGTACCATTGTAAGTACTGAGGTACGTCCATAGAAGAAAAAACAGAAGGATTATTATTTCTATCAACAGTGAGCAAATTAATATTTATTCAAATGTGTAAAAGACAGGATGGTCTGCCTAATATATGGAGTCAGTGTTGCAGTCAGGAAAAGATGCAGTTTCAAGCAGCACTTTGCCAAAGTTTACAAGAACACTGAACAGAATCTCACCACTCATAGTCGCCTGTGGTGTGAGAAGGTAAATTATAGTGTCTCGTGCAATGGCACCGTTGCACAGTTTCAGACTCCGGGCAACTAGAGCCGTAACCAAATGACCAGTGGATGGGAAAACTGAGACACAGACAGTGAAGACTGTTCAAAAGATAGATTTCTGGTTTATTCCAGAGGTGCCAATACCTATTTACAATAATGTCTTGCAAATATATCCACAGTTCAATGCAAGAACAATCACAAAACCAAGAAAATAAAGTGCAGGTGCTATATATAGTACAACCCCAAAATTGGCGGGGGTTACATTCCTAGAGCACCCGCAAATTGTGAAAAAACGCGAATTTTGGATGTGGTTAAAAAAAATGCCTATTTTCATAGTTTAAACCATAAATATGCCCCCAAAACACTTTAATTTCATTTCAAACTCAGCTTAATACATTACCTAAAAATAAAGAATGTAAAGGTAAACCTGTATACTGTACTGCTATGTCTCCTGCAGTGCTAGAATGTAAAATACCGATGTTATCGCTATATGTACTGTAATTCATGTAATCGTGTTTTCATTGCCAGAAGCCTTAGACGGTGCAGCTCTTTTCGGCGGCATCTTGGGGCTTTAACCCTTAAACTGCCACATACTTGGGGGGTTAATGCATCTCAGGATGCCAAATTCTTTTTTGCTGCACTTTAAGTAAACGTCACAATTAACAAAGAAAAAGTGAAATTTTAATGGAACACTTTCTTTTAATACAAAGAGCATCACAATTACTGCAACACTGATCATTTTACACACTGCTAATGAACTGTAAAAACTATTTACAAAACTACTGGAACAATATGTACAAAGTGCAACTGACGCTAGTCTTAGTGCAGCTTGAGTCACAGAATTGCACAGAAACACAAGAGATTGTAGAGACAGAAATTTTATTCAAATACTTCAAACAAATGTCTCTTTCAGAAGTAAAAGGAGCTCAGTATGCAGTTAGTTATCAATTAAAGAATAGACAAACATCATACGGGAGCACAGCCCCCAACAGGAGCAGAGAGAAACAAAGCAATCAGCCAAAAATGACAGGTACCGTTCAGGCTTTTAAGTAAGTGTAGCGTCGTGCAAGAAGCTGCAATCAAGAAGACGGTGATTTATTTTTTTTTATTGTGGGACGAAACCCAGCCTTGAGAGACAAAAACAAAGCAAACCGGTAATGAAACAGCAAATAAAGAATGTAATGAAAACAAATGAAATAAGAAAACAACGATACAACCCCTGTTCCCTTACAGTGATTACACATTAAATACAACAAGGCACAAACAAAACACACACAGTAAATCATGAAAAAGTTCATAAAAAACGGCAACGTATGAAATGTAATGATGAAAATAGATAGTCCAGAGATCCGCACGTTGAATGGGAATGTAAAGATAGTCCTACTGGTAGTTCCTGAAATGGTGAAGACGGGTGGACGGGTTCAGGAGCGCTCCTTTCTTTGCAGGATGGCCATGAATCCACTTACAATCCTCATGTACTCAGGCAGACGACAGACAATCCAGATGCCAACCACAAAACGATCCAGGACAAAATGAATAAGTATAGGTAACCCAACAGAAGGCAAACAGACAGGAACTTGAAACACAAATTACAAAAACTTTTTTTTTTTTTTGGATTTTGGTCACCGGCCCCCTTTTTAAAAGCCACGCTGACATCCTTTGACCTCAACAGCCCCAGCACCCTCAGCAGAAGACCAATCAGAGCCACTGCAGGGACTTCTGGGAGTTGCAGTTTCAAATTTAATTGGCTACTTTCACCATCCCAAGTCACGGTTTTCTCTACAGCTGCTTCCTGTTCTCTCTACAGTACAATATTGCCAAGAAAAAAGACATAAAAATTGCAAAGGCTATTTGCGGTTTCCGCTAACAATTATTAGTTGGGTTCTAAGGAAAAATCCATGAATGACTGATGCTGCGAACTCCAAACCGCAGCTTCACGGATGTCTACTGTACAATAATTAAAGTAACTCCAAAGCAGAAAGTGATGAGAAAATCCAACTAAAAGATTAACAAAAAATCCTTTTCTTCTTCCTTCTTCTTCTGCAGACAGTTCATGAAAGATGGACAGAAAAATAAGCAAATATAAAAAAGTGAAAAATTATCCAAAAAGACAATAATGAAAAAATGAGTACTCACAACCATAGACTACTTCCACCCAAAAAATATATACAGTTGGAAGTAAATCTGGTTTCCATTTAGCAGGACTCCATCCCAGTACCTGAGCAGTGTTAATTCAGATATTTTGTAGTTTTCCATTATGACAACCCTTTCCTTTAGCTTCTTTTTTAATCAAACTTGATTTAGCTATTATGCTGGTTAATTACAATATGACCAAGACTGAAAAATCCTGAATTCACCTAATTTTACTAATGTTAGTCATTTTGTAACCCGCTTAGTCCTGAACAGGGTTGTGGGGTGGGGGGGTGCTGGAGCCTATACCAGGTGGCATAAGAACAAACCAGGGCAGGGAGCCAGTCCTTGACACAGCTAACACATACATACACATAACACAACCACACACTATGGCCAATTTAGGATCGCCAGTTCACCTTACCTGCATGTGTTTAGATTGTGGGAGGAAACCAGAGCACCTGGAGAAAAGCCACATAGACATGGGGAGAACATGCAAACTGCTCACAGGGAGGATGCAGGACATAAACTCTGGTCTCTTTACTGTGCTACCACTGTTTACTAATTTATATTGTATAAAATTAATTGTATTGCATTTTGTATTTATTTGCAGTTATATACATGTGTGTCATTTCTTTTCAGTGGATACCTCTATGTGGGTACATGTTCTGTTTCCTTGTCCATGTTTGGGACCTCCATCAGTCAAATGAGCTTCAGGCAGGCTTTGAAATGCCTGTCCAGTGTTTCACATGCTTAGTAGTGTCCTGTGCGTAGAAGTTACCAAACCTTTTTTTAACTATGTAATATTTATTTTAAGTGTATATGTAAATAACAGTTCATTTGAAAAACATGATTTTTTTAGTCTATTGTACAGAGATGTTGTAATATGACTACTTTGTAAATTTTAAAAATAATGTTTATTTTATATATTTCTATATATGGAGCTATAGGTGTCACATGTGAGGATGTCTTTACAGGGTCTCCTGAGGTATGTAATACCCGATTATGATGAGAGGAGGCACTTTCGCTAACATTGTCTTCTCCTTCTCTCTTCGCAGTAGGAGGAGCCTGCACAGCCAAGAAGAGGGAGAAACGAAAGGAAAGAGAAAAGAAAGAAAACAGGAGACTAAAAAGACGGGAGACAGAAGCAGAATGGAAGATAGGAGAGTGTCGGTGCAAGAGCAAATGAGCGAGTAAGAGAGAGAAAGCAGGCAGCTATGAGGAGAGCCCCTCAGGGGAGTATGTGACAGACACTCTGGAGCTGAAGCAGGCCACTCCAGCTGAGTGTCTTTGAGAGCTGGAGTGACTCAGTGCTTGCTCTAGTGTAAGAGAAGGTTCAGATGGGGAGCTTTATTGGAGCAATGGACATTAGTGACCCAAGCCTGGGTTTGAATTGTGAGCCCAGCTGGAGCCATGGAACAGCAGGGACCTAGAACCTTGGAAGAAGGTCAGCAGAGCCCGTTGGTTTGACATCTCTCCGGGCTGCGAGACCCGAGTTGGGTAAGCAGGGGATACATCCATTTTAAAGAGATGCACCAGGGACTTAATTTTAAAGGATTTTAACCTTGTTTTAATGGATTTATTTTAGAATTGATTTAACCTCCAGAGCACTAGACTATTTAGACACTTAGATTTTGATTGCTGGGTTTTAATAAAAACACTGTTAAACTTTTGCCCCTACCCCTTGCTATATGTGAGTGTCCTCATTTGCCTGGCTCATCTTGATTATGTTATCGCCAATGGCGGGTTCAAGAGGCTCCCGGAGTGAACCAGTTTTGTGGAGTTGACACACACCATCACACAGTCACAGTGTGGGTTTGTTGAAAAATAAATAGTTTGTTTGTTTTTTGTTTTGAATATATCTGGATTTAAAAATCATAAAAATTTGAAGTGTGGTGGAGAAAGCACTGACACAAAGACCACTGCAGCATTTAACACTAGAATCCCTAAAGCCTACTAAAAAACACCCATGCTGATGGTGCACCCAGATCATTGTAGATACATAACACACATGAAATGCATGTATTCCAAATAACAATACATTGTATTATTTACCCTATACAGCTCCAGGGACATCACACGCAGATATTGATCCTTGGCTTGAGCTGGGAGAACTTTTTGCCCGCAAGCTGTGCTCCATCAAGGCTGGGGATGGGACAGCTGGCTGCTTGCTGCTTGTGCTGATCAATACATTTACAAAACAAAAGACGCTGATGGTTCAGGTGCGAAGGGATTTAAGGTGGGCCGGGATTACAAATTTTTTCATAGGCTTCAGGAATTCTAGTGTTAAGTTAGTTATTAATTATAGTGTGCCATTGGAGTCAATGTTTTATTCTTAAGTATGATCATTAATTTATTATGTTTCAGCCAGGGTTCCCCTGCTAGCTGGGGTGCAAGTTCCTGTTCTACATCTTTTTTTCATTTTTAAGTCTATTGTTTATATTAATGTTACTTGTGTTAATTATTTATGTTATTCATTTTTTTTGACATATGTAAGCCATTGTTAATTAGCAGTGTAAGCCAGTGTTTTGTGGGTGGTTCCCCAAGAGGTAAGGCCAACATGCCCATCACCGCAAGGTAATGCACTCAGCCCTATAAAGTCAGACAGTATCCAACAGGACCTTCCAGTTCATTCAAATGTGCAGGAGAGTAGGGTGAGTTTTAGTGTCTTTGGGGGTATATTGTGTGGTTCTTTGTTTTTTTACTTTTTTGCTCAGTTCATTGACTATTCTTTGAAAATCTGAATTGGGAATTGTTCGATTTGGATTGCCTTAATGTTTCAGGCAACTCCTTTTTGTCTTTTTTTTTTTATTTGTGCCTCTTGGCATTTTTTAAAAATATACCTTATTTAATTTATTTTATTAATTTAATTTTTAAGGATCCTTTGTTGGCCCTAATACCAGGGCATAATTATGACCCTGTGGGCATTGTTAAGGTTATTTGGGACTATTTTTGTTTTCCTAACAGTCCAACACCATTTTGGTGCTCTGAAACACAACAACATAATAGTGAGCCATCTGAACACTAAAAGAGAAAATTATTTACAGGAAATTTCATTTAATGAAACAATAACAGAAAAGTCAATAAATCTGAGCATATGATAAAGAAAGTGAATGAGCAGTTGATGTGCATGGCCTATTCCATCATTATATGCTGCATACATAGTACAGTTTTCCAGATATGAAGCACACCAGTCATAACACATATTGATTCCTACAAATTAAATTCTTTTACCTCATTAGATAGAAAGACAAGTCTCACAAAAGACAGTAGCAACAACCAAACACAGGATTGCATTTAAAGGTCAAGTTCAATTAATGCTGTATAAAGTATAAAATGTAAGGGACATAATATTCTCAGAACTGTGTGACAGTGGTTGTTGTACACTAAGATGAATTTTAATAATAATTATACTTTGTTCAGTAACTTGCCATCATCAGAGCTTCAGTCTTTTTGAAGCTGTTCCACTTTAGTAATCTTGCTTTTAATCTTTCTAGATTGTCCATAAGTAACAGCAATGTATTCGTTTAGAATGGGTTCTAGTTTGGGTCTTAAGATGTGCGTTTCACCTGCAGGATTATAATCCGTCTGAATCAGAATTTCACTTAGTTTTAATATATAAGTGGATGTGACTCTGTGAGGAAGTGGCTCACATCCACTGTTTTATTCTGCCTTCATTCAGTGATGTTGGGATAGATTATGAACCCACAAACCATAAATTTAAGTAAGTGGTTCTTAAAACATATGGATGTATTATAAATATTCACATTGCACTATTTTAATGTTTTTTTTTGTTTCCTGTGTCTAAATGATGGAAATTTGGATCTGCTCTTATTGAATGGTACAGATCATTGGAATATTGAATTCTACTTTCGGTTTGTTATCTATCTCCAACTACCAAGCCATTAAAAAACAAGCAGCAGCCAGTCTTCACTATACCCACATATAGCTACGTCTTAATGTCCGCTCAGTGCCCAATGCTCAGCTAACTTTGCATGTTGATAGTTTTAACTGTTGAGCTTAATCACCTGCAGTTGAGTTGCATTTGGCTGAATATTGGTGTCAAAGCTAGAAATGTTTTATTGATGGTTTTGTGATCACTCCTTTCCCTTTCTAATGTTTTCTAATCTCATCAACCTTTAATTTTTTATTTATTTTTAAAGTATATACTGATTGTACTATTTTAAAGTAAAAATATATTTTTAAATCTACTTCCATTTATTTCTTCATGAGCAAACAGTTATGTGACATTTATATATGTTTTATTACCCCAGGATTCATTATTTCTAATGTTTATTTCTCCTCTCACTCCTACAGCCTTCACATCATCTTGTACTTTGTATAGTCTACCATTGTTTATTCTGCACAGTCTTAGACCTCCAAGATAAAGCATCCATTTTACATACCGGGAATGAGATGCAAAAAGTGTAACTGGAAAACAATTACTCATGATTTAAAATTAAAAGTATAAATTTTAACAGGTGTTCTGAGTAAAACTTAAAATTCAGATACAAATCTTTTTTTTTTAGTTTTTGAAGGTTTGGTAAATATTGTAATTGTATATAGTTGTGGTTGCATGCAAGAAAATACCATTATTTTGTAAAAGTGCATGTAGTTTAAAATTCTGTAAACTAATCTTCTGAAGTACTCAAATTATATGAAAAAATCTCTTCATAGTCCAACAGGTGCAATTTGAAGAAGTGTGCTACAAAGTCTTTAAAACACAGCTGTTCATTAATATTTCCAAGCATCCCTGAACCACTGCTTATTTTGCCAGTATTTTAAAGTTACTTAAATAAATAAATAAAATTGTCAAGAAATCAAGCTAAGCAGCAACATCTGCTTGCTTTCAAGCTCACTTTATGTTATGATGCAACTGTGGTTCTCTGAACAGCTGCCTGTTAGAGAGAAAGGCATATAGTATATAGTCTGAGGAGGGGAGAACTGGGGACAGAAGGGCAAAGTTTAACAGTTGTACTTATTCTAGCGCTCTCTCTTGGGCTGTTTGATGACTTGCACCCATTGCTCCCAGGATAGATTCTGGTCCCTGTGACCCTAAAGTGGATTAAGTGGGTTTGACAATGATAAATGTTTTACTTTCTGAAAGAAACAGACCATCTACTGAGTGACAGAAGAGTTAAGTGATATAGTTCTGTGTTTATTTTGTTCATCTGGTAAAATATCACATATTCTATATCAATGGAACAGATATGTAAACATGAACAACTGATAATCTGTCGGTGGTAAATGCGGGAGCAACTTACCGAGCTAAAACATTAATGCTGACTAAAGTTTATTACTGATTACGGTATGCTTGTGAAGTATATAGTATTACCCACAAGCATAATCATTTGGCAGACTGAACTCATCTAAAACTATCCATTTATCCACTAATTTTCTAAACTTCCTTAAATGTTGTGGAATGCTGTATCTTAATATCATGCTCAAGTAGTTTTATTCCTAAGTAAACACTATAATATAGTGTATACGTTTTAAATCCTCTCCAAAGTTGAAAAATAGTTATATAGACAATTATTTGAGAAACTATTAATGATGTGATTCATTATCTGACAATGTGATATTAAAAAAGTCAAATAAACCCTAATGGGTTTGATTGTACTTCTAGTTATGGCATAACATGTTTTTGCTCACAGGTCATCAGTCTATGCTTGTTTTTGTTAAACATAAAATATAAAGATCAGAGAAATTTACTATGAATGGTAAATGTACTGTATATCTTTAAGTTCAAACAGAGCACTAAGATCAAAGAAAGAAGACATTTCCTAAATTCTGATTTAGACTTTGTAGGTCAAAAATGTTCTATTTTTAATAATATTGTTATAGACATATACATATACATATAGTGACAAATACATTAACTCCAATCTATGTATGCCAGTGGTTGAAATGCAATATAGGAACTGGCAGTACTCCTTGCTGTGCATGGTGAAAAACAGTGGAACTCCCTTGGAGGATGATGTGTGCTAATATGGAAGTGCAATTGCTTGGAAAAATAACAGATTGTTTTTTTAAAATAAGGGTTGATAATGTGGGTCAAAGTGCCAGAACACACCACATAAATTAACTACTGATACTCAAAAACTCATAAGGTGGAGTAATGGCTCTGTGGGTATAGATCTGCCTTGTATCTGAAATGTTCCTGTTTCAAATCCTGGAATGGGATCCTACTCCATTGGGCCATTAACCAAAAATCTCTGTACAATGGCTGACCCTGTGCTCTGCCCACCAAAGTCATGTAAAAGGACATTTTCCCCTTATCGATTATTAAAGTACAGTGATCCCTCCTCGATCGTGGGGGTTATGTTCCAGAACCCCCCGCGAAAGGTGAAAATCTGCAAAGTAAAAACCATAAGTTCATATGGTTATTTTTATATATTTTAAGCCCTTATAAATTCTCCCACACTCTTATAAACATTTGCCGCAAAGATATACAGCATAAACCTTTGTATTCTCTTAGATATTAGATAAGATTCATTGAAATTATGTATGTAAACACACTGTTTATATACAGTAAAACCTAAATATTATTTTAAAGATATCGAGCATCTCCGATATCACATATGTTACAGCCATTACAATAGACAGGCCACCAGCAATAAATACGTACAATGCAAGAAAAATTGTATACAGTAAAATGCGTGTACAGTGACACTAAACATATGTACACGTACTAAGTACTGTATGTAGAAAATTAATTATGGTTACTCACCAACAATGACATGACGACTTGTCCGATAACAATGAGTTTAATTTTACAGCACAACAAAGGAGAGCGTTACAGCTCTTCTAAAGGAGCCTCTTCAGGCGATTGTGTAGCAGATTCTATCCAGACTACCGCCTTATTACTTCCACTTACAGCTCATTTTGCGCCCTGGTTAAAGGACACTGCGGCTGTAGACCTTATATTCTTTTCCTCCTTTTTAAATAAAAAGAATCGTGGACTCATTGATGCCGTAATGGCGTCCTACAGTGAGGCACTACAGCGCTGGGAACCTGCGGTTGCCCCGGCAACTGATAGGCTGTCTTCCATAGATGCGCCAATTGCATCTGTTGTCCCGTTGTTCTTCTTCCGGCAGTCTTCAATCCAAATCCCTAAAGCAGATTCTATCCAGACTACCGCCTTATTACTTCCACTTACAACTCATTTTGCGCCCTGGTTAAAGGACACTGCGGCCGTAGACCTTATATTCTTTTCCTCCTTTTTAAATAAAAAGAATCGTGGACTCATTGATGCCGTAATGGTGGTCCTACAGCGGTGTAGTTTTTCCCTTCCTTCAACATATCCAAAACTTTTACCTTTTCAGCAATCGTTAGTATCTTCAGTTGGCGCTTGGGCACGGCCCCTGAAGCAGTAGCAGGAGCAGATCGTTTTGGAGCCATAACGAAGGGCTTGACTATACACAAAGATAAACACGAAAAAGCACAAAAGTTAACTCTTTACACAGCGAAACATGTTGATGCTGAATGAGCAAGACGAGGCTTCCTGGTTAATGCAGCGGAATCGAATTCGGCTCTCTGTCGCTGAGTCAATCAGCACACAGGAACTTAACTGCGTGTTGTGATTGGGTAGCTTCTCAGCCATCCGCCAATAGCGTCCCTTGTATGAAATCAACTGGGCAAATCAACTGAGGAAGCATGTACCAGAAGTAAAAAGACCCATTGTCTGCTGAAACCCGCGGAGCAGCGAAAAATCCGCATTATATATTTAGATATGCTTACATATAAAATCCGCGATAGAGTGAAGCCGCGAAAGTCAAAGCGTGATATAGTTAGGGATTACTGTATATCAAAAAATAAGTGTCAGTATGGGACCCACTTCAAGAACTGAGCAAGCCCATAAAACACACTTAACTGATTAACTTTAGAACAAGAACAGTACATCCATCCATTTTTAAAATGGAAAATCCACTACAGAGTGCAGGACACCAGTGCCTACCCTGGCAGCATTGAGTGTAAGGTGGGAACCATCTCTGAGTAGGAAGGTATCATCACAGGGCACACAAGTTTTGATATCTTTGGGATTTCAGAGTACACCTGAACACTTAGAGAAAAAATATATTTTCTGAAAGCATTCACATGAAAATGTTAAATTAAAACTAAATATTTTTTATTTTAAATTTTTTACATTTAACAGTATATTTTGTGAATGAAAAAACAAAAATCACAAACTTGTTTACACTGCAAGACACCATAGTTTTATAGCAATTGCATATAAAACTCCACCTCCATTAAGGAATGACTTCACTCTTGTAACTATATAACAGTGTCACTGTTTTATTTATCAGACTGCTGGTACAAAGTAAGCTGTGTGCTTTCCTGCATTGATTGTCCATTTTCAGTCTCAAAACAGTAGTCCTGCTGGCTGCACAAAGCAATGCTAATTTACTGTATATGAAGGCTCTTCTCCATGTGTCTGGTTTCAGGTTAATGATATGCATAACATTTATTTTTAATCTTATCTGCTCAATCTACTTTTCACACTTCAAATTAAAAGCCAACCCAAAATGCATATTCAGTATGTAGTGATTTTACCAGTATAGGCAGCATGTTTCATTTTATTGAAATAACAAGAAAGCTTCTATTTTAGTTTTTTTACATTTAAGGGAGTAAACCAGTAAATAACTCACATGAAGAAATGCACATTTACATTCCAAGTATTTAACAAATATTATTTATCAGTTCTGGAGTGTTAAGACGGCATCTATCTATCTATCTATCTATCTATCTTGTGACATGTGAGTCCCTGTCTTGCACCCTAAAACACGAGGCTGAGTCTCAGTACTTTAGCAAAACCAGCTTTATTCAGCTTGAAATAGGAGCAGCATGGTTACTTATTGTAGTGGGATCTACCACTCCCCTATACACAGACACAGCAAATGGGCAGGTTGATGGCCAGGTTAGTGGCCAAATAACACTGTTCCCTGCATTTATAATGTTCTTTGCATCACCCATCGATGACAGGCACTTATAGCGCGAATGTGGTCGGCTTGGACTTGCTTTTGCTGTGAGGCACTACAGCGCTGGGAGCCTGCCGTTGCCCCGGCAACTGATAGGCTGTCTTCCACAGATGTGCCAATTGCATCTGTTGTCCCATTGGAGGGAGTCCTAAAACAATTTAGAAACATTACAATATATATATGTGTGTGTGTGTGTGTGTGTGTGTGTGTGTGTGTATATATATATATATATATATGTGTGTGTGTGTGTGTGTGTGTGTGTGTGTGT
>JANRMT010028174.1:75892830-75905397 GCA_026402145.1 Polypterus bichir lapradei
TGTGTGTGTGTGTGTGTGTGTGTGTGTGTGTGTATATATATCTGTATGTGTCTGTATATTTAATTTGTCACACACGTGTGTATGGGAGGCAGCTAAAGGGCTTAAAGTAAGGGCAGTTCCGAGGCATACCAGGATGTGGCAGAGTGCACTGACTCTTTTTCTCCCTTTCCTGTACACCATTCAGGGGAGATTGCACCTGGCTCTCTTGATGTCACTTCCAGAACCGAGCCTATGGAAGGAGACCTTGCCAGCTCTGCCCCCTGTGATGTCACGTCAGGGCTCGGACCAATGGCTGAAGATCTTCAGGAGCCCGACCCCTATGATCTCACTTCCTGTCTCCCCCTTTAAAAGCCTGCACCTTCTCCCTATTCCCTCAGTTCTGTTCTGGACTCGGTTTTGTGCACATCAGTGCTGTATTCATTTTTACGACTTTGCAGCCAGGAAATCAATTATACGGGTGGCTGCCCCAAACCTTTGACTCTGTGTCGGGTTTCTGACAATATATATATATATATATATATATATGTTGTGAAAGACCAGCCCGGCTGCAGACACCAAGACAAAATGTCCCAAAACACACACCTTTATTATTTTTCTTCTTCTGCACACAGCTTCAACCAATGCACAAATAGCTCACAGTCTTCTTTACTTTACTTTCCTCTCTCGCAAGCTCTGTCCTCTGCCACCAGACTCCGGCTCCCCAAATGGAGTGAGGCAGCTGCTTTTATGTTGCACCTGGACGTGCTCCATTTGTGCCATGATGAACTTCCTGCAGCACTTCGTGGTGTGGTGGAAGTGCTACATGGCCACCCAGAAGCACTTCAGGTGCATTTGGTTCCTCTTCCAGGAACACTTCCTGGTGTGGCGGAAGTGCTACCATCCAGGGCTCCAGGATCGACCAGACGCCCCCTGGTAGTGGCCACAGACCCCAACAGGGTTGAGCTTCCAAGCTCCCGATCCAAGGCCCTGATGTAATCCATGTGGGCTGCCCTCTTGTGCCCCGGGGAAGATATTGCCCCTCTCCTGGTACTTCCCTTCTCCAGGCGTTTCGGTGGGGCAAGGTCCCCAGTCACCTTCCAGTCCAGCGGAGAAGTAGTGTGTTAAAGAAGTTATGAAAAAGAAAAGGAAACATTTTAAAAATAACATAACATGTTTGTCAATGTAATTGTTTTGTCACTGTTATGAGTGTTGCTGTCATCAAGGATTTCATTACCATTATTTCTTTCAATCAGGTTCGTATTTGGAGGACGTGCTGTGTTCAAGTTACATTCCGTGTTTGTCAACCGTTGTAAAGATAAAAGGTTCCATTCATCGAAGTGTTCACTAACCAAATCGCTACTCGTGAATCTAAGATGTTTAACAGGCATTCCTGGTATTAACTTGTGGATTTGCCTGCGAATATTTAGCGGCAGCGTCTCTATGAACTTGTGGAATTGCCTGTAAGTATTTAGCGGCAGTGTCTCTATTAGGTTGTGGATTTGCCTGTGAGTATTTAGCGACAGCGTGTCTATTAACTTGTGGATTTTTCTGCGAGAATTTAGCGACAGCATCTCTATGAACTTGTGAATTTACCTGCGAGTATTTAGCGACAGCGTGTCTATTAACTTGTGGATTTTTCTGCGAGTATTTGGTGGCAGTGTCACAAAGTTGTTTCCGTCTAGCTGCATCAGAAAATGTACCACGACATCTGACATGCCTCATTTTACTGTTTTCTCACAGCTTGGATTGCTGCTGTCATAATCGGTTTGAGTTTCATGGTTTGTTTCAATTATATTAGTATTTGCAGGACTTTTGTTGAAGTGACATTCGGCATCTGTCAAGCATTGTAAGCATACAACCGGCTTCATCGATAACTTCGGATCCAGCTTTTGAGAGTTGAAACATTCATAAACATCAAAGTGTCCACTACTCAAATTGTCACCTGTGAATCTAAGATGTTTAAGAGGCATGGCCAAAGGTGTAAAATATTTGGCCATTTCGACAGTGACAACTGAACAATTCAGCGGCAGCCATCAACTCACATGGAGAAGCATAGGTGAAGGACTTAAGCATTTCACTCTTATAGTGCTCCTGTGTAGTATAATTATCTCCTGTGCCGTCATCAGTCCACACCTTGAACCTGTCCCAGTCATTCAATACATAAGACACAATGTTCCTCCAGATATCAAGAGTGAGCCTGATATGGCCGTGCAATATATAACACAGAGAATGAAAAAGGCAGGCGGCATCTCCAGGCATGGAAACCACTCGGTAAGTGACAGTTCTTTGATCGATGGTGATCACCTCGATAGACATGTTAATGGGGGTACGGTTTGAACGGTAAAAGCAATGGGTACCTGAACAATGTAAACTACTGTAAGTCTAAAATACCTACACAATAACTATAAGTGTAATAAGCGAACAATAAAACAGTGGAGAAGCCGTGGATTAAAAAAAAAGGCTGCGGTTATCAGTACAATAAAACAGCGGAGAAGCCGTGGATTAAATAAAAAGGCTGCAGTTATCAGCAGGGAGACATGAATACCTTGGCAAAGCAAGGAAGGGAATGAAGAGACCGGAGCAACGGACGGTCTTATATGGGCAGGCAGCCAATTACGTGGAAGGCGTGGGGATGGGGGACGCAATATAGGCAGGCAGCCAACTACGTGGGAGGCGTGGGGATGGATTCAGTTATGACCGTTACGCGCAGAATTTCGAAATGAAACTGCTTAACCTTTGTAAGTAACCTGTAAGGAATGAGCCTGCCAAATTTCAGCCTTCTACCTGCACAGGAAGTTGGAGAATTAGTGATGAGTGAGTCAGTGATTCAGTGAAGGCTTTGCCTTTTATTAGTATAGATATATATATATCTAATAAACTGACCCCCAAATTGAAATTGGATGCCCTCACCATTACAAGTGACATCGTGCTGTGGCTGACAAGAAAACTATAGGGGCAAGGGTACATGGAAAACAGCTGTACTGATATCTGCTACGAGCGAAGCAAATTGCACAAGCCAAATGATCGTTTTTATAGCAAAGACAATTCATACTCATAGCTGCCCATTGTAAAAACCAAATACAGATAGCAAAGAATTATCTTTCTCTGCAGGAAAGAATGAGTGCTAATCTTAAAAACTGCAAAATACTTCACAAGGAAAGCATGCCATGAGGCAAAAATTACCATTTTATTTACTGGGCTGGAACTTTTAGGTTCAAATTAAAAAATAAAAATAAAAAATAGGCCAAACTGTAACAAGCAACACATCTGATAAAAAGCTTGCAACACACGAGGCTGACAAGCTGGGGGTTTCAGATCACTAAAAGAATTAACACATTGCTATATGACCTCAATCAAGTGTCTGAGCGTCTCCAATAACTGAAATGAAGATTTTGTGTACCAAGTTCTAAGCTTTGGCCTCATTTTCCATGACATTCTTTTTTTTTTGTCTGCTTCAGTATATCTCCGAAAGCTGGAAATCTTCTAAATAAAAAAAAAAAAATTCCATTCAATATTCCATTAGGACCATTAGGTCTAATTTTTCCTACCAAGTTGAGCTCCTACAGTTACACACTTGGCAACGTCTTATGTTAACCCCTTATATTAAAGGCATGGATCAAGTTAAAGAGTATTAAGTGTTGTGGTCAATCAAGCAAGATAATTAATTCTCTGTGAAGGTAAAACAAGCACATGAAAAGAAATCTACATCCTCACCTGCTAATACAGGGCTGTCATGAGGCACAAGGCAGGAACAACATCTGGACAGGGTGTCAGTCCATTGCAGGATGAACACACACATATTAACACATTAATAGGACCAATTTAATAACACCAGTTTACCTAACCTGCATGTCTTTGAACTGTGGGAGGAAATCTGAGCACCTAAAGTAAACCAATGTGGACACCGGGAGAACATGCAAACTCTACACCCTACTTAACTCTAGACCCAGGGACTTTATTTTTGTTGCAAGGCTGCAACATTATCCCTGTGCCACTGAGAAATTTACCGTCACTGTCAAATAAACAGGCAAAAATGACAAAAGAAGTTTTGCATTTAAAATTTTTCTCTCTTGTATGACAACTATGCTAATAGATCTATTTGATTTGGTTAGACTTTAAAGGTGACATCCTAGTGTTCATTCACTCACTCACTCACTCACTCACTTTCCCTCTACTTCTCCTAGAGAGGAATCTGGTAGCACTAGGATGAGCTGGATAAAGACTTATCTGTGCACAGTAAAGAAACAATCTTTGAAGCTGACTCGGTGAAGTGTTGCATTCCATTTTGGACCTGTGGCCACAGTTTTTCATTAAGTCCTCCTGAAAAGAGTTAAGCCCTACCTATTTAAGATCAGAAGATACTTTAGGTATGTCATCAGTATGAATTTCTCACAATTGCTGACCTGACCTTACAATAGGAAAAAACAGTTTACTTTTATCTCAGAACTTTTGATTACATAATGTACCCAATTTGGAACTTTCCCATCATCTTTGCCAACTTACTACCGCTTTAAGATCTGCAAATGATTTCACAGATATGGACTCCAAGGTTTTGTTTTATATTTTATAAATAGATGATTGGGGTGGATAATGTTTATGAATGGAACTTTGTTTTGTGTGGAAATGGGAATAAAAGAGTATGTTAGATTATTTTACCGTATTGTTTTATTTTTTTCTGCTTTCTGCAGTACATCTTACTGGTTTATACATTAACTGGCGAAACCAAGTTTGTTTTCTGTAGAGTTGGCGAAATTTGGAAGGTTGAATATTTGAGGGGATTTGAGGGGTTTTCTGACCCTGATTTAAATGGCATAAATCATAGTTGTCCATTTTAAAGAATGCTGTGTGAATCTGAGCTTTCCTGGGATCAAAGTATTGAGTTAAGGTTACATCCTCACTTGAGTAAACGTGAGTAAGCCAAGCCATGTTAGAGCGCAACTGAAAGTGTTTGACTGTGGATGAGGACAAAGCCATAGGTGAATTGGTGAATCAAGAGCTTTGTCCAAGGATTGAGTTAGTTCTTCACAAATAGTGCCTGCAATACTCCCTGTACTACTGCTGTTGTTATCATCTATTAATAAATTTTACTAATAAATTTTACTATCACCTTTCCTTTCACTTTAGTTTGCTAACACTTAGTCATACAAACTTTGAACAAGGCTACAAAGTGATAAACTTACTTCAGTTGGGAAAGATTCTCTGTCCTCTCCTGCAGAGACCAATCCAATCTTTTCTAGTAAAAGACTTTGAAATAAGATTTGAAGCAGTTCATATTAAACCCACAATTATCACATTTGACTGCAAATTAATTCAATGCACTCTTGAAATTACATTCAAGTAAGGCTAAGGATATAAAGTCAACTGCAAACAGAAGCACTACATACTCACCATATATGCTACACATTTATGTTCTTGCTAAGAAAACCATAAACAATACAGGAGAAAAGATTCATCCTTGGTAGAGTAATCAAAATAGACAAAGTGAGAAAAGTATTAAGACCACCTTGAGTGATGCTTCTTTAACTTTCCTTGAGTCATACACAAGTCTTTTATATGCTGCAGCAAACTTTAACTGTACAGCTCCTAGCCAAGGACCAAGCCTTCCTTTGTCCACCGTTGAAGACCACTCTGTATTCAGATAATGCTGTGTAGAAAATGGATTTTCATTGTTAATTTCTACTTTTAAACTTTAGTGTTAATGATTCAAATAATTATCTAACTGGTTCTACACTGCATTTTCTCCCTTTACTTTATGCTAGGTAAGACATTAAGGCTGCTGCGTATGGCTCCTTAAGCTAAGTATGACTGGGTTAATTGGGCCAGTAGGACCCAGGCACAAGGAGTGAGTTTCACTGTCCATTTCTGTTGCAGATAGGAGTCAGATTTTAGATTACAATTCACCTGGCTCCCATATTTAGTATATATCACAATGCTCCTGAAAAGAAAGCTGTAATGTTACCTGGTATACATCAGCTGCTTCACCATGCCAAATTCATGACCCAACAAATTGTAACAAATTGTTAGTCTGAAAGTCACTTTGGATAAAGCAAATAAATGCAAATGTAAATGAAAGCTGGCTTGTGATATACAAACTGAATTTAATTACATAATGTATGAGAAAAAAAACTATTAAAAATATAAAAGCCAGCACTATTTGCAATATTAATCCAAAATCGTATAATATTATTAAAGTAAGCACATTCACATTTAAAAAATCCGAATTAGTGTAAGCTGCCCTTATTTAGGGTGTGCTTTAGAAATGTTGTGATTTACCTCATGAGGTAGAAGTACTTAAAAAAACACAAATAGTTACATCAGGTATTTGAAATATTAAAACGTGGGCTTCAATTTAAATGTTTATAGTGTAAATATTCTCAGTTGTTATAGAAAAGTGTTATTTTTCAGTATCTAATAAAGGCCACAGGGGTCAAAATCCCTAGTAAAGGATCACAAATCAAAAATAACATCATAGTCATAATCACTATGCTTGAAATAGTCTAAAATGATAACTCACATACTTATGTTTGTTAGAGGGATAGGACCAGCAACAAAGAATCAAATATTATAAATACGAGGTGAGACACAAAAATAACTGGATTGGTAAAAAAAAAAATTATTGATGAATTGCAGCATTCTAAACATTGTCACCTTCTATATACTCCCCCCTCTCGATCTCTACACTGCTCCATATGTGTGCTGGAAGTCCTCTTGCTTGAATTGAGGCTCTTCAACAGGCTTGCTGTTTCTCTATTCACTTCATCCATTGAAGAAAAATGCATTCCCTTCAGGTCACTTTTAATTTTCGGGAACAAGTAAAAATCACAGGGAGCTAAATCGGAAGAATAGGGAGGATGATCGAGGACAGGAATGTTTTTATCACTCAAAAACTGCTTTACGGAAAAAGTATTGTATGCAGGAGCATTGTCTTGGTGAAGCACCCACCCCACTCTTGACCTGGGCATTGAACGTCTTCCACATTTTCTTGTCCTTCCTTGCAACATTGTGCAACATCTTGTATGCAAGACAAACTGTTATCACCGTTCACCGTTTTTATCATTTCATAAGTTTCTGTGGCAGTTTTGTTCAAATTCGCGAGATAAGTTGATTCGCTGTTCGATTTTTTTTCACCCTACATTATAGCAGCAACTCGTGTAACGATTGTTGTGCAAATACTGACTGGGCTATTCACAGGATATACCTAGCTGGTCAGCGGTTTGAGAGGGTGTGTAGGAGGAGATATAGTTCTATGAGTCACGTCTGGACTACCTGCCAGACAGTTTCCCAGGAAAGCCCCAAGCCCAGTCCGGTTATTTTTGTGTCTCACCTCGTACTATCATATTCTTGATCAACAATCTCAAAATAATAAAACAACACTCCATATGCCTATATCACCGACCCCTGTTTTGTGAAAACAAGTAAATTTGACCCCTTGTATCCCATTAGTGGGTAAACCCCTGGGGCCGATTGATGTGGCATGCACAACTTCAAGTCCTGTTTATCATTTTTGTTGAAGACACCAATTGTTTTATTCTTTATCATAAAGGTGTGATTTCCTGCAAAAAATATGGCCCAAACATGGCCTAAATCAAACTCAAAAACGTTCAATGCCTTGCATAGCAGGACATCAAGGTGAGTTGAATGAAATGTCGTATGTGGTGTTTTCTGGTACTGGTGAGTCCAAAAATAAACGTGAAGTGATTTAAAGTGTTCATAAGTAATTCTTATGAACACAATAAATGGATAAATTAGCTAATTGGCTACAAATGTTTAACAGTAAATATGAACACTTTATTTCGGGATGATAGGCCTTCACATAGCTACACTCATTTGCTCAAATGGCTAATGGTAAAAATTTGTGCTTTATAAATATGATTATAAAAAAGTGACACAACTAGCAAGCTGCTGTTCTCCCAATAAGAAAAACCTTCTAAATAAAAGTCCTGCCATTAAAGGTTTAATTAATATTTGTTTTGTTTGTTTTTTCTTTAAGAACATTTCCTAGAATTTCACATACACATAATAGAACAACACAATTTTGAGTGCAAAGTGCCACCTTTTTATGTAGGAGGGTTACTCAGTACTGGAAGTCAGAAATCTGACATGTGATGATGTTGTTTCATGTACAGTACATCTCCACAACCACGAGTCCACAGTGCCTAGTGATAGAAAAAAAATTCAAAACACTGCCAGAATGTCTGTGCCGTAAGAGTTCTTATATTGGCAAAAAAGCTTACACTGTTGCAACATAAGTGTAAGTGATCTATGGGACAGTTAAATGGCTCTGGCATACAGAGGATGTGATGGCTGCTGCTCATTATGAGGCTTCCTCTTCCAGCACAGGCTGACAGTTAGTAATAACCAAACTGACTGGGCCAAATGTAAAAAAAATGTGTTTTTTAATGCACAGGCACAGGAAATGTACAGTAACTATTAATACAAGTAACAGGATAGTGTTGTCATTTCAAAAAACACATAGTAAACAATTGCCAATAGCTGCATAATAAGCGGCACAAACTAGAAATCAGTGCCTCTGCCTTCCTCCGCCTCCGTTTTCATAAATTTCTGAATGCTCTTTTAGATGCTCCATCTGGGTGGTTTTGCAAAAAATGGCATTTAAAGTAATGCAAACATTTTTTGTGTCATTATACACTGTAACATTGAGCTCAGATAATATTTTCTTTTCTCTAAAACTTTTTCATATAACCAAAAGTCCCTAACCAGTTTTTAAGTGGCAGTCTAAAAGAAGCGTATAATGTGGGATTGGTGCAGAGTTAAACTGTGCATGTGTTATTTTTTGATTCAGATAATAGGCTTTGTATCCAGTATTCATTTTTTTTTTCATTCCTAAATTACCATTATTATTTGTATCACTTCATCATGACTTCATTGAAAAACTAATATAACCTTTTTGTTTATTTTTTGCAGAAATTATAGCAAATATATAAACAGAAGAGGCTTCCTTTTAATAAGTTGCTTTTTGACAGAGTGTTTTAAAAATGCAGTGTTTTAGCTTTCAAGCATGGTGAGGTGTTAGTGTCAGGAAGTCAGACAACTACAGCAATTTTCAAGTTTTTGGTGACAGTTTATACAGCATTTTGAAATACTAATAAAATTAAGTAATTGCAAACGGTTAGCAGGAGGGTAGTCTTACAAAATAAAAACAAAAATTTGATACACTCTTTTAATTTTCTCTCTTTGTAGCCCAAATTGAGAAAAAAAATATATAGAGTCTGGAGATCTACTTCAGACGGCAGTATAAATATTGACTTAAAAAATAACTTGCGCGTATTGCTTTATGGTCTGTGATCTTTGGCTTGTCTCTCCTAAAGTTGAGAGATGTTGGTTCTGTATTGAACTATAAACATTCTGGCTCCTGTGATGTAACACTGAATTTTTGTTTCCGTTTCTGGTTTAAAATGAATTCCGTTTAACTTTTGTAAACTTGCCACACATACTAGCTTCTTAAAAAAATAAAGCATTTATGAAATTTTCATATCTAAGAAGCGGACATAGGTTAAAATGAGCATATAGCTTGTGTGTTTATATACACTGAAAGTTAACATGTTCTGGTGTTTGCACTTGCACTGACATGCACCAATACAGACAGACTGAAATAAATCCTACCCCTTAAAATAAGTTTTAGCTTTGGCAGCTTCCAAAACTAGTACTGTATGTCCTACTGCTCTGTGGACAAACCGTTGCTCTATTTGTTAATCTGGGGTGCAAATAAAGAACACATGGCAAACTCGTTCAATTTTCACTTTGAATAATGTTAGAGGCAATGTTCCACTTGCAAAACAGATTGCTCATTAACATATTTAGCAAATATTTAAAGAAGGGCTGATTATTTATTCTTGGATATCAAAATCTTAAGTAAGCAAGCAATAAGGAAGGAGTAAAAAAAAAAAAAAGGAAGAAAACCCTTGTCCCAAACCAAATTCCCTCCCCAGCACCAACCAGTGCACATACAATAGTGATAAACCCACAGAAACCAGGGTCACCATCAAGTGGCACATACTGTCACACCCTTATGAAAGAAGATTAGTGCTTAAGAGAATAAATTAATTCAGAGGAGAGCGACAACAAAAGTGACTGGATTTGCAGGTGTAAGTAACATGAGGATTCTTTTTCCTGTAATCTGCCTCCATATGAGGTATTTTTTTAGAGTTTAAGCTTACGTGCATGTCATAAGTTAACATTCCTTCAATATTTAAAAGCATGTTTAAGTAAATGCTACTGGAATTTATAAAAATGTAAAGCTTTTGTGGAATAGCAATTTTAAGTAAGGGTGAATGTATACGTTTTTAAAAATGTTGTGTTCTGCTACATCCTGTGTAAAGAAACAATTGCATTATTTATATATTTTAAGAGTTTACTAGTTTGTTTTGTGGTGTAATAGGGATGATCCATAATCCAATATTTTTCACATCTTATTCACATACTGTATAAGCTTATTTATTGTATTAATCTAACTGTATATGAACTGGGAATTTGTTATATTTTATAAAAATAAAATGCATTAGCAAACAATGCCAGAAATGTAATTTTTCACAGTGCATGATATACTCTTTACTTTTTAGCGTATCTCTGTGAATTAACCAATATTATTATGCAATTTATAGTAGATAAATGAAGTTTAGAATCATTTTAAATTATAGCACAAAAACAAGCTGTTCATTGCAGATTAACCAGTTCTGGGCCTGGCAAGCCCTCATAATATTCCATCTTATATCCTAAGGTTTAAGGGCCTCACTGGGCTCCTAATTTCATTGTCAAAATGGTTATGGTTTAAAACATTGCCAATGCCGTTTGCTGCTACCCTGTGTGTGTGTATGTCCATGCTATAGTGTTGTGCCACATACTATACGTAGCTCCGAGATGGGAGAACAAAAACAACATAACCTAAAGTTACTTTCTCAGACATGTTCAGTCCAATTCAGGGTCAGTGTGGATGGGTGTGAAAACATGTTTTTCATTGGTGAGGATAGCCAGAGGACCCAGAGAAAAAGCCCATGTAGACACAGACAACAACCTGACATAGGATTCAAATGTAGGAAAGTGGTGGCCCGAGCACTGCACTGCTGTGCTGCCTGGAAAGAAAAAAACTAAAAGTAAATTGATGATATAAATAAAAAAATACATAAAATCTGCCTACACTAAAACTGATTATGATAAATATTATTTAATATCCTGTTTTCTCCTTGTTACCTGATCTCAGTAGCTAATTACTCCCACACTGCTGGTGATCTGAAACCATTTTATTGCACAGAAATCAGAGAATGCAGCTTAGTTTTTGAAAAATCTTGACTGTGAGAAGTATTTCTGTAAGCAGCTCTTGGGGCAAAAAAAATATACTTTGATGTGTGAATTTTTTAACAAGGAGATATAAATCTATCAACTTTGAGAAAATGTACTTCACATAAAACGCTTTCATTAAACAGGTCATTTAACTTTGAGGCTTTTGTCTACCTGCTTGTTTGCAGCTCTGACTGATGGGCCTCAGCATAGGAAATAACCAACTTTAATAAGCATATCTTCACAGTGTTGACTGGATCGTGCCATTTAAATCTTTTTTCAGCAAGCATGGCCAAGACATTAGTCTGGAAAAGACTGCACATGCTTAACAAAAATGTCAAAAGATGTACAGAGAAAAACAGCAACGAACATTTTGCCAATATTTCTCATGCCTCCTTGGTAAAGCTACAAAAGCTCTGTGATTACTGTAGAAAACTGGGCAGCACAAGACATATTAATAATTTTCATCTGTGAACCGTGGTTAGGGGTGGCAAAAATAAAATTGGTTCTTACGAATGGAGAGAAGTGGTGGCAAGGGGCAGATATTTGAAATCGCAGTACTTCTCTGCTGAGACAGCTTGTCATCCTGCTACTGAATCAATTGTGACTTTTTTCTTAAACAGAACAGGGGAAACATATCCTGCATTTACCCACAGCAAAAATGTCTACTATATAGTAACTGATTTTGGATGCTATCCTGTGACTTTACAAAGTGATTTAATCATTCATCCTAAAAAACAATGATGAGATGATTCAGCTACTTTTCTCACCACACAGCACAGATTTTCCTTTAGTTTCACTTCAAGTAATCTTCCAGAAAGTCAAACCTTTTTCATGTAATAATATATTTTGAGGCCCTAAGGTACCACAGAGTTTTATGATATGACAAGCAAAAACATGAACTAAAGTACAAACTATTTTTTAACACAAAATACTTGCCAGAACAAAAAAAACAGAAACATTTCCTTTTTCACATTTTTTTAGATTATATTCAATACAATTGGTGACACATATAATTCAATTTTAATCACAAACAAATAAAATCATGGTTTTGTTACCTTAAGTAATGCTATAAAATTTTTATTTTATTTTGCAAAGTGTAAAAACTGTTTATTGATTATATATATATCCATCCACCCATTATCCAACCTGCTATATCCTAACTACATGGTCACAGGGGTCTGCTGGAGCCAATCCCAGCCAACACAGGGCACAAGGCAGGAAACAAACCCCGGGCAGGGCACCAGCCCACCGCAGATTTTATATATATATATATATATATATATATATATA
>JANRMT010028174.1:75905497-75916526 GCA_026402145.1 Polypterus bichir lapradei
ATATATATATATATATATATATATATATATATATATATATATAAACAGCTAGTAATCCACAAACGGAGAAAATGAATCACGTATCTTAAAATGTTTTTTGTATCCGTTAACTTTCGACAACCTACTAGGTGTCATCATCAGAGGAAGAAGATTAGACTTACAGGAATCAAAGGCAATATATAGGAAAAGGGGTTTGGATTAATAAAGTAGAGTTCGGAGTGTTTGCTGATCATAAAGTCTTTTTCATTATTTAAATGTCCTTCTTTTTAAGCCTGCCTATGCTGGGTTCATGTCCAAATGCCTGTTATTGGCGTTTTCATTTGAAAGCAATGATTCCACCAGCTCTCTGACACTTTTAGTATTAGCATTGAATTTTACTTGCACCCTGTCCCAGTTAAATGTGTAGCTGGTTGAACGTGTATGTGCATATATTAGAGATCGTGGGTCCTTTCTTCTGATAGCCTTTGGACATGAACCCAGCATATGCAGGCTTAAAAAGAAGTATACGTAAATAATAAAAAAGACTTTATATATATATTTCAGTGCCAAGCAAATTTAGTCTCTGTAAAAAACTGAACAATTTGTACATTGTTATATTGTTGGAACCACTACACAGAAGCCAAGCCTAGAAAGAGATAAAAAGAAATGCAAAGAAAGCAGCATTTTAGGCATTCTGCAATGTAAAATTCACCCAGTAGCTTCAGAAAACAAATTGTGTTTGTGGCAATGCTGTTACATTTATCCATTTTCCAAACCAGCTCATTACAAATCAGTTGTGGCCACTAGAGGGCATCGCAGAGCCCACCAAACCTCAGACCCATTTTCCCTACAAAAGTCCTGGGTTTAAAATTACTTTTTTTGTGCCCAATCCACTGGGAGGTCAGTCCATCCATTTGTCCATCCATGCTGGCATGGTATGCCCACATCCTGGCTGAGAAAGGAAACATCTTGCCTTTGACCACTTATACCTTAGCAATGGAACAGGGTCCATCCAAGATGGGACACTGATCTATCCCAGTTGTCCATTACATTGGACTGAGACACAACTCTTCCTTGAAAAGGGTGCCAGGCTATTGCAGGAGACATCTCTAGTGTACTGATAAAGAATTGCCATACCTTGCCCCACCAGGATGCCTGGAGACGGGAAGGACTGGAAGTGGGGGTATATCTTCCCTGGAACGCAAGAGGGTGACCTCCCTGGATTGTATGGGGGCCACAGAGCATGGAAACTCAACCTTATGGGAGGACATGGCCACCACCAGGGGTGCCTGGACAGCTCCAGAACTGTGGTCCGCAGCACTTCCGCCACAACCGGAGGTGCTGCCAGAAGAGGAGCTTGATGGAAGTGCAGCACTTCCACCACACCCGGAAGTACTGCCGGTTGTTAATTGGGGAAAACCTGGAGTACTTCCGGGTGCGCTATAAAAGTGGCCGCCTCACTCCATTCCAGGTGCCGGAGTCGGGTGGAGAGAGACGAAACTTGCGTGTGAGGAGTGGAGGCAGCAGAAGAGAGAGAAAAAAGAACATTATTGTGGCTAGTTTGTGCACTGTAGGTTGTGCCAACAATAAAACGTGTGTGTTTTGTAACATTTGGAGTCTGTCTGTGTCCGGGTTCAAGGTTCACAGAGTCAAATGTTTATTGTCTTTTGCAAGGTACTCTAAGTTTCTGTAATTTTGGGTAATTCAGGACATAATTCGTTCTTTTCTACAATAATAAGTGGGAATGCCTCCTTCTAGCTGAAAAAGATAAGATAATAAGCCAGTAATGTGATGTAGTTTTTATAATAACAAAGGTGTCCTATTTGATGTTAGTACAAACAAGGTAGGATTACAATTAAGTCTGTCCTCTGCATAGATTAAATCTGAACTCCATTAAAGCTTATGTCGACATAGCTATACATGTCTTTAAGGGAAGAGAGTGCTTGAGAGCATACAGTAGCTCACATAAAGTAGGATTTATTCTTCAGTATGCTTTTGACAGTCTAAGTAAAGGGAGACGTTTGCCGACTGCCTTTTAAGATACAAAACCAAACATCATATCTTGGACCAGAGAGTTACAGAGACGCTTCAGGGCCTGGAACTTCTCCACCGGACTATTATATCACTAGACTCGCCTGCTGTATCTTACCCAGTGAGGAGGAGCCAGAAGCGGTGTGAGAGAAAGTGGAAGCTGGGCAAGCATGGAGGCATCCAGGATAGGCTAGCTGTTAGACTGTACAGACCTGCGATACCACCTCTCGTTCTGGCCAATGTACGTTTACTAGATAACATTCAACTTCTAAGATCTGCATGACATGAGGAACTGCTGTGTTTTTATTTTTTCGGAATCTTGGCTTAATGACAACATCCCGGACTCTGCTATCCAGCTAGATGGGCTAACATGCTATTGAGCCGACCGAGTCTTTCTGGAAGGAGGTAAGACTCGCGGCAGGGGAGTGTGTGTTTACATTGGCAATGGTTGGTGCAGAAATACTATCACTGTGCATAGACACTGTTCTCCATTGGTAGAGTTTATTATTATTAAGTGCCGACCCTTCTACTTACCGAGGGAGTATGCATCGATTCTGCTTGTCGCTGTATACGTGCCTCCAACCGCTAACACTAGTGATAGGAGCGAGACGCTTAATGAACTCTACCAGGCCATTACTGAACAACAAACAGCGTACCCGGATGGATTCCTCATCACAGCAGGATATTCAACCACGCAGATTTAAAAGTTTTATTACCAAAATTACACCAACATGTGGACTTTCCTACAAGAGGAGACAACTCATTGGATTTGGTGTACACAACCTGCAAGGGAGCCTACAAGGCCTCCCCCCTCCCCCACTTAGGTCTCTCTGATCACATCACCATCATGTTGAGACCTGCATACAGGCCCAGAGTGAGAACCATCAGACCAACACAAAAGCAGATAAGTGTGTGGCCAGAGGGTGCCTCCAGTGCTGTGAGGGACTGTTTTAGCACTAGAGACTGGGACATTTTCAATCAAGCAGCCACTTACAATGACCACATAGACATTAAGGAGTAAACTAAGGTGGTTACAGAATACATTGCAAAATGTACTGATGATGTCACCCATTACAAAAATATCACTGTTTGTGCTGACAGGAGAGGTGCACAGGTTTCTGAGGGTCCGTGACGCAGCCTTTAGGGCCAGTGACACTGCAGGACTGGCAACAGCTAGAGTCAGCCTGTCCCATGGCATCAGGGAAGCAAAAAAGCAGTACAGCAAGAAAATATCTGGACACTTTAGCAACACCAGAGATGCACAGTCTCTCTGGCATGGCATCTAAACCCACACTAACTACAAACCTCCACCACAGACTTGTGAAGGTGACATCACACTGCTCAACTGCCTAAATGACTTCTTTGGCCAGTTCGAGACACAAAAGAGCACACCGGTACAGAAAACCATTCCCCACCCCAGGACGAAAAGGCCATACGTCTGGCCCCAGCCAGCGTGAAGAGAACCCTTTCTAGGATCAACCCACCCAACATATCTGGTCGTACTTTGAAGGATTGTGCTGGGGAGCTCAAGGATGTCCTTGCTGATATCTTTAACATCTCCCTGGACCAAGCTGTTGTTTCTACATGTTTTAAAGTCACAACCATAATTCCTGTCCCTAAGAAGCCCCTTTCATCTAGCTATAATGACTATGGGCCCGTAGCACTGACTACCACCATCATGAAATGTTTTGAGCAGCTGGTTATGTAGAGCATTAAGTCCATTCTTCCTCCCTCCCATGACCCATTTCAGTTTGCATACAGGTCAAACTGGTCCATAGAGGATGCTATTTCTGCTGCTCTCCATCCAGCCCTCACCCACCTGGACTCAAAGGACTCCTACGTGCGAATGTTGTTCTTAGATTTTAGTTCAGTATTCAACACAATCATTCCCAGCAGCTAATACAAAAGCTCAGCCACTTGGAACACAAGACCTCTCTCTGCAATTGGGTGTTGGACTTTCTTACAGGGAGGCCACAAAATGAGTGAGTTGGCAATAACACCTCTGAGACCATCACGTTGAGCACAGGGACCCCACAAGGGTGCATGCTCAGCCCATTGCTCTTTACTCTGTAGGCCCACCACTGTGTACCAATCTACAGTTCCAATCACATTGTCAAGTTTGCGGACGATACACCCGTGGTTGGCCTCATCACCAATAATGACGAAGCCAACTATAGAAACGAGGTAAGCCAGTGGTGTAAAGACAACAATCTCTTTCTGAACGTGGTTAAGACCAGAGAGATTGTGGTCGATTTCAGGAGAGATCATCTACAGCACCCCCCACCGACCATCAATGGTGTAGCTGTGGAAAGGGTGAGTAGCACCAAGTTCCTGGCGATGTACATCTCCAAGGACCTTTCCTGGTCAGATAACACCACATCACTGGCCAAGAAAGCTCAAACCCGCCTCTACTTCCTACGCAAACTGAAGAGAGCACAAGTTCCTCCTCGAGAGCATCCTCACTAGCTGCATCCCTGTATGGTATGGAGGCTTCACTGCCTCCTGTAGGAAGTCCCTGCAACAAATAGTGGATGTGGCCAATAAGATCATTGATGCCCCACTGCCCACCCTCAAGGACATAATCCACACCTGCCTCACCCGTAGAGCCATTAGCATGGCTGTGGACTCTTCCCACCCCACAGGGAAAAGATACCGCAGCCTCTGGGCCCACTCCACAAGACTGTCAAACAGCTTCATCCACCAAGCTGTCAGAATGTTGAACTGTGTCCACTATCTTCCCCCCTTGCCCCTGGACTGTAACAAGAGTCAGTATCTACCAAGTACTCTACTTCAGCTGGTATTATATAAAGACTCAATATTACATCTGCTGCTGTCTGTCTTTTTGTACATCTCATAAGTCACTCTATAATGCACCTTCTCACTTTTTACTGTAAGTGGCTTTTGCACTACTGAATATTGCACATTGTACTTAGGTTTACTTTACAAGTTCTAATTTTATTTATCTTATATGTTATACTTATATACTTTTTTTATTTTATTGTACTATGAAGATGAGAGAGAAACAGCATTTCGATTCTTCTGTATGTTCCGTACATATAGTGAATTGATAATAAAAGGCTATTAGATTTTTATTTGATTTGATTACAGTGAAATTCTTACATGTGCTTACTAACATGCATCATGTCGCCAAGAATAACGAAACAAGATGGAACAATGTGTGGGAAGGAGGCTTCAGGGATTTACATTACAGTATATATCATGTAAATCTCTCTCTCTCTCTCTATATATATATATATATAGTGTGGCAGACGGCTGGGGATCCCGCTCAGCCAGGACGTCTGGAAGGACTTGGAGAGGGACATGAGAGGGCAGCCGCCATGGTCGTCATGGGGGTCACGGTATAACAGCTTAGAAGCTCATCCCTGTTGTCCCTCTCCCAGTCCTTCCAAGCGTCCTGGCTGGGCAGGATCCCCAGCCATCCTCCACAATAGATAGATAGATAGATAGACAGCATTTGTATGTAGTTAATCTCCTAGCATTCAAGTGATTATTGTCGGAATTTCATTTATTTTAGTAAGTGGGTGTGAGTAGCCAAAGTCTTTTCTGGTATCATGTAACATTAATGAATACTGCATAGGACATGAATGTGTCACTGGGGGGCCGCTTACACATATGTCCATGATGTTTACATAGGGCAGGTTTAGAGTTGTCAATCAGCTTGACATGCATGGATTTAGGAAATGGGAGCACACCCATGCAGAATGTACACATTTCATATATAAAAATCACCAAGATTGAAAATTTGTGTTCCAGGTGCTCTGAAGAAGCAAAAGCAACCACTATGGCACCCTGATAAAGCAGCAAGTGTTCAAAGTAAAGAAGCTGGCATGCATTTTGACTCCTTACACACCAATGAAAAGTAGAGAAAATACTAAAATGAAGAAAGGATTTGAAGTGTCATTAATCTAAGATTTTTTGGCTAATTCTACAGATGTTAAATTTAGGAAGTAAATTACAAGGACAAAGTGCACATACACAAATATAATTTTGATATTACCAAAGTGTTGTTAAGTGCTTTCAGGGATGAAAAAAGTGGGTTAGAGTAAAGTAAACTGTATCTATTTTATTTCTTATTTTGCTAACTATTGTACCCAATAGCAGAAAAGCTTTCCCTGCTACAACAACTTAATCCAGTGTACAAAACAGAACTCTGATTTTGAAATATGAAAACCTAACAGAACTTTTTTGTTCAACAGACTTGACATGTCTCTGTCAGTTATGACTCCATTGCCAAGCTTCCTTCACATCACTGAATAGTACTATGCAGAGCCGTTATTTCACATGCTGGAGTGAGAGTTAGAATCAGATGTACTGGCAGGCTTACCAGCTGAATAGCTGTAATCAAACACACAAATATGACATTTGGCCACATCATCTACTGAACTATTAAAATAATTCTGCACCCTGCCCAGAGTCACATGGCACACTTCTGTATTGCAGCACAAAGATTTTTTTTTCTATTGCAGGGTGTGAAAAAACACTGCTGGAGTAGAAGTAGATTGATTTGGGAGTCTTTACTTAATATCTTCAAACTTGGAATTATTTCATTGGCAGCTCAATAGATGTAGAGATGTTTTAGTTTGATGGACTGTCCTACTAGCAGACAACTGAAAAATTTATGTGTTCTTGACTGCATTTAAAATTGTTCATAATTATATTTTTTGAGTTTGCTGGTCTATGATGAAGAACAATCAATTTACCAAACACATTCGAAAGAAGCAGCACATGTAAAAATTATGTTACAGTAACAGGCAAGCTGCTTGTGTGTTATCTTACACTTTAAAACACACACACAAGGAATTACAACATTAATATATTTTAGTGTATGGAAGTATCAGAATTGATGTAATAGATTATTTTAAGAAATTATGCAGTTTAGCTTTTATATCACAATGCTCTTACATCTTGCAGCTGTTTTAGGCCTTTCTACAACAACAATAATAAAAAGAAAATTACTTTTTTGGAAATATACTGCTCCTCCATGGATTTTTTCAGAAGCGTCCTAGACAAGTTCTAGAATCATATTGTAATGGGTGCAAGTCTTCATGAATGGAATGTCTGGCCATTGATCACACAAATGAGTAATACTTTACCTTTATGACCCAAAGCAAACATTAAAAGAACATGAAAATAAACTAAACTAGCTCTACAGCCTTATGCTGATCATAGGGCTGTAAGACTCCGAGGTACCAAGAGCCAGGCAGCATATTTTATTTTGTCTCAAGAAGGACAAACATGGATGGCACTCTGGCACAGTCGTTTTTGCTCCAGGTACTCCAGTTCTCCTTCCACACCACCAAAGGTTAGGTAAACTCTTGAAGTATATATTGGCTCAGAGCAGGCTTTGTGTATCAGTGTGCCTTCCAATGGATTGGCGCTGTGCCCAGAGCTGTTTCTGTGTTGTGCCTTGTACTACCATAACTGACTCTGGTTTCCTGTGACTCTAAATTGTATTAAGTGGGTTTGATGGGCATTATGTTAAGAACTAAAATATATATTTTGTCATACTGTAATTCTGAGGTGAAAAGAGAAAGTCAATTTAGTGGTGCAGTAGTTTAGTTAAGTGCAATAGCACTCCATCCTGTATTGAGTTTTTGCCCTATTTACTGTCTATGTATACTCCTCATATTTTAAATATGATCGTGTAGCTTTTATCTTCAGGTATTCAAATTTTCTTCCCATATTCCAAAAACATGCATATTTGGTTAATATTAACTCTTATTTGACACATTTTGAGTAAATATCTGAGTGATGTTCCATCCTGGTTTGCTTTTTTTACCCCTGGAATATGTACTAGCTCCGCACAATCCTAGGTACATTAAGGTGGTTCCATAGAAAATGGATTTACTTGATAAACAGCAAGGATAATTTGCACAAAAATTCAACACAGATGTACTGTATTTTTTAAAATTCATTCTAAGCTTGTGAGTTTCTTCCTTGTGCACACTTATTGAGCAAACATTCAAAACTCCAAATCAAAACATTATTGTTTTGATTATTGGCAATGTAATAACTGAGCGATGTAATATCTTTATATATACTTTCTGGTTTATTTTAGTGTAAGAATGCAGAAAAGTCCAGAAAAATAGTACTCAGCAAAATTTCGGAATAATGCAACACTGAATTAATATATATAGAAAAATGAGTTCAATGATACTTCCACCTATCTATTTTTGGCTACTTTTTACTGTTAAGGATGAGGTGGAACTAGAGTCTCTGTCAGCAGTAACAAGGAAAGCTGAAGAAGAAACCCACGAGCACAATTTAACAAGAAAGGCAAATAGGCAGACAGATGTCCAATGAGTTGTTGGTCATCTGAGGTTAGATTAATAATCTAATTTTAGTGCTTTATATATACATACTAAGCACACTCACCCACACACACGTACAGATATACATTAAATGATAATAAAAGCCTGCATTTCCAAATCGGGTATGATTAATAAAAAGTAAGCAACATTGTATGTATTTCTCATTATTTACAATTAAAATAATGTATAATATTTTTATGAACACAAACATTATATTAAAAAAAAATATTTTTTTTCTTGTACTCATTAACCTCCTTGATTATTACTTTATATACATAAGAACATTTATAAATGAGAAGAAACCATTTTAGTCATCTAGCTTATTTGATCACCTAATTTGTCATCAACTATTTACATAACCAATAGATTTTAGTCCAAGTAGTTTACTCCAAACTTCACCTAGAAATTTCTTGTTATGTTGTCCTTGAAATAATTCTGGTGCATTTACTTTATCTGTGCTTTGTGATTTTAGAAAATAAAGATTAGACTCACAAGTATTGCTTTTATTCATAAATGAGCAGATTAATTTCCATCAGTCTCTCAGAAAAATGCACATTCTTTACTCCAAAGATATTCTTCTCACAACAGATTCCAGTATAACTACGTGCTTTTTGTAATATAATGGCCAAAATTTCAGGGATTATGAAAACTGCAGCTTCATTAAATACATTGGAGAGGTTGAGCTGCTGCTTCCTTTAGTAATATTCTTTAATATCTAAAAATAATAATTTGCTATATTTTATTAGACTTAATGCCTAATTCCTTTTGCACACTATGTGGAAGATAAGAATATTGAGTCAATGTAAGTCTGTAAATCACTTTTAAAATTTGCTTCCTGCAGTACAGTATCCCCATCTTAAATCTGTAACTTACGTTTTCACTGTTTTTTCATTCATTCAAATGCACAAAATGTAATATTTTTTTTTATTACCTGCATTCGCCAAAATTAAATGACTAAATCCAAGTATTTGAAATAATTTCCTTATATTATCTTAATATTATCAAATTATTTTTTGCTGTTTTCTCATTATTATCTGTTCCTGCTATTTTGTTTGCTTGTTACATTTAATTCTACCTTGCTAAGATTAGAAACAGAAATCTTTCTATAACAGGTTGCTGAATGATAGGTTTATTCTTGGCTAAACACTTCCCTCTTATACCTTTATTACAGTAAATTTTTATAGTTTATCTACAATACATATGTCTTATAGAAAACTAGTTAATATACTTTTTTTATTTATTTTTTATTATAAAAATACAGGTATGGAAGATGGATGATTGATGAGCTTTTCATTTACATGCATTGATTAATTTTCTAATCTGCTTTATCTAAATTAGGGTCACAGTGATATTGCTAATAGGCTGAAATATCTCATGAATAACGTGGGTAGGGTAAATGACTGTTATGGATTAATAGAATACTAACATTAACTCTAGTAAAATTTGATAGTCCAGACAGTTTTTCTGACAGAAACTGAGTTTATGCTAAGTACATCAGACTCTACATGTGTGTGCGTCTGTGTGTGTTAGAGGGAGAAGGTTTATAATTTGTATGACTAACATAGAAAAGCACTGAAAAGATATAGTCTTATATTTTAACTAGGGGGCTTACCCCCTGCTTGCTTTGCTCGCCAACCCCCTGGCCTGTGTTAAACGCCAGCCACTTCATGTCTCTGCTGCTCATGTTGTGAAGAGGGGGGCTGAACGCACCCCAAGGAGACACGGTCACTCTTCCAAAACCTCCTCTTAAACAATGATACAACGGGAAACTAATACAGTTATTTTTTAACCTCCTCTTTGATTGATCAGCATGCTGGCTTGCTGCTGCTGCCGTGCTGCGTGATATGCATCTTGTGCGGTGCTTCGAACATTTAAAAGTCTGTACAGCAGCTTTGTCATCTACTCTTTGTCTTGTTATTTCCGGCCCTGGCCGTTGTTAAATATGTTGGCACAAAGTCTCGTCTCATGGGATGTGAGTTCTTGATATTTTAGTTTATAACTTTAAAATGGAATATGAATCTGAAAATCTAACAACATCACATTAAAGTCTGATAAATTCTGAAAAGAATGATACCAAACATATATATGAAGGTTCTAAAATTAGCCCGATTTAAAGTGTGACAAAAAAGTGACATAAAAAAGTCACATAAAATCGTTGCACTTTTAGGCTTAGGATTTTATATATAGAGAGTAGATAAAGTGGGGTACATTTAAAAGTGTTTTTACTTTTTTATTTTAAAAACAACATTTTCTATTCAAATATATATATTTTTTAAAAGAATGGTTTAAAGAATGATTTACTTAACACCTTAACTAATCTATAAATATGTAATGTAAAAGGATGTAAATTAAATACCCCTAAACTATTAATTATATTTTAAAAATTATAACCTGTTTATATATTGTGGAATAAACTGACACAAAACAAGGTAAAAATTTCGGGTTGCCACCATGGTCAGAGTTCAAAACAAAACTAATGGCATAATACAAATATGTAGCTAGATGGAAGGAAGGAGTGGGTCCAAGGGGATTGGAACCAGAAATTAAGTCATCAGTGGGATGGTCACTCAGTTGGTCTGCAGAGTGAGAAAAAGAAAAAGTGTTAGAGGACAGTGGCAACCCATAAATCGGCAGACAATACAGTTATTCAAGCTGTTAAGCTGTCTCGCATACACACCTGCAAGATA
>JANRMT010028174.1:75916926-75931652 GCA_026402145.1 Polypterus bichir lapradei
CTATATATATATATATATATATATATATATATATATATACACAGTGCATATATTTCAAATTTATGTGTATCTTCTTGCAAAGTTTTTGCACATGCCTGAACCGAGTGGTTGTGAACCCCTGAAAGAGCATCGGCATTAGCATGGAGAGAGCAATGACAATATTGGACAGTAAATCTATAAAGCTGGAAGTCCAAAAACCACGTTGTGACTCACAGGTTCGATTACTTGTGCACCACCATCCACTGGACAGGGGCTTGGCCGGTGATGAGGGTAAACTCATGGCCTAAGAGTTAATACCTCTGCTGAGTAACTGCCGACTTGATTGCCAGAGCCTCACACTCCACCACCACATACCGGCCCAGGAAACACCATCGAAGCTATGACTAATCATCGCACCTTAAACTGTGTCTGATGCATTGCTCTGGGGAATAAATGGCAAAGAAAAATTAGGAGCCATTATTATTGGTGTTTATGTGATTGCTTGCTTTAGGTCACAGAATGCAGCGTCTGCTTTTGAATCCCATGCCAAATTATATGGATCCCACTTCTTTGTTAAATCAGTCAAGGGTGCTACCTTCTTGGAGAAATGAGGTGCAAACCAGCGGTAGTAACACCTGCTAATCCCATGAAGGCCTAGGCTTGCCTCTTGGTCTTTGGACAGAGCCACTTGATAATGTTGTCTGTCTTTGAACACTGGGACCTTACAAGACCATTGCCCACCAGGTAGCCCAAATACTTGGCCTCTTTTAACAATTTTTTGGGTTCATCTGGAAATTGGCTTTACCTAGTGTATGGAGCACAGGTCGGACCTGCAGTAGGTGTTCCTTCCATGTGCTAGAACAGATGACAACATCATACAAGTAAGCAGTACTATTTATGTTGTGGGGTTTCAATACTCTATCCACCAGACTTTGAAAGGGACAGACAGGATAACTGCTTGCAGCTCCTGCCAGTGTTTGGCCATCAAATTGGTACCGAAGATAAGGTCTTGATTGTGATCAAAGAGAGCATGAGGCTGAACAGAGTGAGGGTTCGGATCCATTTTCTTCCACAGTTTCAGTAAGTTGACATGATAGAAAAGGATTCACCAAGCTACCAGCGCTACGACTTTTTTTGATTCGTTAATATTAGGCCATAGCCATCTCCTGGTTTTACCCCAAATATCAAAGGCCTGGATTCGTTTGGCTGCTCTGGGTCCACTATTGGCAAATTCTCGCCTGCTAATATGGAGAAATGGCATACCTTTTGAGCATTTCAGTATTAAGGGTGTCATAATTAGCGACAGCCTCCTCGTCTACATTTTAATAAGTCTTCTGTGCTTTGCCTTTTAGGAATGGGTCGAGAATATAAGAAAAAATAAGTGTGATTCAATATCATCATTCTTTTGCAAAGGTAACAATACCTGGGATGGAGCCATGACTGGTCCTGGCAGAGAGCTACCTGTGCCTGATTCTGAGCCTCAAAGCTGCATCCTTTGTTCTCCCACTTGTACCTGGAAGGACTGGATATTGGAGCCATGATGCCCTGATCTTTTCAGCAAAAATCCTGAACTACACCACTGTGGAATAAACATACAGAAAACAAGATAGAGAGTTGGGGTGGCCACCAAGATAACCCCATATACTTGAAAAGTTGGTCTTTACGGACAGAGCTCAAAACAGAACTGAGGGAATAATATAAAAATGTCAGTTATGTTGCCGGATGACAAGAAGGGGCAATTCCAGGGGGACTGGAACCGGAAATTATGTCATCAGTGGGACAGTCATTCAGTTGGACGGAGTACAGACGGAGAAAGAGAAAGTGTTAGAGGACAGAGCCACCCTCTGTTACAGTGAACAATTACACTTACTCAACCCCTTAAGTTGTCTCTCATTCGCCCGAGCTTGACAACATGACATATTTCAAATTTATGTTTTTATTCTTGCAAAGTTTAATTAAATAATACAATTTTACTTGAAGGTGTGCTGCATCATTATTAATGTCAGATATTGAGCTTTCAGCCCATATCAGCAAATGTATTAAGCTATCATTATATTGTAAATGTTTAGCTGAGCATCATTAAAAAGTTGATTCATACGTAATCCTGATGTGAGAAAAGATATGAATATACAAAATACTCATCATGGCAAAAAAATGTGTGGTTGACATCCAGACATTAGAGAGCTGCAGTTTTGTTAAGAGTCAGGAGAGAAGTTACAAATTGCTAGTAGAAAATCAGCAGTGCTTCTGCTAATAGTTCTATATTTTGGATCAGTGAAGTAAATCACGTCCACCTTCAATATTTCTTCTTACCCAAGGCAAACAGTATCAACAACAAGTTTGTGAAATATATCCACCTGTTCTTTGACATTAACTGACACCAATTTCAATCGCCTCAGAAGAGAAAGGGCACATATGACAAAAGCGAGTGGGTGTCAGAGATGTAAAACTAATGCAGCTGAAGGCATTGTACAGATGTTAGAAGCTGAGTCACATATTTTGAAATAGTGTAGGTAGAGCTTTGCTGCTGTGGGTGTTATTCCAGATTAAAAAAGGAAAACAATAGACCAAACATTGGGCTTTTTCATTATGCAACACAAAACACCATTTAAGCACAGCTAAAAAAGAAAAAAATGTACTGTTAATCCCTGATTGCTTTTAATTTTTCAAGGTTCATATACAGAACTATACTATACATGAGCCACTTATGGTTAATGGCATCAGTGTCACAGTCAAAAATCTTTAAAGTGACTTGAATTAGGTAACCTGCCTTTCTAATTCCAATTGATCTGAGTTTGTATCCTGGAGATTGAGCAGCACTATTCAGGGGTGGTTTTTTGTACTTCCCTCATATGTGTACAGTGTGAACTGGTTTGGATGGAGGAGGTGTGTTGCAAAATTCAATGAGTGATCTAGCATATTGCATATTGCAGGCTCCACAGTAAACTATGACTTCACCCTTTGGCCAAAAACGTTGTCCCCCCATGTCTATCTAAAATACTGCATTACCAAAAAACAGGCACACGATTGAATATTATTATCAATATACACTGAGCCATAACTCACAAGTTCTTAACTTTACAGACTAGAATTTCAGCAGAATTTAAGAGTTCAAATGCATCGTTTTATATTATTTATTGGTTTGCCAGTAGCACCATCACTGGTGCTATGCTGCATTTTATTTTGCTGCATGTTGCTAGTGCACATTCAATATGCTTTACGTATATGCATGATGTCTCACTTAAGATGGTTATGAAAGCAAATGATGCATTTAACTTAGTTTCTGCTCTTTGATTACAAGATACAAGATTAACTGGCCAATAATAAAGCAATTTCTTTTGTTTAAAGTATCTAATCTCTTGTCGTTAGGGTTTATAATATCTGCTTATTGTGTTTGTTTTCATAGCCCTGTGTTTTTTCAGAGCTCTGGCTTGACTTTTCCAACGATTTTCAGTCATAGACTTCATTTATATAATCTTGGTGAGTTTGATGCAGTCAGTAGTGTGTTCCAGTGAAGCTGGTTGCCTAACGTGACATACCCAGCGATTCAGTCCAAGTACCCTACAAATTGCTATGATAAAATCAAACAGATTTGATTTTGTCCTTAGTTTTAGGGGCAGGCTGTGTGCATGAGAGCTGACAACCAATGAATGCTCAATCGGAAGTACAATGAATACAATATAGTGATGATGAATAAGGAGCAGGCAAGTTTAGAACCTCACAAATAGAAGACAGGTTTGTCTGTCTGATATGTTGTGATTTATGTACTGAAACAGACAGGAAAATAGAAAAAAGGACAAAGACTGTGGCTGAAATTACTGTAACTTTTAACTTGTTAACACTTCATACATTGCTGGCTGCATCAGTCAGCACGTTTTTGACTGTGGCAAAAACAGGAGAGCATGACTCTGCTGGAAAGTTGGCATCCAACTGGTAACTGTGACATGGGCAGTGATTTTCAGTGGCATAACTTGACATGCTCTGGCGATTAGATTGATTGCAGTTGGCACATCTGACACACTTCACAACTAGAAGTCACATAATGTGATATTGACTTAATGAAAGCAACCTCAATGATAGTTAGGTCAAAAAAAAGGCCAATACCATTACTTCTAGAAGCAACATGAAGTCAGATTCTGTGGAATCCAATAACATTGACAAAGACATGAGTAGCAATGTGGAGGGCAACAAGGTCACTGCAGGTAATAAGACAGTAACTTATCACCTTTTGCCACACATAGTCCTTTAAAAAATGTTTAATAGATATTCATAACCTGTGGTATCAGAAGGAAGTTGACTTCCCCTGGATGTGATATTGCACTCAATTTGTTTGTTACATTTATTGAAATGCACAAAAAAGGCAAGTGAAGTTGACTCAATATAAAGTCTGGGAGATTTTTCTACTTCAGTTCTTGTACATGATTTACTATTTACATATATGATGTTCAAAATGTGTGAATATTTGCACACATCTAGTGGAGCACTGAGGTGGGATGAGGCTGGCTTCCTAGGGGCCCGTGGGAGTCTTAATATTGCCTTATCCTTGCTCATAGCACTATTGTTACTGAGTGTTGCCATCCTTCATTGTTGACAGTATCTATTGCACTCATCAAAACACACATAAAAACAGAAAACATAACACCGAACATATTTTACTAGCAGAAACCTATTTCCTGAACAAGCTGGTAAGACAACCAGGCAGTTAACAGGTGGTAAAGTGATGCTTTCCTCCAGTTTTAAGGGTATGAACTTATAGCAATTTTTAGTGATGTGGACTGCTCTCGTTTTGTGCCTTCCTTAACAAGGAGCAATTCAATATTTCATCCATGTTTAACTACATCACAAATAATAAGTCGGATGATACAATTATATTTAAATGAATTATCCAGGTGAACTAGATTTACAGAGGTTACTTTTAATGGGGTAACTGAAGCATCACAGAGTTACTGCGGACTTGTCTTGCTCATGAGTAAGTTTCACTGGAACTAACTTAAAATTACTGATCTTAGAAATGACATCTATAGGCTGAGAATTATGCTGTAGAGGCTATTATTTTACAATGTTTTACAACTGATTAAAATGAGAGATTTAAAAAGAGATTTAAAGGATCATAAGTTTCTGACATGAAATTAGGAGAAGTACTGTGAAAACTATTACCGAGAAGTAATAATTGCTACACAAAATACACAAAGCCTCCATGTCCTCCAAAATGAAAGCCAAGAAGTATCAGTTAAATTATTAAGCTATTTTATACAGCTGGCTGTATATGCATCCATAAGCTTTTTGTAATTTGCTGTGACAGTGGTCCAACTGATCTGGTTAATTTTTGGCCTGTTATACAGTTGCTAACATGGTTATACCACTACCCAAATGAACCAGTGAAGAGCATTTGATGGGCTCAAGGTGTATTAGGTAGACAGATCCATTCAGCACATTTTGGAATCAATGTTTAACACACAGCAAAGTGAATATTACAAAAGTTAAAGAATGGTGTCACTGATGAAGAATGACCAGATCATCCATTCACATCCAACGCTACTAACAGCATTGAATGTGACTGTGATGCAGTTCTGACAAAGGGGCATGTGTGACCATTGGAATAAGTGTATTAATAAGCCAAGAAACTGTGTCAGAAATGATGCTCAAGTAAACTGTATTTTTCTGCATTCTGTTTTATAAATATACTGCAGATACTTTTTGCAAGTTGATAACTCATATAAAAAGCCATGATGATTAATATTGAAGATTATTTTTTATATCATATAAATGATAGAGGTCCAACATCAGAATTAGCAGATGGTAGTATATAACTAGGAATTTCCATACAATCTGCCTGTAAACAAGAGACTGGCTAGTACAGATTTACATGAAGGATCAGAGGAAGGAAGTAAAGAATGACAATGAGTTGTTCAAGCAGTTTAGCATCTGGACCTTAAAAATCAAATACAAGTTCTATGAAAAACTTGGCATAAGGTCCCAGAAATCATAGCACTGAGCCAAACATGTATACAAATTTGTAATTTACCTCAACTTTAAGTAGGTTTTCTCATGTGGAAAATAACACCAGCAAAAAACTTAACTAAAAAGTATTGCCAAGACAAAGAGTAAACAAAGTAGCAATGTTGTTACTTTACACACAACAAATGCACAATACTGACATAATAAAACAAATCAAGCAATCACTCTTTAGTATAAAACAGACATGGTTATGGTATTATCCAGAAGCATAAAACAAGCTAATAGTTGTTTCCTCATCTATTGTTTTCATCTTTACATGTATTAGGCTACTGGTTACCCATTATTTAGTTTGTTTTTGTTTTATAATTTACTGGACCTATTTCACCATTAGCCACTTTTAAAAGCTAGCACTTATTTTGATGTTTTTATACAGGAGTTTTTGTTTTCCTCCCCTACCTTGCCATCTTCCTTTAAGTATAGGGTGGTCCAGATCTAATTATGCAATTTTCATTACGCTATAACTTAAGTTTATTACATAGAAAATCACCAGAAAAACCACGGGCTATCGAGGAGTGTGCGAACTGACAACAAGAAGAATTGTCATTGCGCCGAACTGGAATTATCCCCCCATAAATCAAAGTCATCCAAACGATCTGGATCTGCATAATTATATCTGGACCACACTGTATACAAAGTATATGTTATATATAACTACACTTTATGCTATTGTTCTGTTCCGCTTCTAAATTACTTACATTTTCTGTGTTTTACATTTTATTGCAGATCTGTACCAGTTTCTTGTTAAGTATGCTATAAACTGTATATAGAAATTCATTTTTCTTCTTTGTGCTATTACCTAAAGAAAAAGGTGGAAATAAAATGATGGGTATATTTGCTTTTAAAGATTTAAAACAAATACTCAAAGAAAGAAGTTCATTGTCAGGAATGCTAATTCTATACACATTGCTCATAGCTCAAAGATCATTATGGAGGAGAATCAATTTGCATTACAAACAAAACAGTTGACCTTCTTGATACTAATGACAAGCCATTTAATCTACAAAATATGATTTTCCTGTAAACCAAATTCAAAGTCTTTCCATGAAATTACAACATAGAAAGATGGGGAATGATTCATAAATCTCATCATTCTCTAAAGGAGTCAGCACATGATTCATGCTGTGCATGAGAAGGGCGATTGCCCTAATCAGTTCACAGTACCAGTGATCAGATATATTCTGATTTTACAAAATGCCAAGCAGCCACACTGCGCTTTCTATAGATCAAATTCAATTGAGCTCTGATTGACTGGGTAGGATAATGTGGGTTGCCTATGCTTTTCTCTTCCTGCATAGGTATGTTAATATCCAGAGATTGGGAAGTCTGCGTCAAAGCCTGCCCACATCCTATTGTGTGCCTATTCAAAATTACTTACGTATACCCTCTTTTATTTCTATCAAGAATAAAAAACTCAACATTATGTTTAAAGAGAACTTTCTAATTGTAGCTATTAGAGGATTTAGGTTTTTAAAAATATGGTAACAAAATTATTTCAGTTTCATGATACAGTATAACATCCAAGCAAACACATAGCAAAGCAGTTATAGTTATCTAAGACAGCTGGTATGTGTTGTGATCTTTTGAATCTTGGATGAGTCATGTTGAATCACCGAAGTCTGCATTACAATTGCTCTCGCATTGTTTATGCTAGTTAATTAATAAAGTAGCAATCGTTTATTCTCTTCACCATGGTTTATAACTTTATACTGTATGCTTGACTTCTGAATATCTAACAGTTACATGACTGTATTCTTCATGTATAAAAAGCTACAGTGTACCAGTTAACAAGAAGTGGCAGCATTTTTCACATAACAGAAATAGACATATTTAGCATTTAATAGAAAACATTTCATCTGAATTAATTCCTTGACTAGCCAGAGCGACAGTGTTTATATGAGTAAATTGTTTTTGTTTTACCAAAATATAGTATTTATTCAGTTGTTGTATTTTATTAAAAAAAAAGGTCAACCTTGCTGTTGAAAAAGATTTTTGATTAAATTATAGAACAATAATCTTCATAGTTCAGAAATGCATATCTAATTTATGAACAATACATATAAATAACACACTTTGTTTAGACAGACACAAGTATAAAAAGATGCAATATGCAGATCTTAAAAAATCATAATTAAGAATATTTTATTGAAGACATTGGGTATCACTGCTGCTCATGACTAAGCTTCTGTGTTTAATTTATTAAGTGAAGTTTGTATTACAGGATGTCTAACTGACAGTTTGCAAAAATCTATATAGTGTTCTTCATGCCATCATATTTTAAGCACTAAGGAAGGTACAGACATTTACAAAAGATTAAGTGTTTATACAGGAAGTGCAATAAAATAAGAAATGAAGGAACATTTTCAAATTGATAAATAGTAAAAATGAAGGCAGACAATAATTATAGAATTCTAGTGCCACTATACTCTGGAACAATATATTTTCTAATACTAAGGAAACTATTTAAAAATGATTTCAAAAACAAAATCCCCTCTTTGCTCTTGAATATAGAGAAACATTACAGGACTCTCATGAACATATAAAGCCTTAATAATATGTATTACTTACAGTATATGTTGCTTACTAATGAGCAAATAGGCTCAAAAATGAACACAAGCATTACACTTTCATTAATATGTTGCATATAAACATTACATGATGCTTAAGAGATTATTAATTCATGGAGATTCAAGTAGTTATACATGTCATTAAATCATAATTCATATATCAGGTCATGTGTTTTTAAACATTTACAAATGATTTAACAAATGGCAAATAAAATATTTTTTTACTGTTCATTAATATATTATTTATGTTGAAAAGCCATTAATTAATGTCAGTTGAATAAAGATTAGTGGAGAGTGTTTTTAAAGACTTGCACATGGTTTTATGATTTACATGATTCCAAATCACCTACTCATTAGTTTTAGATCTTTTTGCAATATCTAATTTGAGGTTGAAATCAGTTATTGCAAAGTGTTGTGAAGGGTTTAAAATGAAAGCTGCTGTAAATATACAGTATTTACCCTTTTCTTCAGCAGTTCCAAAAACACACCAATTTTAACAGAATATAAATGATCTTATCTTATGTAGAAATTTAAACTTTTACTGTAGCAATTCAATTATTATATTATTTGACAAAATATTAAAGGAAGACTTTGTATAGCTCATTTTACAATTGAAGCACTCATAAAGTCATTCAGTACCATGTGACCTGCATTTCCATAATATGTATTGTATTATAAATAAATAAGAAGAAATCAATGTGATCCACGTCTGCAGTATACACAATAGAGGAAAGTCAGATCTTAATTTTGCTTGCTGTGATTAAAAAATTTCTTCTTAAATTTAAATTCCCCCTGTAAAACTAATTAAAAAAAACTAATCTTGACATTGACAACTAGACTTTTTTTTGTGTGATCTTAACTTACATTTTCTACCTGAAGGTCTTCAGTGTTCCAATTCACCAACAACTTCTAATAACATGATGAAACCAATTCCAATTTGGATTCAGGGTGCAGAAACGCTGAGGGTAGCACATTTTTTTAGCACATTATAATATTTCCGTAGTTATCACTGGTCTGTCTGTCTACTGGTTTACTTCCTATCCAACTAACAGTCAAGAGTTTGTCAGTCTAGGCAAAAGCAGGTCCACCTTCACGCCAGTCACACAAGAAGTTACTCAATTCAGTGTCTTTACCTTCTGTTTTCCCATATTTATTTGCTTTTCTATGAACATTTAATTTTTATGAAGATGAGGTTCAGATTTATTTCTATGTTAAAATGAATGTTTACCAGAGATCTGCCAGCTCACATCTTACTTTAGTAAGTGAAATGCTGGATGAAGTACTTTTTAAAATAAAATTCAAACAAAATGAAATCATTCTAATTGTCACTAAACCTCTCTTAAGAAAGTGATCTCCTTTTCTTTCACTCTAAAGTATGATAATATCATACGTTTGTCTTCTCTAGGAAATTTTAATGTCATTTTTGATTTCCCCCTTTCATAACTCACTGAAATCATATGATGAAACTTTAAAAACGTTACTTGCTTTCTGAATACAGACAAGCATTCCCAGGCTTTTATTAAGCAGATGACCCTATAATTCTATCCTCTCAGCTTGAGCTTCTTATAAACTATACAAAAGTTGCCACCCAGTCTTATAACAGTTACAAAACAATATGTTTTCTAGATATTATATAACAACTTAAGATACAGTGACCACCTAATTAGACTTAGTCTGCCCATGAAACCAGAACATGGTAACATCTAGAATACAATGCACCAATATTCATTAATAATGCAAAGAACAATATATTCATAGGTCTGAATTGAAATTTGATTATTTGGATGGTTACCTACCAGGTTACACGTGTGGTTGGTCAGCCAGGTGGCAATCAACTCAATTGAGCTAACATGACTATGGCTTGCCTTTGAAATATGCTTTAATATGGTAATTTCTGTTAAAAAGCATATAACACAATAAAAAAAAACTGACTTAACACTTACTTGAAATTTTAACACAGATGAACAACAAAGTTGTAAGTATGCAAAACAGAATATTTCTTTAATATTTTATCATTGAACTAGACTGCATAAGAATACAGATTAAAAACCTATCTTAAATTTGCTGTTACTAGGTCAAACTTTGTCACTCCTTATGTACACTGCTTTAGTAATGCTAACTTAATATTAAAACATGAAATTCTACTTTTGAAACCAACAACTGTCTCTTTCAATGAAAATACTCAATTACTACTTTTGCAGCAGCAATTCTTTATAGTAATACATCATTGCCTGTCACACTTTGTCACACTTTATTAAAGAAATATATCAGAATCTGCTACTAAGAACTAATTATTTTAAAAATTCACTCTCATCTACTACACATTCACATACCATTTCGAAAGTCTTGCTCAGGCCTTTGTCTCTGTCCAGAGAAAGAAGAGCTTTGCCCTTTAATAATGTGTGTGTTAAAGAACATGAAGTGAAATGAATACATTTTGGTTTTTTGAGAATATTACATTCAGATCATTTATGTATGTTGCCTTTTGACTTTTGGAAATTAATTGTGATAATTTCAAATAGTATATACTAAAAGAGATATTTACAAACCTGAAATGATTCTTATTCATTAATTCCACATATCATGACAACTGTCTGTGATTTCAACTGACCAATAAGACAACTTACTGGGAAAATGTGGGAGGGGTGAATCTTAATTGCATTTGTGTTTTTTTGTGTTCCCAAAGTTAATTCCAATGACCACAAAGAGCGCTGCTCTTGATGTTCCTGGAATTCTCTACCAGCTACTCAGTTTACCAGGTTTTTCATAGAATTTCATTTCCCTGTAGATTTATATTTAGCATTAAAACCTTGAAATGGCTATGGTAAATAGGTATTTCTTATACATTTTGAGTGCATACTAAATTTAATTCATTTAAATTTAACCTTATACATAAACCTTATACATACATATATACATTATAACCTTATATACGAATATATACCAACGGCAAAGAGACCTTCACGAGCAAAGAGAAATGTTGGGACACCACTCTGATAAACCCTGTATAACTGTGAACAGTAACAAAGGAAAAAGCAAAATGAGTGCACAAGGCACAACAGAGAAGTCACTTACTCTAAATCAGCCAACAGTACTTTCATCATTCTTTGCTTTGCAGCTCTTGCTTTGCAGACTTGGGTCCTTGTTGCCAATGAGACAGCATCTTCCTGGGCCATTGTTTTTTATGGCAAAATGACCAGAAGGGGTGGGTCTTGTTTCTCGTATGAGTGCCGCCATTCGGTATCTTCTCTGGGCTGTCGAAAAAGTTGAAGATACCATTAGTGGAAGCTTGCATGTGCAACAGGATAAACATACTGTATATATTCTGCTCTCATCAATATATATATATATATATATATATATATATATATATATATATATATATATACACACACATATACACACACACACACTCACCTAAAGGATTATTAGGAACACCATACTAATACGGTGTTTGACCCCCTTTCGCCTTCAGAACTGCCTTAATTCTACGTGGCATTGATTCAACAAGGTTCTGAAAGCATTCTTTAGAAATGTTGGCCCATATTGATGGGATAGCATCTTGCAGTTAATGGAGATTTGTGGGATGCACATCCAGGGCACGAAGCTCCCGTTCCACCACATCCCAAAGATGCTCTATTGGGTTGAGATCTGGTGACTGTGGGGGCCATTTTAGTACAGTGAACTCATTGTCATGTTCAAGAAACCAATTTGAAATAATTCGAGCTTTGTGACATGGTGCATTATCCTGCTGGAAGTAGCCATCAGAGGATGGGTACATGGTGGTCATGAAGGGATGGACATGGTCAGAAACAATGCTCAGGTAGCCCGTGGCATTTAAACGATGCCCAATTGTGCGGGTCACTACCTGGTGGCTGCATCGCCCCTGGGTGGGTCTGGGTGGGGGCCTGGTGGCTTGGGGTTTGGGGGCGGCCGTCCCCGGATGGGGGTCTGGGTGGGGCCTTGGGGATTGGGTCCTGGCATGTACGCTGCCGGGAAGAGGGCCGGAACATGCGGCGGTGCCGGGTCCTGGCTCCGCCATGGGGGAGGGGGATGTCCGGGGGGGGGGGGGGGATCCAGCTTTACCTGGGTGTCTTATGTCTTACTTAGTTTGAATGTTGAGTAAATGTGGGGATGGGAGTAAATACTCTGCTGGGGTGGTGTGGGTTGGTGGCCTCGGACTCCGTGGGGCTCTGTGATGCTGCTGCTTTGGGCCGTGGCTAGATGGGCTGGGGCCTCCACGCCCCGGGTGGATTTTGGGAACGGAGGTGCCTATTGGGGCCAGTAGGGGAGCTGGCTCCCTGGAGGGCTCAGGCCCCTCAGCCATTCCTCCCCATCCTCAGACATTTCCCTCCTCCTGCTCCCTCACATCATCACACAAATATGCACATAGGGCCTTGGGGTGTGGGTAAGTCAGGGGGTGCGGGTATGGATCCCATTTCCGCAGTCCTGTGGCAGCCTACCCCCCAATTTTATTTGCACATTAAACACTTCCACAAACGACATATTATACAAATGCACACTCAGGGTCTTGGGAGTGAGCACACTCAACGGCATCCGGTGGGGGGAAATTCCAGCCTCACTCCGAGTGCCAGTGCCCACTTCCAATTTTAAACTGCACCTAGTCACGGAGGGTTTTTGGGGGGGAAGTGGGGCTGTGTGTTGGCATCAGCTGGTGTAGGCCACATGATGCCAGCACTGCCCGCGCCCCCCCAACCACAAAATGCACCTTATCAACACACATTAACATTACATTGGAGCTGGCGGAGGGAGACTAGAGGTCTTGTTACACCTCTGTTCTCGGTTAGCTGCCCGGGGCTGGAGGCTAGGAGTGGGAGCTGGCCGTCTGCCTGTGGTCTGGAGTGGTGGGTTGCTTTGCTCTGCGTTGGACGGGGGTGCCTGCTCATTATTACCCCAGCGGAATGGGGCTAACTCTGGCGTCCGGGAATGGTTGTGCCCTCGGTACGGCAGCACCGGGACCAGAGTTAGTAGGGTGTGTATGGGGAGTGTGAATGGGTGTCTGGCGTACATCCTTGTAAGTCTTGGGTTGTATGTGTATGTGAGAGCATGAGGGAGGGAGTGTATGACTGTGTTTGTGTGTGACTGTATATGTCAGGTGGGGTTTTGGACTCCTCCCCTCTCCTGGGACATCTGGCAATGCTACAACATCTTCGCCTACCCTCCCCCTGCCACTTTTTTTTTTTTTTTTTCATCTGTCTGGTCGCTCCCGGTGGCTGCCTGGTGGGATCTGGGTCCCTGGGCTCTGTTGGGTCCTCGGCGGGGTGGGTCGCCCTTGTGTCCCGGCTGCTGGGTTCCGGGCCCGGCTGGCTCCGGGGTGAGCAGCTACGGGCGGGTGGGCCTGGGGGCTAGCCGTTGATATCTCCCGGGACTCTGCCGGCTGCTGGTTGTGGCCCCCCGGGGTGATCCTCTGCGCCTCTCGGGAGGGGGTTGGGGCTTCTCTGGTGACGGTCTCCCTGGGGTCTCCGCGCTCTGGGGTGACCACTGGATTTCTGGGCTTGGAACTCCCTCCATCTTCCGCACATTTCTGGGGGCAGGTCTGTGGCCCTTCACACTCACTATTGGACGCTCCTATAGAGAAACCTTACACATACAAGCGTGCGTACGCACACAGGTGCTCACATGGTGCTTTCATAGGTATGACTTGGACATCTTCAGCACATGACCTAAGGCTGTGGTTGGCCCTAAATACCTTAGTAATAATTACTGTGTGATTGTTAGCAAACATTTTTACTTTGATATATCTTCATGTAGCTAATGCAGCAATGTTTTTGTCTTGTGGTATTTTTTTTTTTTTTTTTTTCCCCTCTCTTTCTGCAGGTCTAGAAGCGGATTCTGGTTCATTTATTGTTTATTCTATACGAAAATCCCCCCTTCCCCCTTTACCTCCATCTCCTCCTTTTCTCTTTTCTTTTTCTTTCATTTTTGTCTCCGTGTCCGGTTCGAATCTTAAAAACATCTGAAAATATTTCTAATAAAGTTTTGGTATCAGGCGTGGCGTCAGCAGAAGCTGTAATGCTCCACCTGAGAGAAAAACTGTAAGGCTAGTCGCCAGCATTCAGACATCAATTCTGATTGCTTCACAGCCAAACAGGACACGGTAGTAAAAAAAAAAAAAAAAAAAAAAAAAAAAAAAAAAAAAAAAAA
>JANRMT010028174.1:75931752-75950961 GCA_026402145.1 Polypterus bichir lapradei
AAAAAAAAAAAAAAAAAAAAAAAAAAAAAAAAAAATAAACGATGCCCAATTGGCAATAAGGGGCCTAAAGTGTACCAAAAAAACATCCCCCACACCATTACACCACCACCAGCCCACACAGTGGTAACAAGGCATGATGGATCCATGTTCTCATTCTGTTTATGCCAAATTCTGACTTTACCATTTGAATGTCTCAACAGAAATCGAGACTCATCAGACCAGGCAACATTTTTCCAGTTTTCAACTGTCCAATTTTGGTGAGCTCGTGCAAATTGTAGCCTCTTTTTCCTATTTGTAGTGGAGATGAGTGGTACCCGGTGGGGTCTTCTACTGTTGTAGCTCATCCGCCTCAAGGTTGTGCGTGTTGTGGCTTCACAAATGCTTTGCTGCATACCTCGGTTGTAACAAGTGGTTATTTCAGTCAAAGTTGCTCTTCTATCAGCTTGAATCAGTCGGCCCATTCTCCTCTGACCTCTAGCATCAACAAGGCATTTTCGCCCACAGGACTGCCGCATACTGGATGTTTTTCCCTTTTCACACCATTCTTTGTAAACCCTAGAAATGGTTGTGCGTGAAAATCCCAGTAACTGAGCAGATTGTGAAATACTCAGACCGGCCCGTCTGGCACCAACAACCATGCCACGCTCAAAATTGCTTGAATCACCTTTCTTTCCCATTCTGATGTTCAGTTTGGAGTTCAGGAGATTGTCTTGACCAGGACCACACCCCTAAATTCACTGAAGTAACTGCCATGTGATTGGTTAATTAGATAATTGCATTAATGAGAAATTGAACAGGTGTTCCTAATAATCCTTTAGGTGAGTGTATATACACTATATATATTATGCTCTCATCAATGAATCACAAAGCAAACAACAACAATTACCACAGAATAGTAAGATGATTTGCCAGTTTATCATGGAATCAATGTCATGCTGTCATTGATTTAATTTGGCGGGATTCCGAATATAAATAAATAGGAAGCAGCACTGATTGTATCCTTAAGAGTTATTTCATTTCAATGTGATTAATAAAATTAATAGGTAAGATTTATTTAGCCAAGGTACGCCAACAACTAAGTAGAAAAGGAAACTGGGATAGGCTTAACTGCCAAACAAAAGCTACTACTTTAATTATTAATTAGTAAAATGAAAAGTTTCAGCAGCACTAACAAGCATACTCTATATTACAAAAATGAGACTTTAGTTTTAATTAATATTCTGAGACTAAAGGGGTCTTTCTAATATTGGCAGGTTTGTCTTTCCACAGCAAAGCAGCCATATAGCTACAGGCTCAAAATCCCAGAGTAGTCTGATTTGTTGTTTTACATTTTAAGCAGGCTTTTACCTTGAGATAATATGTTTATCAAAGGTACTCATAAGTTCTCAGTGGTAAGGGAGAATTAATTTATTTAAGCAGTTAGGAGACCCGGGTTTGCTTCCCAGGTCCTCCCTGCATGGAGTTTGCATGTTCTCCCCGTGTCCTCCGGGTGCTCCGGTTTCCTCCCACAGTCCAAAGACATGCAGGTTAGGTGCATTGGCAATTCTAAATTGTCCCTAGTGTGTGCTTGGTGTGTGGGTGTGTGTGTGTGTGGCCTGTGGTGGGCTGGTGACCTGTTTGTTTCCTGCCTTGCGCCCTGCGTTGGCTGGGATTGGCTCCAGCAGACCCCCGTGACCCTGTAGTTAGGATATAGCGGGTTGGATAATGGATGGAAGGATGGATGGATGGATATCATTAATAGTGAAATGTATACTGAAAGTGCCACATATGCTGAAATCAAACCTCAAAACTGAAATCATTTTATATACAGTATTTATTATATTTAGCTGATGCTTTTAACCAAATCGACCTACAAACTCAGGATATGCTACAATTGTTTCCGTTTTTTTTTTTTAACAGTGGGAGCATAGCCTTGATAGATTATCTACTCAGGGTCACACAATGAATCACTGCAACCTTATGCTTTTAAGTCCAATGTCTTAGCCACTGTACCAAACTGATACATACTGTGTATGATATTAACAAACCTAAGAGTCTCCTTTAGTGATAACTGTTTACATTGTCTTCATGGCATTAAGATCCACTCTATCTCCTGCATCAATACATGCCATTAATCATTGTGAACAGACAAGAATTATGAGGGTATGCTACAATGGATCTATAAAATAGTGGAAACTCCCAAAGTAAAAATGTCCTAAATAAAATGAAATCTCCAGTTGTTCTTTTACTTCATTTTCATTTGGTGCATGCAGCAAATACGCTTCCCATACATCAAACCTGCAGGCATATTTAATATAAAGGATACCATTATAGACATAGATTGAAATGTATGTCTCATTTTAAGAAAGGTTCTTCTTCTCATATATCACAGCAGTCTTCTTCACACATCGTGCCTTTGCATAATGTAAAATAAATTAATATGTAAAAACACCATATAAGATACTCTGCAAAATTTAGCACTTATTTACTTTATTTCCTTCAATGCCTTAATACTTAGTTTGAATTTTCTCATCTCACTATGTGATGATATCAGCAGTCAGTTACAGAAGAACAGTGGGATTGGAAACATAACAAAATTGGAAAATTATTAAATTTTTTTTTTATAAAATGTTTAGAGAGATCATAATGATCAACAGGATCCAATACATCTTTTCTCTATGGACACTCTGATGCTGTGCACTCAAAATGTAAAACCTATGAGGATGAACGATTAATCAATCTTCATTTTATACAGTGCATACATAGAGTACACCATCATATAGGACTTTACTTAGCAAACAAGGATCCAATTCAAAATAAACAGTAAACACACAATCATTCAATTACATGTTACAATTATAGACTAAAAGAGTACAGAAGTAAACAATAGCAGAATACTCCAGTGGAATAGCTGAGCAGTCTGAGAAGACAACATGGTAGGATTAGGATTACTACAGATGAAATAAAGAATGGAAGAAAAATAAAATACAATGCAAAAACTAGAGGTAAATCTTTGATTAAGCAAAATGTGAATGAGTTCACCAGTGGAGATTCAAGAAATTACTTAGAGAGAGTATAGGAGTCACAAAGCTGAATAAACACTCACCATGAACTGTAAAATGGATCACTGCAGTTGAGAGATGGTCACTTTAAGAGAATTGCAAGGTTTGAACAGCTGCACAAGGTGCAAGAAATTATGAAAGCAAGTTTTAAACATAATTTGATCATATACAGGTATCCGGTGATGCGATGCTAAATGTGTCTGGTCCATGTCAGATCTCTGTCAGCAATAGTTTCAGCTTGTTGCAGGCTATTGATACTTCACATAGAAAGATTATTAGAAAGTGAATTGTAATAATCCATTTGAGAGACAATGAAGAAAACATGAGCTTAATTTTATTTCCATATTCCTATTATGTGTAGGCTTGATTATACCTGTGCTTCCCTGTCCCAGGACCATTTTTAGATATCATGCTAAATGACTCTCCTTGTCATCTGCAGTCTCTTTAGCATTTTCCATTCTTTCTCCCTGACAAGGATCTTTTGTTGAAATTACACTCTCAATAAACCTAGGAATGTAGAAGGCTTTTTATAGCTCAGTCCAAAGTCCCCCTTATGAGAAGGGCCTAGGTGTCATAGTGGACTCATCACTATCAACCTGCAGACAAAATTCAAAGTCATCAGAAAGGCTAAGAGGATGTTAGGTTATATAGCACAATGTGTAGAGTACAATTAAAGGAGGTTATGATTAAGCTATATAATGCACTAGTGATGCCACACCTGGAGTACTGTGTGCAGGTTTTGTCTCCAGGCTATAAATAAAGACATAGTAGTTGAAGAAAAAGTCCAGAGAAGAGCAAATAGGCTGATCCCGGGACTAAGAGGTATGAATTATGAGGAAAGACTGAAGGAATTGAACTTTTTCAGTTTAGGCAGAGACTATGAGGTGAAATGATTGAAGTGTTTGAAATTAATTAAGGAATTAATAAACAGGATCGAGACTGTTACTTTAAATTGAGTAAACTTTGCACAAATGGTTGGAAGTTTGTTTTTTTTTCACACAGAGAACTATAGACACATAGAATTAAGTTACCACATAGTGTGGTGGACAGTAGGACTCTAGGGGCATGCAAACTTGACTCAACAATAGGATTGGCAAGCTTTGTTGAGATGAATGGCCTGTTTTTATCAAAGGTTTTTCTAAAGTTGTAATGACCTAATCTTGTCCACGAAATAGAGATTTCCCAAATACAACTGGGAAAAGAAATCTACCCATTGAGATGGAATATTGTATGCCTTAACAGAATCACTTGCCATGTACCTGCAAAATAGCATTCCATCAGGACTACGTTGCTTATACAGCTTCTCAGGGTGTTTTCCTGTCTTTCTGATTTGGCCGTCTCTGGCCGTCTTCTCACATCAACATCTCCTGCTACAGTTTCATGTGTTTTTATTTTGAGTGTATTTTAATGGATTGTGACATACTTTTTAATTCATATCTACATGATACTTGGAAAACAGGTTAAACTGAAAAATACATACTGGGATAATAACTGTCTAATTCTGTTTTCATTTAAGACTACTAATCTTTGCAAATAGTGAGCTTAGCCACACACAAGGCAGCAAAAAAAGACAGCTACATTTTAAAGTGTACACTGTATTATAAGCAGATTTTGTTAAAATATTAAAATATGAACAGTATAATGCTTTCAAATACTTAAAACTAATAACGTGCAAAGTTTAAATTTAGATTATTATGTATATTTTTATTGGGAATATATGAGATTATAAAATGTAGCATTCAGCCTGTCCATTGTTAACACATAAGTGCGAGGTAATAAAACATTAATAAATCTAAATGAAATATGTCCAAATTGACTAATGTTTTGATTACTTGTCTTTACCAATGTCTGTGACATTGATAAAGATGTCTAGAGGCCATTTCTTTAATATATGCATTTTTCAGCATGCAGCAAGACTTTTTATTGATGTAGGTGCAAATAGTTTCTGAAAGGTGTTGCATGTCGATTCCGTTAAGAATTTGCTGATAAGTTTTTTCCCTTACATCAAAGCAGAATATTGCAAAATGTGCTGAATTTCAGAGAAAGGAGAAAAAAAGGCAAAATAATGGATCTAAGCAAATCTACTTGCTGGAAAATATGGTTAGAAACAGGAAACATTTTCTCAAGTAAAATAAAAAGGATTCTACATGTGCAAACTGCTAGAATTTGATAAATATTAAGCATAATGTAAGAAATTACAGGTAAAAACAGTAAGTACGTTTCTTACAACATAACTATTTGTGAATAAATATTTACTTCTAGAAAAAGCAATTTGTTTAATCTCTTCAAATGCTTTAGAAGCACTCTGTCTCTCCATAACAGATGTGAGGAGGACTCTATCCAGAGTCAATCCACGCAAGGCTACAGGACCTGACAACATACCTGGTCTTGTGCTCAAAGAATGTGCCAGTCAACTGGCTGGTGTCCTCACAGACATCTTCAACACATCTCTGAGCCAGTCGTCAGTCCCAGCACGCTTCAAGTTGACCACCATCATACCAGTGCCGAAGAAGTCATCAGTGACATGCCTGAATGACTACCGACCATTTGCACTCACGCCAATCATAATGAAGTGCTTCAAAAGGTTAGTCATGTCACACATAAAGACTAATCTCCCTGCCTTCCTTGACCCTCTTCAGTTTGCATACCGCTCAAACAGGTCAACTGAAGATGCCATATGCTCTGCCCTTCACCTCTCCCTGACACATCTGGATAAAAAAGACACATATGTCAGGATGCTATTCATAGACTTTAGCTCTGCCTTCAACACAATCATCCCTCCAAAGCTGGTTGTAAAACTGAGCAGGTTGGGCCTGAACACCACCCTCTGCAATTGGATCCTGGACTTCTTGACAGAGAGGCCCAAATCAGTTCGGATGGGCCACAACACTTCCAGCATCATCACACTGAGCACTGAGCACCGCAGGGCTGTGTGCTTAGTCCACTGCTGTTCACCCTGCTGAATCACGACTGCACAGCCACGCACAACACCAACCACATCATCAAGTTTGCGGATGATACGACGGTGCTGGGACTGATTAGCAAGGATGATGAAAGAGCATACAGAGATGAGGTGAAACAGCTGTCCGCATGTGTGAAGACAACAATCTATCTCTCAATGTCGACAAGACAAAAGAGATAATCGTGGACTTCAGAAAATCACGTCCTGCCCACATCCCACTCAGCATCAACGGTTTAGATGTGGAGATTGTTAGGAGTACCAAGTTCCTTGGTGTGCACATAACTGAGGAACTTACGTGGACACATAACACCTCATCACTAATCAAGAAAGCTTGATTAGTCCCAGCAGAGACTACACTTCCTGGGGCAGCTGAAGCGAGCACGTCTTCCCCCTTCCATCCTCACCATGTTCTACAGAGGCACCATGGAGAGTGTCCTGACCAGCTGCATCACTGTCTGGTATGGAAACTGCAACATATCCGACCGCAAGCACCTGCAAAGGATAGTGAAGACAGCAGAGAACATTATTGGGGTGCCTCTCCCTTCACTACAGGACATATTTTACAAACGCAGTGGCCGCAAGGCCTGCAGCATTGTGCAGAACCTCTTACACCCCTCACATGGACTTTTCACACTTCTGTCATCCAAGAGAAGATACTGCAGCATCAGAGCCAGATCTGCCAGGCTGCAGGAGAGTTTTTACCCCCAAACTGTTAGACTCCTTAACACCTGGGACCTTTCACACGGCCTCAATCACCTCTAAAAACAGAACTTTTATACATGAAAACCACTGTCCTGCAAAGATGAGTGTGCATATAGAAAAGAACTGAAAATCTCATACTGACCTTTAAGTATTTTGACACTCTTGATATCCTTCTGCTGTGAAACATTCTGACCTGTCATTGTTTACACACGTCTTAAACAACTATTATCATACACTGATAATTTCTGTATTATCTATATCTATTATTTATTATTTATTTATTTATTATATTACATATCTTACACATCAATATTGCTGCTACTTCTTTGTCCTATCTTTGCACAATGTCTAATATTTAAATTTTTAAATTATAATTCTATTTTTAATTTATTATTGCACATCATGTTGTTACACTGTGGACCCTGAGCTTCGCAATTTCGTCTATCTGTATACTTGTATATGGTTGAGATGACAATAAAGTTCACTTTGACTTTGAGAATGATACACTAGTTACAGTAAGAGTTTTCAGTGTGTTTGTGGATTGTTTAGGAATCTGGTAATAGCTGTTAGAAAAAAATATATTAGAAAAACATATTTTTTTCCTTTAGCAAATTTGTTTAGATTCTCTCAGTGTTTTCCAATAATTTTATTCCACCTGCCTTCATTATTCAGTTATTCCAAATCATTTGTTTTTGCAAGCAATGCATTGCAAAGGGATAAAGGAGCATATTTGCTTGAATCAAGCTGACAAATATTTTAACTCAAATAATCAAAAAAATGTATATACAATTTTAATTTAAAGCTTTGATAATTATCATGACGGCAGTGGCCAAAGATAAACAGATAAATATGACCTAAATTTGGTAGGTACTATTGATGGCATGTTGCTTGAGACTTGTGAAATGACTAAAATAGTTTTATATTATTTTAATGTTGTTTCCTTCAAATGCTATATACTAGTAATATTTTATTTTTAGCATTCGGTGAGACATAGATTTCGAAATCTCTTGGGTTTATGGTTCATTGTAGTAATTAGAAACCGCAACAGAATAAGCCAGTTACATATCTTTGTTTTAAAAAAGTTATTTCCCAGAAAAAAAGTCAGTTGTTTCTCTTGAAGATACAATACATTTTGATTGTACTTTAAAAAATCCTCCCAAAAATTCCTTAATTTACATTATAAAATACCCTTCCCCAAATTTTCCTTAGCTGTAGTAGTAGTGGTAAAGCATCCACATTTTACATATACAGTATACTATTAACATACATTGTACACTAAGCATTCCAAGAACATTAAGAGAAAATGTTCTTTTGTTCTAGAAGCGCTACTTAAAAGTCAACATTTCATCCAGCTATAAATGCTGTTGAAAGACTTGAAATAAGCTTTTCATGTAATACAGCTAATGAACGTAGAGCAGTGGGAGCAGTTTTACAAGGGCAAAAGGACAATTACTTAAAGAAACATTTGGTTGCTGTCACTAGTACAAAGTGCATTTTTTGTTTATATGTATATAATATAGATTTTTTGCAATATGCTTTCCACAAAAAGAAATGTATATTAATAAAATGTGCGTTATTCAACAGTCTTTATGGACTGGCTTCAATGTTTTCATCAGGTAGGTCAAGAAGCAGAGGACAGGCTCATGTGCAACAGCTCAGTATTGTGACTGGATGGAAACAGGCACATCCTAAATGTGACAATAAAGTGACAAGGAAATAACACAATGTTTTGAAAGGGTCTAGGCAAGGTCAGATTTGTTCAATGGGCAAAAATTCATCAACAACAGGTGAAGAAATGCAACTAATGGAGATAAATAATACATAGAAAAAGAATCTTAAACCAAACTAACGCTGAAATATTCTTAACTTAAAGTACATTTGGTAAGTTGCTTTGTTTTGATTCATTTTTTAAGTTATCCAAAAAACTTAGATGCTGAGGACCCTGTGGAAATTACATTTTCATACAAGACTTCTTAAAAAGTTTGACAGACACAAAGCAACTAATTCTTATAAACTTAAAAAGTTCAGTGGTGATTCTTTTACATCTTTAAATTACACATTAAAGTAGTCAGCTGAACTATTTTGTTATTTATGGGATTTTTGATTTTATCTTTCTGTAATGTGGTAGTTTGGGACTAGGGAAGGAAAGGGTTGCAAAGGATAGATATGGGTTTCCAGTTAAAGCCCAAAAATGACACAGGAACCCCCTTATGGTGGAGATGATGCAAATCACTGGTAGAGCAAAAGCAAAGACAATGCCAGATTGTGGAACTGGACTTGATGTACTAGCAAGAGGTGTACTGGAAGATAGAGGACAGCGTATGATCACAACTCGGTGGTAGCACCTTAAGCCAGTTTTGCTCTTCTTTTCTGTTCATTGGAAGCTATGGGCTGGGATCATAAAGAGTAGGATTGTCTTACCCTCTAAAATTAAGCTCTCCCGGCTCTTAAGGGCTTAGGAAGACTCAAGAGTGCAGTGTTCTTAGGAACAACCAAATGGCATTGTGGATTGGTGGTACCAAAAACTTATAGACATGCTTCTGATACTTCTAGCTGGAATTGACCCCAGGGAAAGGTTCAAAACCTCCTCAAGGTAGTAGATTAGCATGTCTAGAGTCTTGAAGTTAGCTGGGCAAATGTTAGGAGGAAAATAGGCAAGGATGCAAAGAATGGAAGAGGGTGTGAAGAGAAATAGGAGCTTTTTTTTTTAAAAAAAAAATTGAGTTAAGCAAGTAAATAAGCCACCTCACAACGTACTCAGAACTGCAAGACCTGTAAATTTTACCCCAGAGTGGTGCAAGGGTCTGTATTTTGAAGCTTACGTTTGTGCTGGCCATTTGAATATCCTTATTCTTTGTGTTTTCAGTGTATATGATCATTTTGTAGTTTCAATCTTTGTGGGTTAGGATGAACTGCTAAGAATGTTCCTCAGTTATTACAATAATTGGGTACAGGTGTAGTGCTGTAAATGTAGTAACCATGTCTAGGATATATGTCGTAGAATTGTCATGTCTAATAAATGCCCATGTCTGTTTATGTCATCTCTTTTTCACTTTTGACACTTCTATTATTGTGCAGGACATGTGCTGCAATTCCATGTCTAGCCTTTGGATAACTCTTGCACTTTTTAATATCTACAATAACGTATTGATAAAAAGATATGACAACTGAGTGGTTAGTTGGGACAATGATAACTTTTTTTGTTCTGCTACTTGCTCTAATAATCTCCAGTATGTCGGAGCATTGGGGATTATGTCTGTAACAATTCTTGTCCTTACACTCCCTTATCTTTCTTTCCTTGCATCACTCAGTATTTTTGTCTTCAATCCCTCCAGATTTTTTCTTAATCCATAAATTCAGTATAACACAAACTGAAATATTTATAATTAACTAGGGGGTGAGTAACTGCACATTTGTGGAAGGAATTGCAAGGACTGCATACTGCCTTGATCAGTGTAAAAGAAGCACAGCATTCAAGGGTCATGTATCTGCTACATTAACTGAGGCTTTCCCATAGTGCACTTCTTTATTGATCATTAATTTGATTTAATTTATTTTGTGAGTGTCTGTATATACAGTAAGTGTACCATGCAATTGAATAACATCCCATCCAAAGCTACTTCCTACACCGTATAATCTTCAGCTCCGCAATACTCTGAAAATCATGTTATAAGACCAAGAATGGGTGAATGATGAATGCATTAGCAGGACACAGATGTTTACGTTTTAATTCAGAGTTCATTTCTTGGGATGGAAAACTTTAAAAACTGACACAGAGAGAATGTGCAAAGCACACAAAGATAACGACCATGGGCCTCATGTATTGCGTCATGCATAGAATTAATACTAAAACAATGCCTACAAACAGAAATGTGCATAAACCAAAAAAAAACTCAGATGCATAAAAATGTACGTAAGCAAAGTTCCATGCACTTCCCCTTTTTAAATCCTAATCAACATGAATTTTAATGCACATGCACACAGTGATATGAGCAACAAAAGCAAATTGATGGAGTGGTATTCAAAAGTTCAAGTTCAGAAAGTCACATAGTGCTTGAAATAAAAAAGAAGTGGTCAGATGTCAAAGTCGACATGTAAAGGGGAGTGTCTAAGTTTCATACAGAAGTGTGTTAGGGCCACAGATGAAAAAAAATATAGGGATACGGTGAAGAAAAGGTTGATTTTATTCTCAAAATTTCCACTTTAAACTCATAGTTTACTTTGTCATTAAAGTAGAACATCGTACTTCATCTTAAATTCAAAGTTTAATTTACTAGAGCTTCTCAAACTGCATTTTAACTACATTCAATGCCTTGTACTCTAAGTTGCTCCCTGACCCAGTCTTTAATCATTATGTGCTTCTTAAATAGGATTTCACTTATGCCAACAGGAGTGGGCAGGGAGTAATTCCCACACAGAATATATTACATTGATGATATTATAGCTCTTTGAACATTTTATAATACTAATATGTATACTTGATATCATTTTCATTAAGAAATGCATTAAAGTATGTATTAAACATGTGGGGGCACGGTGGCACAGCAGCAGCAATGAGCTGGTACCAGGTCCAGGCTTTGTTTCTGCCTTGTGCAAGTTGCTTGCTGGGATGCATGTGATCCTGGTTGGAATAATTTATTGCAGCAGTATTGTGTCTGTCAAGAGTACCAACCCCCATTTCCTGTCCTTCCGTTTTCTTTCTCTACGAAAGCAATCGCCACACAATAAGCACCTGTAATGCAAATGGTTCATAAAGTGGCTCAGGTTATGCAATATTACAGTTGTAGTACAAGTTTATAGTGAGGTCATTGTAATTATAAGTACAAACAGTTTTACTTGGAGAATTTGATAGTCTGATTGAATATGTTTATAGCTCTTGGGATGAAACTGGAATCCATGCAGATGCTGGTGGTTTTCCTGAGACTGTATGTGCTATAAATGTCTCCAAGGGCTGGAAGCTATATCCTGATAATCCTCTGTGCTTTCAACAAAACCCACTGAAGAGCTTTCCGATCACCTGCTGTGCAGCTGTGATACCACAAAAAGATAAAATGGGTTAAAATACTCTCTGTGGCGCACTGAGAGTAACAATGCTAAAGCAACTATGGTATTTGGAATAATTTGGTATTGCTGCCAGAAATTCAATAAAGAAGAATCACAAGTAACAAAGATTTGCATTTGTCTGTTCTTGCAGAAAGTCACACATGCATTAGATCTAAATAGTATTCTATCTGAATAGTAATTTTCTCAAGCTAAATAAAGAGAAAACTGAAATCTTAGTGATTGGCAATAACGGATACAATGAGGCTATTAGAAAAAAACTGGATACATTAGGATTAAAAGTCAAGACGGAGATAAAAAGCTTAGGGGTAATTGTTGACTGTAATCTGAATTTTAAATCGCATATTAATCAGATCACTAGGACAGCATTTTTTCACTTAAGAAACATAGCAAAAGTTAGACCTCTTATATCACTGAAAGATGCTGAGAAATTAGTTCACGCGTTTGTTTCCAGTCGACTAGATTACTGTAACGCAATCCTCTCAGGAATACCCAAAAAAAGACATAAATCGTTTGCAACTAGTGCAGAATGCAGCTGCTAGAATCCTAACCAGGAAAAGGAAATATGAGCATATTTCTCCAATTTTGATGTCACTACACTGGTTACCTGTGTCATTCAGGATTGACTTTAAAATTCTGCTTATGGTTTATAAAGCCTTAAATAATCTCGCCCCATCTTATATATCGGAATGTCTGGCATCTTATATTCTAAATCGTTACCTCAGATCCTCAAATGAGTGTCTCCTTAGAATTCCAAGAGCAAAGCTTAAAAGAAGTGGTGAAGCAGCCTTCTGCTGTTATGCACCTAAAATCTGTAATAGCCTGTCTATATGAATTCGTCAGGCTAATACAGTGGAGCACTTCAAAAAACTGCTGAAAACACATTATTTTAACATGGCCTTCTCATAACCTCACTGTAATTTAATCCTGATACTCTGTATATCCAATTTATTATAATAACTATTCATGGTGGCTCTAAAATCTGTACTAACCCTTACTCTCTCTTCTGTTTCTTTTTCCGGTGTCTTTTTGGTGGTGGCTTGCACAACCACCATCTACTCAAAGCACCGTGATGTTCCAACAGTGATGGATTAAGAGCCTGAAGTCTGCATGACCATCATCATCAAGAGCGTCCGTGAGAACCCTAAATACAAAGAGGACTATTTTGTTTATGTTAGGCAGAATGCCCAGAGGGGACTGGGTGGTCTCGTGGCCTAGAACCCCTGCAGATTTTTTTTTTTTTTCTCCAGCCGTCTGGAGTTTTTTTTCTTTTTTCTGTTCTCCCTGGCCATCGGACCTTACTCTTTTTCTATGTTAACTAATGTTGTCTTATTTTAATTTCTTATTTTATCTTTATTTTTCTTCATTATGTAAAGCACTCTGAGCTACTTTTTTGTATGAAAATGTGCTATATAAATAAATGTTGTTGTTGTTTATCTATAAATCCATTCATCTACAAACTATAAAATACCTATTAAAATAGACTACAGACATCTTAAGTAACCAAATATATGATTTCAAAGAGCAATTCAAAAAATCTGTTTGCCAAGGCACTACATGTAAAGTAATCCTTTATACTGCCCCATGCCATCCAACAAAATAACCAAGCTGATGATGTTTTAAAAAAAAGTCTGTTTAATATAAGGGGTAAAAACAAATGTCTAATCTCTATGCACTGATTATAAAATTATGATTATGATTGAAATAGCTACTTTCTTCATGTTAGTCAAACAATTCGGATGAGATGAAAGTATGTGAAAAGAATTCACTCTATTTCAATAAAGATATCCATTTTTGATTAAAAACAACAATAAGAATCAATGATAAATATTTTACATATTATTGAAATACTGTAATATCTTTATCTTATTTCTATAATAATGAATACTATATAAGCTTTTAAAGTAATATGACTTTCAAAAAAAGGCAAATTGAAATAAACCAATTCAAATTTCATTTTCAGTTTACTAAATACTGTAAAGGAAAAAGTATTATCTGCCACACTTTGTTATGAGCACACACAAGGCTGTATTTTATAAAAATGCTTAATTAAATAAACTGGCCCTATAAATGCAAGACTTAAAAAAAAACTGTTTTGCAGCGACCAGTAATACAATTATAAGTGCTAAAATTTGTTTGTGCTGTAAGATATTACAATTTAAATATATGATGCTCTCAGCTAATCAAGCCATCATTCAAATAAAATGAACTAGAAATTAAATCAGTGCAGCTGCCTTCTGCTATTGCAAGTTAATCTAAAATGTCTCAAAAACTGCTGCACACATTAAATTTAAGAAGATATACTTGAGAGACAGACTCTCAAAGTAAATCGTCATTTAGCATTTCCTTAACAGAAAATGAAGATGGTTTTTTATGTTTGCAAACTTGTGACATCATTTATTTAATATTGCATGCTTTGTTGTATGCTGTGTGCATTTATAGCAACAAGAATATCACTGGCTTTGAATCATAAAGATGCTCAAGATGTACAATTCCTAAAGGCAGTGTTAGTTATCATGTCCCATTCTCTAAGGCAGGGAGGTGTTCAGATTTTGGGGCTGCAGTGGCTCAAGCACCTGCCCTTTCTCTCTTCATTGGCCCAAGTGACCTTTACTCTCGTTAGGAGCTGAGCACAACTGCACGCCACGTTTTCATTGTAAGAAACAGAAAAATTGATAACGATAAGCAACATGCATGTTAAAGCTAGGGTTTATTATCCCACACATAAATTCAATATGACCTATGGCAATTACTGTTATTTGTCCCACAAAATAATGTATAATAAAGATTGGTGTGCTGCTTGTGCTTTTTTTGTATGATGCCATGATGGGGAAGATGGCTGTAATGCCCTTGTTTAAGATTTACATATTGACTTTAATTATAACACAACTATTTTAGTTTGCACCTTATGGTTTAAAACCACACCCCTCTATTTGAGATTTATTGAATAGCTGTTTTTCAAAGCGCACAGCATTTTCTACATTTCAGCTGAACTGCTTTGCAATAAAGATTTCTGCTAGTAAGGCTACAGTGGATTGCTCATGGACAAAAGTAAAAGCATTGCCTGAAACTCATGGTAATAAAACTGAAGAAACTAACAAACCATAGTGGTGGACAGTGTCATCTTTATGCATCCCTAAATGAAATTATTCCACAAATGACCTTACTTCTCTACTGCTCCCATATACGATGTATGCAATCAAGTTCTCGTGACACTGTGAGAAGCGCTCCTTTCAAGTCCGTGGCTGTGGCTTAACACTACTTTAATGTTGAAAGATACAAAATTATGCTATAGGGGTGGGTAAATATGAAAAGCATCTACCTTCCTGTTGACAAAATTCAAGGCAAAACAACTTATACGGTGTGTCACTATTGTGTTTGTGTTATGCTGGATAATGTTTAACTGGCTTTGTCAAGATTTCTTAGCATAACATTGCTTTAAAGTGAAAATTGGAAGCTACTTGCCACAGGCTAAGGATATGTCATGATGGCTGTATTGTATGTTCTGAAAAACGCCAGTCAGAATTATGTGTTTCGTCGGACGCCACAAACCAAATAAGTTACCAAAATTGTTTTATGCATTTGAGCCATTGGTGTCTTGCACTTCATTCTCTGTGGTAAATAGATCACAGGTGATAAGGTTTTGGCATGGAGATGTGCACACAGCATTCTCCAAACTAATGTTCCAGTATATAAAATTAAAAAAGTAAAAAGCAAAAAGTGTCCCAGAGATTTTTTTACAGAAGAAGAAACTTCGGAACATGTCATATGGAGTTGTTCCAGTGCACAATAAACCACACTTACCAGATCTGCCCTTAACAAAAGAGGTTGTGTTTTTCGTTCTTTTCTGAAATAATATGCCAAATGATAACAGTGAAAAAGTACTGGGGTAAAATTAATTGTGTAAAGTAAGTATTATGGACGCCAGGTATATTTTAACAGTCAGTCATTGTCCAACCCGCTATATCCTAACTACAGGGTCACAGGGGTCTGCTGGAGCCAATCCCAGCCAACACAGGGTGCAAGGCAGGAAAAAATGCCCGGGCAGGGCACCAGCCCACCGCAGGGCACACGCACACACACACCCAAATACTAGGGACAATTTAGGATCACCAATGCACCTAACCTGTATGTCTTTGGACTGTAGGAGGAAACTGGAGCACCCGAAGGAAACAGGGAGAACATGCAAACTCCATGGGAAGCAAACCCAGGTCTCCTTACTGCAAAGCAGCAGTGCTACCACTGCGCCACTGTGCTGCCCTATATTTTAACAACAAAAGATAAATGTATTTCTATTTAAAGTATTTTACAGATGGCAGAAACAACAAAACAAGATAATGAAAGCCTAAGCCAAAGCATGCAAAGGTAAGACAGTGAACAGTCTGTTTAGTTTTTGTTCTTGTTTTTGTTTTTTGGTTGCTTTTAATCATGACCTTCCTATTTTCCATGCAGTGAAATATTGGGCAGGAAGAACAAAAGAAAAAAAAAAATACAGGAAATGCATAATAGGGTATATTGGATTTTAACTTTTAATTTTGACAGGATTATTGTTTGACCACCGTGAGCATCCTCACCTTTGAGGACACAATTACTGATAGTAGTGATTGCGTTGTTCTTTATGTGTGGTAGCAGAAATCAAGCCTTGACAATAAATGGAACTAGTCTGAACAACAGTACACGTTTTCTCACTGCAGGGAACTTTTTTCAAGAACAAGGGAATATCAGAAACTTTTGAAGAATTCCTACTGTAGAAACTTAGGCCATTTGTAGTTCCTGGTATGTTTTTATCTCATAGTTCAACTAGGAACTATCGTGGGTGGGGCTTGACTTACAAATCTACTAGTAGTTTTGACTTTAGAGAGTTATTGGTGAAGATGGAGATGAATAGAGCAAAATGAATGAATAATAAGGTTCAGGCTTTATTAACTGTGATTGAGGATGATGATACTCAAAATGAATCCATCCGAAATGATAAAATGTATTTAAAAATGCTGTAACATTTTGCTGAACTGGGGATTAACTGGAAAACTAATACAAAAATGCAAAAAAAAAAAAAATTAAAGACTGTAATAGTAGAAGAGGTTCCAACAGAAAAGCAAATTATTGGCATGCTGGACACTATATTTTGTCACAAACCAGCATACTCTGGAAACAGCCCTGTAAACTCCCGATTGCACCACACTTTGTACTGCATCTCTCTTCATAGCCAAATCCCTTGTGCGGTGCGAAATGCAATGCAATGAAGCAATAATCTAATTCATGAAGTAGTGATCATTTTGAAGCAATAAGGGTGGAGTCTCCCATTAAGTCCCAAATGGGCCAAAGCAATGGGGGCTGTACCTGTGAGTGAACTACCGACCACGTCACACTTCATACTGCATCACTCTTAATAGCCACATTCCTGGGGCCTAATGCATAACGCCGTGTGTAGAATTCACACTAAAACATGGCATACAGACAAAAGCGGAAAAAATCTCTGCGTTCGCCAACTTCCATGTTCTTCCGCTACATAAATCCCAGTCAGCGTGAAAAGTAACGCATGTGCATGTGCCTGCCGCCACTCTCAAACTCCACCCAGAATTATACCTCTTTGAATATGCAAATCAATATAAATAGCCCTTAAGTGCAGCGTTCTGTGAAAAGGCAATGGCAAAAGCACGGGAGAACATAGAAGAATTTCAGCGAATACCAAGTGGAGGCAAGGAAAAACGTACTATTTGTTGGTTTTAACAGTGGTATAAAGAACAAAAGAAAGTTGATCGAGTGACATAGAGTGTTCAGAGAAACTCGAAAGCTCAAGTTCACAAAGTCGTACAGTTGTCAGATATCAAAGTCGATGTGAAAAGGTGAGTCGTAGCCCACCGTCTGAGTGTCATATGAAAGCTTATTAGGGTACAAAGAAAAGAAAAAAAAAATATGCACACAGTGGGAAAAAAGCTTGAAATGTCAACTTTAATCTTGAAATTTCCAGTTTAATCACGTAGTTTATTTTGTCATTAAAGTAGAACATCATAAACTTCATCTTAAAATCATTTAATTTACTAGTTTCTCAAATACCATCGTAACTAAAGTAGCACGTTAAATGCTTTGTTTTGTATATGTTCTTCTATGTGCTCCATGTGTGTGAATCACTGCGTGCTTCTTAAACCGGTTTTCTCTTCCTCCGACAGGACACAGAATCCATTACATTTGTGATATTACAGCTCTCTAAATAATTAAAATACTGAGATGTATACTTGATATTTTCATGATGATAGGAGTTAAAGCATGTTATTTTATGTTAGGTGTCCGGTGCTCTTTTCGATGTACATGCTTCCGTTAGGTCAGATTATCTTGGGGCATAATGTGACCTACTACAGTTATGCTGATGAAACACAACTGTATTTATCAATAGTGCTTGACAACCCCGACTCTCTTGATTCACTGATACAATGTCTTACTTGTGTTTCTGAATGGATAAGTAGTAATTTTCTCAAAGTAAATAAAGAGAAAACAGAAATTTTAGTGATTGGCAATAATGGATATAATGAGGTTATCTATACTAATAAACGGCAAAGCCCTCACTCACTCACTCACTCACTCACTCACTCACTCACTCACTGACTGACTGACTGACTCATCACTAATTCTCCAACTTCCCGTGTAGGTAGAAGGCTGAAATTTGGCAGGCTTATTCCTTACAGCTTCCTTACAAAAGTTGGGCAGGTTTCATTTCGAAATTCTACGTGTAATGGTCATAACTGGAAGCTGTTTTTCTCCATTTACTGTAATGGAGTTCAGCTGGAGGGGCGGAGTTCGTATGACATCATCACGCCTCTCACGTAATCACGCAGTACGTAGAAAGCCAGGAAGAGCTACAAAACGCGCTTTAGAAAACATGCATTATATAATTAAGAAGGCAGCGAAACAATTAGAAGCGAGCGAGTGACATATAAAACCATATTCAGCAGCTCACGTGAACTGACGCAGTGCGCAGACAAAAAGTAACAGTTCCAAAGAGTGCTGAACAAAAACTGAATTACACTGCTACGCTCAAATAGATAAACCACACGCCGTGGCGCGATACTAAAGCATTCGACCGTAGCGCCCACGTCCGAGGTTCGATTCCCGAGAGGGGATGCACTAAGTATGTACGCGCGCTTCTCGATTTATTTTAACCTCGCATCCCCTTAGTTTGAGACGTATGAAAACACATGCGGTTAACGCAGAAAGACAGATCACCTATTCACCTATTGAAGCTTCATGAATAATGGATACTTTATTCGCGATCAATGATTTGTTTTGGTAAAGCCATACTCAGTGTATTCATTAGATGAACGGTAAAAAAAGTAAGAGCGAGGGGATGGTAACTTACTGAAGCACACAAGCAAAACCACAATAGCACGCGGGCTCGATGTACTGACTTGCGCGATCACATTCCAAAAAATATTTCTTTTCAAGTTC
>JANRMT010028174.1:75960386-75973575 GCA_026402145.1 Polypterus bichir lapradei
AAATGAAATTATATATATATATATATATATATATATATATATATATATATATATATATATAGAGAGAGAGAGAGAGAGAGAGCACTTCTTTTTCTGAACAAAATCACTGAAGTGTTTCCCCCATAATCTCTTTTTTACCTTAGTGAAATTACTGTACTCTCCCCACTAACACGTTCACTCATCAGTCATTGCCATCCCTGTCATGCTTTCATGTTTACCCCTGTCTTTCTTTTTATGATTCTGCTGTTCAGTCTAACCTGCCCTAATGTTTGCATTATGTGACCATCAAGAGCATCTTTTCAACTAAAAAATGGAGAAATTTAAAAACACTGAAAAGAATTAATTGCTTTGGGACAAGTGAGGGTCAAACTATAAAGTGAACTTTTGTTAAAGTAGTGAACCAGAAATCTCTATTCACAAACATGCAATTCTTAAATAACAAACTTTTGCTTTTACATTTTTAGGAAAGTCCTTCCTTTAATTTTTAGGCTTTTGGTTGTTAAATAAGCTACATCTGATATGTCATCAATCAGTGCATGTGCGACATAGTACATCCTTGGATGCAATGTGAACTGAAACACTGCATGGTGTCATCAAGGCAGTAATAAACAAAAGAATGGAAAAGTTAATAAAGTTATTTTTTAAAGTAAAGAAAAAACATCAATTCAGAAACTGCACCAAAATACATTTATGTTGCTGGACATCCCAATACATTGCTACTTGTGCTTTTTCCTCACCCTAATTCTCCATGTTCTGACTTTGCGTTTAGTTTTACTTTATTTTTTCCTAAGTCAGTACCCATTTTGAAACTCTGTTTTCTGGTGTCATTACTAACTCTCATTCAGAAATTGTTGTGTTTCTTACTTTAGATACTACTCAATTATATTTTTTGTAACTGCAGTCTGAATGAGAACATCACTGTACTATTAGTTCTGCTTTTGATTTCAAGGGTGGAAGCCGTACACAGATCAAGTCTTAGGGCTCATTTATACTTCACGCTCAGAATGTGTACGTGCACGCATAATGGCTGCCACACGTTCCCAGCGTTCACTTGGTGCATCCTCTGAGCAGGTCCTAGAAAATGAACGTGACACGTGTGCAAGTTGCAGTACTAGCAAAAAGTCGGGGGGCACAGTGTGATAAAAGTTGGAATGTCACATTAGAGTCTCTGTTTACTATCTACATGTGACACAAAAAGCCGCTTTGCAGATCCTACGGGATCAATGTGCCTGCTCCAATGTTAGATAAATGATTCGATGTGGTCAAGCAGAATGCCGACATACAAATGCGTTTGTTGTGCTTTTATATTCAAGCATTGCATATTCCCCATCGTAATGACACAATACATTTTAAAAGTGTCACATACCATCGTCTGTGCCAGTTTTGCAACAGGTACACATGTCGTAAATGTAGGAAGGACGGTCCTTGCGTGTGTGAACTGTTAACATTTGAATTTGATGATTGCATATAGCACTGAACTGACCTCATAAAAGGTCATAAAATGAATAATTCCAAATATCATATATACCTACGTATGTTTTTTTTTTTGACATCATAAACCATAGGGTGCATACTAATTCTGCATGAGCAGGAACACTCAATAAAACTGAATAAAAAAAAATAAAGTGACGGTGAGATACGAATAAGGCAGATTCACCAGCGTTTTGTGTGTCAGCTTTTGCAGAATGTCCAGTTCCATTGCCTCAAAACACTACTCACATCTACAGTTATTCCCAGTTTCAAATAAAAACTAACAGCGTCAGATCCCTAGGGCGGTAGTATGTATCATGATTGTAACTGAGAGAAAAAAAAAGGTAACTTTTACAAGTACAGTACTATAAATGTACACGATCTGTTACAGACACAAACCAAATGTATGTGTGTACTGTATAATATTAACAATAAAAGTAGCTCACTACTGAAAATAGCAAATATAGGAGTCAGTCAGGATCGAACTGGGGACACTTGATTACAAGTCAGCAAATCTTACCGCTACGCCACAGAAGCTGCAGTATTGGCCTTGGACCTTTTGTGAAAGTGTTTATTTAATCTTTGGAATCCAGGCTTCACATATTCTATAGTTTATGCCTACATTTTGTAACATTTATTACTAAAATATGAAAAAGTTTCTGTTTTAACAATGTGTTTACACATATTACTGTAGAAACGGAACACACATGAAATGCATGTGTTCCAAATAACGATCTATTATTCCCACTCTAAAACTCCAGCACTTCACTCCCAGATAATCAAACAAGGCATTGAACATTGTGAACGTTCTGGGGGGATGGAATAGTAGGCTGCTTGCTGCTTGTCTTAATCGGCACATTTACAGGACAAAAGACGTTTTCGGAAAGGTGCAAACAGATTGGGGGGGGGGGCAGACTTACAAGTTTTCTTGTGGGCTCTGATAATTCTAGTGTTAACAGAAATTTCCATGTGCTACCTGAAACAATAACTTTTGTTTAATATTTTGGAATTTGACACTAGAATGAGGAGCGATTAATTTGACCATGACTCAGTGGCAGCTTGCTGAATAAATATTTATATATGATGTTTAGAGAGGACCAATAAGGTACTCTTCTGTTTGTTAACCAGTGTTTTCCTGAATAAATATGAAAGCCTACATATAGAAACTTGGTGGCAGTGGTATCTGAGTTTATTGAATTTCAGCAAAACTGAGAGGAAAACCATTTGGACTAGCATAAGCTATAGTACATGGGACATAGATGTTACTTAGGGCTACTTTCCAGGAGGATTTCTTTTTAACCATAAAGTTGACCACCTTTCTGTTTTGGAGTAACATTACTTATAGATGACAGGGATTACAATTATTGCCTTAGCAGAGATGGAAAGGGAACTGAGTTTGGATTTTACCTGGAGAAGATGGAGAATAAAGATTGTACAGTAGATCTGTAAAACAGATGAACACCAAGTGAAATGTTAACATTATCTAATTGACAGAAGTGAGACAAAGAGCGGTTCAATAGACCTCCTATGATGAATAAAAAATTTGGCATTTTCCCTTGCCTGGACGCGGGTCACCGGGGCCCCCCTCTGGAGCCAGGCCTGGAGGTGAGGCGCGATGGCGAGTGCCTGGTGGCCGGGCCTGCACCCATCGGGGCCGGGCCCCTTCTCATGGGCTCACCACCTATGGGAGGGGCCAAGGAGGTCGGGTGCAGTGTGAGTTGGGTGGTGGCCGAAGGCCGCGACCTTGGCGGACTGATCCTCGGCTACAGAAGCTGGCTCTTGGGATGTGAAATGTCACCTCTCTGAAGGGGAAGGAGCCTGAGCTAGTGCGTGAGGTCGAGAGGTTCCGGCTAGATATAGTCGGGCTCACCGCAATGCACAGCTTGGACTCTGGAACCAATCTCCTTGAGAGGGGCTGGACTCTCTACCACTCTGGAGTTGCCACCGGTGAGAGGCGCTGAGCGGGTGTGGGCATACTTATTGCCCCCCAACTTGGAGCCTGTACATTGGGGTTTACCCCGGTGGACAAGAGGGTAGCCTCCCTCCACTTTTGGGTGGGGGGACGGGTCCTGACTGTTGTTTGTGCGTATGCGCCGAACAGCAGTTTGGAGTACCCACCCTTTTTGGAGTCCCTGGAGGGGGTGCTAGAGGACATATCTTCTGGGGACTCCCTCGTACTGCTGGGAGACTTCAAAGCATTCGTGGGCAATGACAGTGAGACCTGGAAGGGCGTGATTGGGAGGAATGGCCCCCCGATCTGAACCCGAGCGGTGTTTTGTTATTGGACTTCTGTGCTCGTCACGGATTGTCCATAACGAACACCATGTTCAAGCATAGGAGTGTTCATATGTGTACTTGGCACCAGGACACTCTAGGCCTCAGTTCAATGATCGACTTTGTGGTTGTGTCGTCGAACTTGCGGCCACATGTCTTGGACACTCAGGTGAAGAGAGGGGCAGAGCTGTCAACTGATCACCACCTGGTGGTGAGTTGGCTTCGATGGTGGGGGAGGATGCCGGTTAGGCCTGGTAGGCCCAAACGTGTTGTGAGGGTCTGCTGGGAACGTCTGGCAGAGTCCCCTGTCAGAAGTAGCTTCAACTCCCACCTCCGAAAGAACTACATGTGTTTTGTGGACTTGGAAAAGGCGTTCGACCGTGTCCCTCGGGGAATCCTGTGGGGGGTGCTCTGGGAGTATGGGGTACCGGACCCCCTGGTAAGAGCTGTTCGGTCCCTGTAAAACTGGTGTCAGAGCTTGGTCCGCATTGCCGGCAGTAAGTCGAGCCCATTTCCAGTGAGAGTTGGACTCCGACAGGGCTGCCCTTTGTCACCGATTCTGTTCCTAACTTTTATGGACAGAATTTCTAGGTGCAGCCAGGGTGTTGAGGTGGTCCAGTTTGGTCGACTCAGGATTGGGTCACTGCTTTTTGCAGATGATGTTGTCCTGTTTGCTTCATCAAGCCGTGATCTTCAGCTCACTCTGAATCGGTTCGCAGCTGAGTGTGAAGCGGCTGGGATGGAAATCAGCACCTCCAAATCCGAGACCATGGCCCTCAGCCGGAAAAGGGCGGAGTGCCCTCTCAGGGTTGGGGGAGAGATCCTGCTCCAAGTGGAGGAGTTCAAGTATCTCGGGGTCTTGTTCACGAGTGAGGGAAGAATGGAGTGTGAGATCGACAGGCGGATCAGTGCAGCGTCCGCAGTGATGTGGGCTCTGCATCAGTCTGCCGTGGTGAAAAAGGAGCTGAGCCATAAGGCAAAGCTCTCAATTTACCAATCGATCTATGTGCCTACCCTCACCTATGGTCATGAGCTATGGGTAGTGACCGAAAGAACGAGATCGCGAATACAAGCGGCTGAAATGAGTTTCCTCTGCAGGGTGTCTGGGCTTTCCCTTAAAGATAGGGTGAGAAGCTCAGTCATCCAGGAGGGGCTCAGAGTAGAGCCGCTGCTCCTCCGCATCGAGAGGAGTCAGATGAGGTGGCTTGGGCATCTGATCAGGATGCCTCCTGGACGCCTCCCTGGTGAGGTGTTCCAGGCACGTCCAACCAGGAGGAGGCCCTGGGGAAGACCCAGGTCACGCTGGAGAGACTATGTCTCCCGGCTGGCCTGGGAATGCCTTGGGATTCTCCCGGAAGAGCTAGAAGAAGTGGCCAGGGAGAGGAAAGTCTGGGCCTCTCTGCTCAAGCTGCTGCCCCCGCGACCCAACCTTGGATAAGCGGAAGAGGATGGATGGATGGATAATTGACAGAAAAGGCAGAGAAGTTTAACATACACTTTGTAATCATAATGAAAGATGATGTTCTAGTATAATGATGAATTTTGCAATCCCAAGAAAAACAAGATGATAGAAGCTTTTGTTTTCATGCAAATGTGGCCAAAACGAGAGCCTTGACAAATATTTTAAAAAATTGAGAACTCTTGCAGCCAACCATAAATTCAGTGAGATCACAGATTCTCTTTGTGGGATATGGGACTTTTTAAGAGAGTGTCTACTCAGAGAGGCTGATATTGTGTGAGATAAAGGTATACAGATAGAAAGAGCTGCAGAGATGTTGAGGCAAAGAGCTAAAGACCTAAGCATCAGTCATGCCATGTGGTCAAAAAAGAATGTAAGAGGAAAAAGAGGCCTCCTTAGTAAGCTGTACATCAATCTGTGCAGATATCATATAATGAAACATCACCTAAAGAAAGACAGAGTAGTGTTTTAGGCAAAAGTGTAAATTGTGTGTGGACAAGCAACCAGCTTGAGGCAATAAAAATACAGGGAAAAACAAAAAACAGCAGACTCCTGGGAACAGTGGCGGGGAGCATTAACATCATGGGAGCTAAACGTGTATCATGCATAGCTCTTTATGCAGTCATGCAGGTAAACAAAATGGCAGTACATTTTCAAATTAATTGTCATGCTAACAGTAACGCAATTCCAGCAAATATAATGAAGGACCAATTGCTGCAGTCTTGCCACTAGGTCTTCCAGGTACAACAATCTACCAATCTACACAGTGGAAAAAGATACAAATGGGTTTATAAAACATAAGTAAAAAATAATCTTGAAGTTTTCATTCCAACCAATTTTTTAAAATTAAGATTAATCCTTGCTGAACATGGAACACTTTCAATTAATTGGCTTGCTTCAGCTCTCTTATTGTATTCACAGAGATGTCAAACAGTGCAGGTTGTACCTGTCTATGAAATTTATATAAATCATCACAGCTTACAGAGCACAAATGTAGATTCTGCTTCTACCTCAGTGTTAGACAACCCTTTAGAAAGTAACTGTGACCACAGATTTTCATTATAATTATTTTTTTAATCAGAATTGAATCCTTACTGTTACTGGATCATGTCAATTAATTAGGAGACTTATTCTTACTATCATTGTATAATAACTGCCATCTATTATTTCACTTCCACCAGCACACTTTATCAATATAATCATCTACAGTTTTAGAGATGAAGATGTCAAATTTCTAATTAAATCAAGCAAGCCATGGGCTCACAAATTCTGTACTGAAAATTAATCAGTCATCTCATCAGCTATTACCTTTTCTGTATTTCTGTAAAATTCTAATAGATGTATACAGTATCTCTGTTTATTTCATTTGGACATTATAATAATTTGGTTTCTTTCTTGGCCCATTGTAGTCTGTTCTTGTTCTTTCTTTTTAAAACACAGTATTATGTCATAATTATATGAATCTGCAAATGACACTGGGTCATGTCATGCTATCAACTTACAAAAGAAGATTATTGTCAATGTAACACAGGACATGTCAGGTGCATACAGAACCAAGAATGAAAAATAAACTGCTTTTCACAAAATTATGAATTTATTAATTAAAATGTTATCTGTATTGTCACATACTTGATGACTAAGTTAGAGTGGTCTGATTGACAGATTTCATATTAAATAGAATGAATTACCTAAAATCATTACTCTCTTGCTATCTTTGCAATCAGTTTTGGTTATTAATGTTACTGCATTTGAATACACTATCAATATCATTTTTTAAAACATGGCAAGGAAAGGTGGAACTTAAAAATAATTGTGCTCATTTAAAAGCATGTTTCAGAGAATGGCAGAAGAGGAAAATGGGCAGTTTCTTCAAACAGTAAGCATAACAAAAACTTCTAAGAAGCTGATCCAAATAAAAAATATTTAACTACAATATTAATCAAAAAAGAGAGCAAATATGTGACTGAAAGGAAAGCAAGAAAGTTAACATTGACTAGGGTCATTAAGCAAACCCCAGTAAACTTGATGGCATATTAACAAAAAATATTTTTTATACTTGGGAAACGTGTGGTATAGCAGGTTCACAGCTCATGTCAAAGGACCATTTTTAAAATAAATAATCACCACACTTGCGGTTTAGCGAGGGGGCATGGTTATGTGTGGCTGAAGTGGTTCCTGGGGTGATTTGTGGTGCCGGCGAATCTCACTTAAGTGCACAGGTGAGGAGTCGTCCGCATCTGTAATTGTTCCCGGGAGCCGCTGATTGCCACAGGTGAATCACGTCCCCGTCATAAATAAAAGCGAGAGGCGGCTAGGAGGAGAAGAAAAAAGGAAGGAAAAAGAAAGACAGAGGTTGCAGGAGAGTGGGAAGCGACGAGGAGGAGAGAGAGCCAGTGCATGCGAGTTAAGGCTCACAGGCAGGCAGCTGGACAGTTGAGCCCTAGCAGGGGTGTTTGGCCAACACCTAGGGCAGTTGGAAGTGGTCGCTTCCGCCGAGCATTTTATGGAGGAACGGGAGTGACCTGCAGTAGGACGGCTGGCCGCGTAAGGCTGAGAAGGCAGCAGGAGTCGGGAGGCTTGGGCAGTGAATTCCCTGACGTGAGCGTCCTGGTTGTTAGGGAACCTAAGTCTCAGTCTGGGGGACTGCAAACGAAGCCAGGGATTGGGAAGCCTCCAGACCAGTAGAGTGGAGAGAAGGCCAGCTGCTGGTAGGGTGAATCACCTGTTGCGGGGCCCAGATGGGAGAAGCAGAGGAGCCACCAGGTAGAAGACACCGGGCTTTGTTTTTTTAAAGGACTGCTTCCAGCATTGTTTTAACATCGTTTTTTTAAAGACTTTTTTTCTATTGAATTTTTAACCTCCACTTCACAACCATTTTTATGGATTATTTATTTTTGGAAATTGATACACTGCACTTTGTTTGGACACTGTTTTGTTGTTGTTTTTAATGAAAGCACTTTTGCACCATCCCCTTTTCTCTATTTGTTGTGCCTCACTGCCGAGCCCATCGGTAACATTACCGATGGTGACAGGTTCAAGGGCTCCCAGAATCTAGATGGGAGCATGGAGTGAACCTACATTTTCACATTTGGTGGCAGCGGTGGGATGAGCTGGCAGTGGGGACTAAAGAGGAGACGGAGCAGCAAGCGGGATTGGTGCCAGATGTTTTTAAAGATCCCACGGACTCAAGCGGAGGAGGACATTTTAAAGGACAGAGCTTTTTTAATGGACATTTTTTTATTGATTGTTTTAATTGTCATTTTAAAGTTCATATTCTTTTAATGTCCTGTTTTTACAAGGGGGGGCTTGGGTTGGTTTTATTGTGAGATTTGTTTTAGTGCTTTTATTTTTTTTTAGTGCAGTGTAGATGTAGTGTGGCCGAGCTGTGGACCTGGGTCGCCAGTTGCACAGGGTTGGCAGTGGCATGGAGCCTTCCCGTGCAGCTGGTGGCTTATGGGGGTGGAATGTGGTATAGCAGGTCCACAGCTCATGTCAAAGGGTCATTTTTAAAATAAATAATCACTGCACTCATGGCTTAGCGAGGGGCATGGTGATGTGTGGCTGAAGTGGTTCCTGTGGTGATTTGCAGTGCGGGCGAGTCTCACTTAAGTGCATTGGTGAGGAGTTGTCTGCATCTGTAATTGTTCCCAGGAGCCGCTGATTGCCACAGGTGAATCACATCCCCGTCATATTTAGAAGTGTGAGGTGGCTAGGAAGGCGGACAAGAAAAAGGAAAGATAGAAAAGAGACGGAGGTTGCAGGAGAGTGGGAAGCAGAGAGGAGGAGAGAGAGCCGGTGCGAGCAAGTGATCGAGCGAAGGCTCGCAGGCAGGCAGCTGGACAGTTCAGCCCTAACAGGGGTGTTTGGCCAACACCTAGAGCAGTTGGAAGTGGTCGCTCCCGTTGAGCATTTTATGAAGGAACGGGAGTGACCGGCAGGAGGACGGCTGGCCGCGTAAGGCCGAGAAGGCAGCAGGAATTGGGAGGCTTGGGCAGTGAATTCCCTGACGTGAGCATCCTGGTCGTTAGCGAGCCGTCTTGGTCTGGAGAGCACAACTGAAGACAGGGATCGGTAAGCCACCAGACCAGTTGAGTAGTGAGAAGGCCAGCTGCAGGAACTCCTCTATTGAGAAGCCTGATGGAAGAAGCAGGGGAGTCGCCAGGTAAAAGACACTGGGCTTTGGATTTTTAAAAGGACTGCTTCCAGCATTATTTTAACCTCATTGTTTTAAAGGATTTTGTTTTTCTATTTATTGAATTTTAATCTCCACTTCACAACTGTTTTAATGAATTATTTATTTAAAGATTTGATGCACTTCACTTTGTTTGAACACTTGTTTTTGTTTGTTGTTTTCAAATAAAAGCACTTTTCACTTTTGTACCATCCCCTTGCTAAGTTGTGCCTCACTGCCGAGCTCATCGGTAACATTACCGATGGTGAAGGGTTCAAGGGCTACCAGAAGGCAGACGGGAGCGTGAAGCGAACCCACATTGTCACAACATGTACAAATAAAATGCTTAGTCACATGTAATATGGATATCTACAGAGGACTGGGGGCAACAATGACATTAACTGTATGCGTCTAAATCTTATGAGAAGTATAGATAGACAACTTAAAAACAGAAAGTATGTCTATGCAATTTTTAATTACACATCTTATATGGGTTTTGAAAAGAGAAATTGATTAGAAGAGTCCAGTTGCACAAGTCCTTGGAAATATATTTGAACTTAATGAACTTCAGGATATTCTCATTTTAAATCAAACAGAACCTCACCTGCAGTGGGTGCACCAACACCTATTTCTGGAGTCAGGCCTGTAATGTTTGCAGGCAAGCACCTGATGGCTATGTGACCCACATAAGCAACTTGGGCTCAATCTGAAAAGGCAGTGTTGAGCCAACAGTGTGGGCTCATCACTCACAGCGTGAAGAATAAGGGTTGGGTAATATATATAAAAGTGGATTGGACCTAGGTTTAGCAAACCTTCTCTGTGGAAAGTGTCTCTTGGCAGATGGGGTAAAAGAAGCTGGAGCTTGTGCAAGAGTTTGAAAAGTACCACCTAGACTCACTTCTAAATGACTTGTCAATTGACAATGGCTTCCTTCTTATTGTTGTGCCATGGGGGAGGCATGTGAGGATAAACAAAGAATCACTTTTCCCCGGCTGGAGCTGTAGAGCTGGTGGTTGTTTTGTTGAATGAGAGATTCATCTGATCTCAGCCTTACATTCTGGATACTTTGGTAGAAGGAAGTGTTAAGTGGCCAGTTTCTGGTGAGCTGGTACAGAGGGATAGAGAGCCTGCTGGACAAATGCTGAAAACCCAAACTTTTAGTGAGCATTTACTGGGAGCAACTAACTGATGCCACTGTTTGGCATGCGTTCAACTCTTACTTCTGGTAAACCTTCTTTTGCATCTCAGTAGAAGTCAAAGAGTCTTAATGGGCCATAAGGAGATGTAACCAAGAACAAAGAAGGTTATTTTTGCCTGTCATGGTAGCATTGCTATGCCCTATTGGTTAACATCACTGGTAAGGGAAGCTATCAACTAGCAAAAACAGGCCTTCTGTGCAATATTAGTTGGGATTTTCTCCAGAGTGGACTAACAAACAGAGGCATCCAGGTACAGCTACAGCAGTGGTTAAAGCAAAAATGTGTGTGTTGATGGAGTTCGGTGAGGCTAATGGAGTATTTCTTTCAAATGGCCTCAAAGACGTTCTGTCAAGCCAATTGAGGACTCAAGAAGGGTACACGGAACATCGTAAAGACTTTTCTCACCAATGGTGGGGAAAAGTGGCAGAAGTGATTTAAAAGCTATGTAGTGGTAATTCTGCAGTTGTTGAAAAGATCTGTCCTAAAAGCACTGGAAATTATGGGAGATACATGAAGATTTCTTATTCTGACTGTAGGCTAAAGAATATTTTAAAAAAATAAACCTAAAATATGGGCAATTGTGAAATGTCAGGAGTAGGTATTTTACTCCTGAAAATTCATCTTTAAACATTTTAAAATGATAACCAAGCAATCTGACTCTGTTTTCTGAGCAACAAATTAAAAGAATTATTATGACCTGTTTTCTGCATTTTCTGCTTATTATGGCCTAACTTAGTGTTTAATGAACAGCAGAATATCTTTGTATTTTTACAGTATCCAAACTGCTGTACTAAAAGTAAAATTTTCACTGCCCTCATTTTTCCTCTCCCTTTCTGGTAACCAGAATTTTATAGAGCTAAACAGGGAGCAGGTGAATGCAGCTGGTCATTTTGAGGACATGTGCACTGCATCCCTTCCTAAAAGCAGACATTGTGCATTATGTCATCTTAAGTCTTACCTGCACAAGATATTGCCAATGGTGGATTACTCTAGGCTTTCACGAAACTGAGTGGTAAAAAAAAATGGTAAACATTTAGTAGATTGCTGGTGTATTGTATGTTTCTTCTTCAGTCTGGCTAGATCGCCAAACCATGATAAATAAGAATGGAACATATTGATTGAAACACAAATTCAAAAAATGTACATAAAACATGTTATCATCTTCTAATATATTTCATACCATTCTTGTTCATCATTTGAGGGGAACAATATGTTGCATGTTGGTACTAAGAATAAAATCAGTAACTGTAAAATGTCATGTTAAATTTGAGCAAAAAAAGTTATCCTCCAGTCTAGGTAACATAACAGTGTAGAAATTGTGTGTATATGTTAATGATTAGCCTAAGTATCAGTAGTAACTAAGAACTAAATTTAAAATGTGCAGTCAGGTTTAGCAGTCTAGACTAATGGTTATATAGTTTGTTTCAAGCTATCAGGGAGCAATCTATTTTTTTAATACTAATTATCTTTTAGGTATTATTACACATAAAAATAATCTGTTAGTCTATTAAAAGAACCTAATACACTTTATCTAAATTACATTAGTCAAGAATATTTTTAAACAAGTTTGCTTTAAAAAGGCATATAAATAAAATGTGTGGTCACTCATTTTACTATTATTATTTTTTTTAGTGTATGTTAGAATGGGTAAATGCAGTCATGCTAAGCATGTCCTAAGAAGTAAACTGCTCAAATGAAGAGGTGTTCAATAGAAGTGATAAAAGTAACATTAAATGAACTGGAGAAACAAAGGCCTAAAAAATCAATATATGTACTGGTGATCTGAAGATTGATTGAATCAGTAAATGAACTGGTGGACTGGTTTACTGCATGAAATCTTAACTGAACTGTTTCAGAATTACTGCCCTAGTTATGGAGCTGTCAGCAGATCAGAAGTAAGGCAATCTGCTGAGCTGCTTGCACAAATGTGTACATGCAACCAACATTACATGCTGCATTTTGTGTGACTAAAAATTTGAAACGTGAATCCATCCCTTCATTTTCTTAAGTTGAATATACATGTTAAGGTCATAGAGCAATCGTAGCCTATTACAGCATCATAATCAAATTTATTTATTTTTTTATAGGAAAAGTGTTTTTTTAATTCCATTTTATTTTTGTCATGCAGCAATATTACAAACGTTTGCTTGCCACAGGGGGCTGGAAAGAGACTTCTTATTAATCAGTGTTTTAAATGAAACAGTCAGTAGTGAATCAATGATAAGTAAAAGGTGCTGCTTATGATTGAGTTTACTATATAAGATGTTAAATTTAAACTTATCTATTTATACAATGTTTCTGCTTGGGTATAATTTTAAACTTGAGCAGGATGCACTCTCTTTATTGTAATATGAGGACAGTTTTTCTAAATGATTTGAATAGTAAAAAAATGCATCACCACTCTAAAATATGCAATACAGTACATCAATTTTATATTGTAGAAATATATAAAATAAAACAATGTTGCATACCTAAGGGAAGTAAATCCTATTTATGTAATTACTTATTTTAAAAGCTTCTGTAAAAAGCCAAATTTCCTTAAGAGGACAAATAAAGATCTATCTATCTATCTATCTATCTATCTATCTATCTATCTATCTATCTATCTATCTATCT
>JANRMT010028174.1:75973585-75987033 GCA_026402145.1 Polypterus bichir lapradei
TCTATCTATCTATCTATCTATCTATCTATCTATCTATCTATCTATCTGTCTGTCTGTCTGTCTGTCTGTCTGTCTGTCTGTCTGTCTACATTATTCATGTTGTGGAGAACAAATGTTATTTTCAAGGAGGTAGGAGGGAAGTTTGCCTCAGAGAGCAGGACAGTTTTTTTGGGAGATGGAGGTCTTTTTGGCAGTGGTTAGGAAAGAGCCTGGAGGTTTGCCAGAGGAAAGCTAGCATTTTGTCAGATGGACACTGTATACTGTCTTGGTCTCACTTCCATACTTGCTTGCGGTGGCTTAGTGATGGCAAACACTTAGCCATTATATGAAGCCTTTAAATTGTGGGAGTCACAAACATGGTGAGAGTGAGACCTTCAAAGGTTAGCCACATTGCAGTTCTGGGTCTTCATGGACTAACCCAGAAGAGTCTTGCACCAATTAAGCTACTCCTCACTGCTAACTGCTATCTTTCAGCCTAGTTGGCCATAAACAGTGAGAGCTGTCAAAATAGCTAGAAAATTCCAAAATAAAACAAAAGTCCCCACAATGAGGTAGCTGGCTATAAACTCCCAGCTTGTGCACAATAGGGCACAAAAAGAATCTTTAAAAATGGAAAATCTCTTTAAGAAAATAGAAAAGTATAACATGAAAGCTCAAAAGAGTTGCCTAAAAGCTAGTCCTAAGCAGTCTTAAGATCAGAATCCAAGAACAGAGCAGAAATATACTGTATGTCAAAAACCAGTAAATCCACAAGAAAACAATCCAAGCAACTCCAAAAAACCTCACTACTTGACTGCTGGGCCTCACTTCACACTGAAAATGAATCCTCAGAAGGAGGACTCGGGAGTTGTGACATCAGTGTGGCCACACCTAATGAGGCTCCACCCACAAAACACAGAAAATGGAGGCACATTTCAGAAGACAGAACAGAAATAACAAATAGTAAGTGAAATTAACAAAAAAAACGTAACAACATGAAAAATAATAACTTAAAATTAACAACAACAGTAAAACACAAAAAAAACACAAATTCAAATTGATATGTACTTTAGTATTACTTTTTCAAACAAACAAGTTAATAGAAGAGTCCCTAAATGGAATTACATTTTTATTAATGGCAAAATTTAAAACCAATTTAATAACATATGCTATTGTCAGATGATCAGGGAAGAGGGGAACTCAAAAACTTCAGCCAACAGGATGCTGGAGAAAATAAATATCCAGGGGTTCCAAGTACAAAAGACCAGCACCTCCATAAAGTTCATAAATATCAGAAAGTTGTACGCATTATTACAATGATGCACCATCCTAAAAAGAGTTGATGCAACAGGTCTCATCTGTACTGGAGTAGCCATATTCCTCCTAAAATCAAAAAAGGCTGCAAAGGGCTTTGTCCAGGTGGCAAAGAATACACATTAGAACAGTAGAACAATCTACAGTAGTCAAGAGCAGGCCATTCAGCCCAACAAAGCTCACCAGTCCTATCCACTTAATTCTTCTAAAAAAACATTAAGTCGAGTTTTGAAAGTCCCTAAAGTCTTACAGTCTACCTTACAGTCTAAGCTACTTGGTAGCTTATTCCAAGTGTCTATGGTTTTCTGTGTAAAGAAAAACTTTGTAATGTTTGTATGAAACACAACACATGATAAAGGTCTTATGTAGCTTTCTTTATTCTTTACAGCATCACAAGAAGCTCCACAGTGCATTGACCAGTTGGCAGGAGCATAGGACCACCAGCATTGAAAACTGAAAAAAGAAAGCATGGTAATTAGTGAAAAGATTTTAAGTATGTGATACTTCAGTACTGACTGTATTATAATCGATTACAACAACCACCCCCTGGCCTTAATTCTGTGGTCATCTAGTTAAATCTTTCTAGTCTTATCCTTTTCTGTTACCCAATTCCCAGTACTTCTGGTTTTGACCAAACATTTGTATGCTTTGCTTGATTTGTATTAGGCAACCACATTGGTAGGCACCAAAGCATCTTTCAATAGCATTCAACACATGAAAAGATGACACCTGGGACATGGCACCAGTAATCAATAGCAAACCTCGCCAATTTAGAATTACCAGTCAATATGACCAACATGAATGTGCAATGTGCGAGAAAACTTACATGGGAAGCATGAGAACACGGAAGCTACATGCAGAATGTGCTCTGGCAATATTTAACCCAGCATTACATACTGCACTGCCTGCATACATAATCAGATTTAAACAAATTAAAAAATGAATGTAAAAATTTACCAAGGAAAACCAAACACATTACATTTTTGCATTTTTCTATCTAAAGAAACTGTATTTGTACCATATATAGGATGTTATTTTAAGTAATAAAGAAGAATATAAATGCATTTTTTTTAACAAACCGTAACAGATCAATGACCTAGTCATAAGTAAAACTGTTCTATACCAGAAAGTTTCAGACTTCCAATTGCTTAATTTTAACCTGTAGTGTACATTATCATTTTATATTTATCATTTTTTTAATTCTTTGTTCTTTTTTTCCACCAGAAACACTAGTGGCCTTTTCAGCTCTAGATTATGGCTTCCTGAAACTCTCATTCAAAAGCAGTTGATTGCAATCAGACTGTCTTACAAGTAAAAGGCCTCTAGCATTCACATAATATTTCTTAGGACAGAATTATATTTATCTGTCATACGTGGACTGCTCAGCTTTACGTGTGTATGCATTTTGCAGGCATTTGGAAATGTAAAAGACAGCTCCTAGTGCATTTAAGGTTCGTTTCTGCAGCTCTGAAAATACTAATGCCATATATACATGCACTTTTAATAATTGCATCTGGACCACTGTATGGGAAAATGGAAGCATACTTCTTTTCATGTTAACTTACCCTTTTTATCTCAAAAGCAATATTTGTCAAGCCTCTAAAATGCTGCGAGTAATGTTAGCACTTTGTCATGTGCTTGACTTCCCTCCAACAGAGCAAAGCACATTCTACTGTCCACAAATATTCCCTTCATTATTGCCTAATTACATGCAAATTTCATAAAATGAATGAGTTTTAAGTACTTGTCAACCTGTCATCCTAAGAATATTGAAACATTCTGACTGCTAGATAAACAATCAACAATAATCACTCTATGCAAATTTGATATTTTCTGCACAATTATCAAAAACTATAAATAACTGGACACAAAGACATTTGGCATTTGTTCAGTTTTTCAGCAGATATTGATGCAAATGAAAAGTTCTTTAGCATATAATTGATTCAAAAAGAGCTCTCCCTATTCCAGTAAATTCTTTTGTGCTCAGTTGCTTTAATTTGGAGACATGATGGGGGCTCAAACTGAATGAATTAGAGAGTGTGCTTGAAAGATAAATTAGTGACCCCCCTGTCTCTTTGTTTCATCTTTAATAAGTAAGTAAACTCAATGATTGTCAGCTCAGTTTTAAATTTAAATGCATAAGACCATATACATAATACCAATTACTACACCTAAGCGGCATGCTTACGAGACTGAAATCAGAAGGTACCTTGAATTTGTTGTTTTTAATCAGTGATTCCATCTGATAACAGGCTTTTAATATCACTTTTTATTAACATTTTTTTCTGAAACATGTTATGCTTTAGCATGCAAAATGTCCATAAATAAAAAGAAAACGATAAATAAAAAGAATATACAGTACAGTGATTTGATATTAGAAATGTAATTATCGTCAAAAGAAACTAAATTCACAAATAGAAAGGCAGAAACTATGAGAACGTGATTTTTTTATTTTGTTCTTGTACACAGAACTAGTAATGAAGAGCGGATGAAGGCATATTTACTTTTAATAGTGGTTAGGTAAAGTGAATTAAACTTACCAGAGTGTGCTACTCTTTGAAGTCACTTGATTCAAGTGGAAATTACTGACATCTTCAACACCCACATGTCATAGTCCTGGTTAATACTAAAGATCTTAAGTTTGCAAACAATTTTTTCTTTTTATTTCTCTTTTCTTTTTTATCACCTGAAACCTATATAATTCATTTCCTTGATTCACCTATTCACTTTATGCCTTTCCTTTCTTGAAACGTATCAAATAAACAAGTGCCTTTCATTGTCTGGAAGAAGCATCACTTTAGGAAAGCAGCATGAAGTAGATGAATGAAATGTGTTATATCAAAGTAAACTCACTGATCAAACAGAATGTAACTAAGCAATAAATAACTTATCACATAAGAAGTTAAAAACTGTTTTAAAATTAATTTGTTCTCAAACAAATTGATCATGAAACTACAGTACTTTAGGAGTTGAAAACCATATTAAAAACAATAAAGCTTCCTTTTCATTTATTTTGCAAATATTTTTATCTAAGTGAATGACAAATCAAAAGGGTACAGTAACATTGCTTCCACACATATACTGTACGATCAAAGCAATTTCAGATTAAGTGACTGGATTTTTAGTTACTTATGACAACTGAACCAGGAACCAGTATAGTGCGATAAATTCTGATTAATCTGAATCAGCCTCACTATTCTAAATACTGAGTTAATAGATACCACAGTGGCACGCTGGTCACTAGTCTACTGGACAGCTCTAAAGTTCAAATCCTACCTTTGTGAGTGTAAATATATATGTATGTATATAGCATAGCAACAAAAATAAATATGAGCTTATTATGAATTTTACATTATTATAACATTCAGATTAAATTGTGATGCAATGAGAAGAAATATTATTGTTCTTTATAGATAAAGAAAATGTGCTATTTTACCTAACACTACTTTTTGCTAGTTTTTGGTTACTGTACTTAGTCATTTTGAAGAGTCTCTATCAAATAGATTAATTATTTTTGAAAATCACATATAATGTATCTATAAGTGTGTAACTTGAGAAAAAAATAAGAGATTGACTTAAATATTGGTATGTATAATTTCTAATAAAATAAAATTTCTCAGCAGAATAACTCAGCAGCATCAGGTGAAAGGAAGAAACAAATTCTGTATATGCAGAAAAATACTTCATGGCCCACTCAAATTCACATACACATTCAAATTTATACAGGGCCAGTTTAGAATTGCCAGTTAATCTAGCACACATGCCTTTGGGATGTTGGAGGAAAAACAGCTTTACCAGAAGAAAACTCCACATGGACACATGGAGAATGTGTAAACTCCAAACACAAGACCAGGCACAAGATTCAAAATCACGGAGCTGGATTTGTGATGCAGCAGCACTAACAACTGTTCAATTGTGCTCTTTATCTAATAACATTTAGGTGACTTCTGACTTGATATCATGAGGAAAAATTTAAAAGGAGAATACTCACTCGACTAAAGAGAATATACTTTACGTACATATATAGGTCATGTCAGGTTGGGGAGCATGCACTGGTACAGCGTATTGCGACACCCACCACACGACGAATCAGCTCGGGATCCTAGTTGGCAATCCCCCAGGCAGACATGAGATCCAGTCTCACCCTACAGAAATGATCTAACTGCCACAGCCAGATGTTACATGGGCGTCCCCTTGGCCTGGTCCAGACGTTTAGGTCCACGTGGCTGTAGTGCTGTAAGTGACACTCCCTCGCAATGCATGTAATGTTCGGGACTCTGTGAGCAACAACTCATTCGACACAAAGTCAAACCTGTGGTACCCAAGGATTCTCCAAAGAGACACAGTATTGAAAGAATCCAGTCTTTGTCTCATGTCACTGGGTAGCATTCATGTCTCGCAACCATATAACAAGACAGGAAACACCAGGACTCTAAAGACCTGCACCTTTGTCTTTTGCAAAGATATTGGGAGAGCCACACACCCCTTTCCAGTGACCTCATGACCACCCATTCTCTCCCAGTCCGTCTACTGACTTCATAGGAAGAGTCACCAGAGACATGATCGTCACTGCCAAGGTAAGTAAACCTCTCGACATGGTCGAGGGTTCCTCCACAAATAGACACACTCCTGATGGCTGTGTCCAAGAGGTCATTAAAGGCCTGGATCTTAGTTTTTATCTAGGACACTCGCAAGCCCAGACACTGATTCTCCACACTCAGTCTCCCGAGAGCCCCGATCAGAGCCTCCATTGAGTCCGCGAAGATCACAGCATCATTTACAAAGTCAAGATCAGTGAAACTTTTTTCACCAACAGATGCCCCACAGCTTTTGGGCACCACAAACCTACCCAACACCCAGTCAATGCAAGCGCTGAATAAGGTAGGAGCAAAAGCACACTCCTGACAAACCCCAGAATAACCTGGGAAAAACACAGAGGTTCTGCCTACACTCTGCACAGCACTCACAGTACCAGTGTACAGGCCGGCCATGATATCCAGCAACTTTGGCGGATCCCGCAAAGTTTCAAGGTGTCCCACATGGCACCTCGATCAATTGAGTCCAAACCCTCAGTGCCAGGATGCCATTGATGGCAGACTTTTTAGGCGTAAAACCAGACTGCTCTGGTTGCTGGTAGATGATCAAGTGATCACAGATCCTATTGAGGGTGACCCTAGCAAGGACCTTACCCGGCACCAAGAACAGTGTTATCCTCCTGTAGCTGCCATAATCCAGGTGATCACCCTTCCCTTTCCATATAAGGATGACAAGTCCCATTTTCCTGTCAGTTGGGATGACACCTGTCTCCCAAATGTAAGTAAAGATTGCTTGCAATGCCAGAAGGACAGCTTTACCACCAGCTTGGAGAACTTCACCCTGGATTCCACAGATCCCAATAGCCTTCCCTTCCCTCAGCTGGTTCCCCACCTGTGCAATCTCTGTGAGATTGGGTGGTCCACAGCTAATTGGAGGATCAACCTCAAGAACCGGGGTCCCAGAGATGTACAATGTTCTAGCCGAAGGATCAGCTTTAAACACCTGCTCAATCGAACCAGCCCAGCGGGTCATGGCTACAGCATCATCTATAAGGACCGTTCCATCAAACACACATATACACACACACATATATATATATATATATATATATAAATTTGTAGCCAGAGATCCACAAAGGGAGAAAATGAATCAAACTACCAGGTTTCATCATTACAGGAAAATGATTAGTCATACAGGAATCAAAGGCAATATATACCAGTTGAAGGGTTGTGGGTGTAAGGAGGTGGTGGATTAATAAGGTGGGGTTCAGAAGGTGTTTGTCATAAAGTCTCTCTCTCACTCTCTCCAATGGCTCTCTAATGAAAACGCCATTAACATGCACTTGGACTTGAACCCATCATATGCATTGGCTTAAAAAGAAGAACATCAATTTAATAAAAACAGTGCTAATGTTTCTGTGGTCTCCCTTTCTTTTTTAGATTCACATCCATGATGTAGGCTTTATCAAATACACTGAAATGAATTGCATATCATTTACACATTTAAGGCGTTTGATTGTAATCATTGTGTAACAATATAATTGTGCACAAAATGGCCAAACTATTCCAAATACCATAGCTGCTTTAATGTTGTTCCTCTTAGTGTACCAAAGACAGTATTTTAACCAGTTTATTGTATTTGTCTATGGTAATACAGCTGCAAATGTTGTGCTAAGAGCCCAGAGGATTACAGCTTACAGCAGAGGATACAGCTTCCAGCCCTGGAGCACATTTATAGTACACGCTGCCTGGAAAGCCACCAGCATTTGTATGGGATCCATTCACCTAAGTCACAGTCTATTTGAACTTCTTGCATCCGGCAAACGCTTCACAGCCTTTCCTGCATGGACCTTGAGGCTCAGAAACACACTCAATCAGTCCATCAAGTGCTCCTGGTAGAACTGTTTATACTTAAAATAAGTCGATTTAGGTTTCCAAGAACTATCCTGTTAGAGCTGTGTGCTGCTAGAATACTAGGATGTATACTTGATATCATTTTTATGATGAAATGCATTAAAGTATTTATATTAAATTTTACAGATAAATTGTTAACTTTATTTAAATAATGTATACTGTTAATAATTAAATATGTGACGGCACATGAGTGATGAACTGGTGCCCCGTCCAGGGATTGTTTGAAAAATTGACATTACAAGCTTACAGCTGTATTTAGATTTATTATGCTCATTATGTGGCGATTGGTTACATTGAGAAAGAAAACAGAAGGACAAGAATTGGGGATTGGTACATTTGACAGAGACAGTACTTCTGCAATAAATTATTTCATCCAGGGTTGTGCACGTCCCAGTAAGCATCTTTTGGGAGGCAGGAACGATACCTGGATGGGGCAGCAGCTCATTACTACTGTTGTGTGACTGTGCCCCCACATGTTTAATACGTATTTTAATTTCTTCATTAAAATAAAATCATGCATACATCTCAGTATTCTATAAAGTGTTCAGAGAGCTGTGATATCATGTATTTAATGTATTCTGTGTGGCGATCACTGCCTGCACGCTCCTGTTGGCGTAAGAGAAAGCCGTTTAAGAAGCATGTAGAGATTAACAACTGGATTGGGGAAGAACATAGAATACGAAGCATTTAACATGCTACTTTACTTAGGATTTGAGAAACTGTAGTAAATTAAATATTGATGTTAAATTGAGGTTTACAACGTTCTGCTATAATGACAAAATAAAGTAGAAGATTAAAGTGGAAATTTCAAGATTAATTTTGAGTTTAATCTCAATATAGACCAGTTTTTTCTTCAGCCTTTGCAAAAACCATCAGGTGCAAAGCAGAAACCAGCCTTGAATGGGGTATAAGTCCAACAGCAGGCACATTGATTCACAAACTTCCCACAAAGAACGTGCTGTAGTTGTCATTCATTGTCTTATTCAGGACAATGTCCATGAATATTTTTTTGGAAATGTGTTTTTTTTTAATTTATTATTATCTATATACTGAAGTAAAGTGCAATTTATAATGTATTTTTATAAACTATTTCTTTATTCAACTGTTCTTGCGTTTATATTAATAACATTTTTATTGGGATCCTGCATCTTTAATTGTTCCATTTTACACTGCTTTGAATAGTTTTTTTCCCATTAAAAGGAAGTTTTTATGGGGTGTGGTTTTTCTACACATGCATTAGTTTCTCACTTTGTCAGTGCTCTTCTTGCAATGTTTATGAAAAGCTGCGAGAATGCTCAGCTAGAAACTTGCCAAAAGAATTTGTACATCTGTCACACTTTTCCCCCAAAGCATGAGCATGTGAAGAAAACACTGATGAGATCATGTAGAAAGTTGGTTCAAGTACAGTGTGAATCAGTGTTATAAAGAAATAAATACTATGTGTGAAAAAAGGATTTAAAGGCCATGCAAGCTTAGGATGATGAATAAACAAAGGTGACCACTGAAGACAAACTGCTGTTCAAACCCTGAAAGGAAGCACAAAAATAAATACAAACCACTAAGTACAGTTATAAGTGAGGTTTCTCAATGCAAAAACTATGATCAATGTTTTTTTTTTGTTTTTAAGTTTCCAGTGAACCTGCATTGAAATAAGAAGGTTTAGTAAAAGGAAGGATATTGTTATGTTCAGTGTTCCATGGAAATTCTGTGTTTGCACTGGATAAAAGTAAATTGGTTAGAGATTTGCCTGTGTCATTCAGAGGTAACGTGTTCTTTTTTACTTAATATCTAAGATTCTTAAGTTTTTTGATTAATGTTCTAATGTATGAAGATTTATCACATTTATCAAGTGTGAATGTTGTTGAAGCAGTCACAGAGCTTGCAATTTTATTATTACTAAATTTACATAATATTTGTACTGGTAATGTCATCATACAGTTTAGAACTATCACTAAGTAAATGAATAAAGCACTATATACTGTGTAACAGAAAAAGTAGTATCTCACAATCCTAAACTAAATAAAAACCGAATGATGGATAAAAAAATAGATCTAAAAGTACTGTAGAACAATAAGAAACAACACATTTGAAAATGCAAAATGACTTAAAACAGAAACATCAGATATCATTACTAGTGATGAGTTAACCCTGTGAAATATGTTTTGCCATAATTTTGGCAAAATCACTGAAATGTTTGGGAACTTTGCAAAACTCTGGAGAATCCATTGAATTCAATGGGAAAGGAGTAACTAAACTACTTTTGAGAAGAGTATAATGATGAAATGGTCTTTTATGCCTCACACTGGGTTAGGGACGTTTCTGCCAACTATTGTAGCAAAAAATGTAATCTGAGGAGTGAGGAAGCAGAGCTAACCAGTTTGCCACCAAACAATAAAATATGAAGACAGAAGGATAACCACAAACAAAATACATCATTGTACTCCAAGAGTTACAGTCTTGGAAAACAAATTGGCTGTATCCTGAAGTGGCAGCATAGGACTGACTTGTTTCATTGTCTGAAGTCACAGCTGCAGGTGCAACTGAAACATCTTTTTTGTTTCCCAGGTATGTGTTCAGATACTTAACACCTTTTCTTCCATTAAAAACACCTTGTAGAAAGTAACAAATCCTTCAGTATTATTATTATTTCACAGGGTCTGACTGTTGTCAGTCTGACTGGGTGAAGGGGTGGGGAGGGTTCCTTTAAGGCTTGTTTTGATTCTTTGCTACGGCACATGGCTAATCATGTGGTGTTGCTCAAGAGACTGAGTGAGCACACATGGATAATATTTTTGGTGACAGTAGTTATAATATTCTCATTATGGCAGCCAATATACCATTTAAATGAAAATTGCATATAATAATACAATTTGGACTGGTTTGTATTAATGCATAATTAGTATGAACTGTTAAAAAAACATTCAACAAAAATCTATAAACAAAAGGAATCAGTGCACATTATTTAAAGTACACATAGAAAAATAGAAAATATTACTTTTAAAATTATTACCCATAGGCTATAAATGTAATTCCCTAAAGTTGCTTTGACATTTACAAGTGCTGAAATATGAAATTCGAATGTAATTTGTTTACTAATTAATTCAGCATAGGGCTGCATGGTGAAACAATGGATGACAATACTACTTTACAAATTCCATGCCTTGTCATTGTCTGCGCGGAGCCTACATGTTGCATACCGTATGTCTATGTGAGTTGTCCTCCCACATCCCTAAAACACATTGGTTATTTAATAAATCTAAATTAACCCTGTATACTCTAAGTGAGTATATCCATGAGAATGCACTGTGATAGACCACTGCCCTCTCTAGTGCTGCATCCTACCTTGTGACCAGTGCTGAAATAGGCTGTAGACCTCAGTGACCCTAAAATGGATTAAGAATGTCTGATAATGTTATATTATATCATGAGTCAACAGTACACTAGCATCAAAGTGCAAACAATGGGATTTTTGTGCATGGGTACATTTTTTCATATAAATTCATCTGTTATCCAGTATATTAAGATACGGGCTTTGAGCAAACTTCTGCAAAATAATATTCAGGTCAGTACAATGAGGATTTTGGCTTCAATGCTTTGGATCACTTTCTTTCTGGAAGAGAAATCTTCTCCCAAGTCCCGGGACTCTAGAAGGTTACAACAGTTTTTTCTTCATGACTTCTCTAACAATTGTTGCATTTATTTTGCTTTCTGTCTTGAGAGGTTTTTAAGGCTCGGACACAAAGAATCATCCTCAAGGTATGACTCCACCACCAGTATTTTATAAAGCATGTATGACTTTCTCAGTGAGATACAGTATGTGATGTTTCACTTACTGTAAACATACCAATCAATATGAGGGTCAGAAAGGATAATATTTAATTGTGGTGGTGTGGGTCAGCTCCAGTCTCCCAGTTAATCTCAGGAGCCTCTTGAAACCGACACCGTCACAATTCGTGGCAGCAGTGGGATGAGCCAGTGCAGTGGGGACTGAAGACTGGACAGAGAAACAGCAAGTGGGATAGGTGCCTGACTTTGAAAGAACCCACAGGACTCAAGCCAGAGGATGACATTTTTAAGATCTGAAGTTTTTAAGGGACTATTTATTGATTGTTTTAATTGTCAGTTTTAAAGTTCTTATTCTTTTAATGTCCTGTTTTTACGAAGGGGGCTTGGGTTTCCGTTTTAAGAGGCTGGTTTTAGTGCTTTTATTTTGTTTTAGTGCAGTGTAGGGTCACTCCACGAACCTGTGCCACTAGTTGCACAAGGGTGGTTGAGGCATGGAGCCTTTCCATGCAAATGTATGGGGGGATGCGTGTGGTAAAGCAAAGTCTGTGGCTGAAAAAAGTGGCAGTTTTAATAAATAAATAATTGGCCAACCCGTTCTTCATGGGTGTGCATGCTCACGTAGCTGCAGGGAGTTGATGGAGTAATTGGGTCAAGACGTAACTGCATGAGAGTGTGTGATCTGTCGCAGTTGCCTAATCGACTTCCTGTGGTGCACGATTGAGAGGCTGCAACCATGGAGGCATATAAGAGAGAACTGGCATGGGGAAAAAAAACAAGGAGGTGGAAGACAGATTGGTAGAAAAGACGGAGGTTACAGGAGGGAGAGCAGAAAGGCAGGAACGAGAGACAGCCAGTGCGAACAGATGAGAGAGAGAGAAGGAAGACAGCCAGGAGGAAGTCCCTCGAGGGAGCATGTGAATTGTACTCCTGCCATGCCATGTTTTGACTTCATTTTAATGGATTATCTAATTGTTTGATTTTATCCACAACATGAACACGTTTCTTTTTATTGGACTACAGTATTTATTCATTGGACATTTTATTGCAGTGCACTTTGTAACACTGTTTGTTTTAATAAAAGCAGAGTTAACTTTTGCATGTACCCCTTGCAATATGTTGTGTGTTTGTCCTCATCTGTTGACTCATTACTATCAACAGTGTTGGGTTCCCAGGGAGTGTGGGGCTGACCCGCATTGTCAAATTGATGCATAGTATAATCTTAACATAATATGTCCTGAGGCAAACTTTAGTCTAAATTTGATGTAAGATAACTCATACTACTAATTTTTATCTTTCACACTTTACTATTAAATCCAAGAAATGTTCCTACACCAAATCTAACCACCTAAGCATTTGGAGAATGCATTCCTTTACAGTTAAAGTAAACTTTTGGTTGGCCTCCCTGACCTTTGTCCTTTTCATCTGGAAAGTTCCATGCATTACACAGAATAATTGTTTTATATAATATATATATACTAGCAAAATACCCGCGCTTTGCAGCGGAGAAGTAGTGTGTTAAAGAAGCAATGAAAAAGAAAAGGAAACATTTTGAAAATAACGTAACATGATTGTCAATGTAATTGTTTTGTCACTGTTGTGAGTGATGAGTGTTACTGTCATATATATATATATATATATATATTTACACACACACACACATAAACATATATATATACATATCTATACATATACACATATATATACACACACACATATATACATACATATATATATATCTACATATATACACATACATATACATACACACATACATACATACACACACATATATATACACAAATACATATATATATACACATACACACACACATATATAAACATATATATACATATACATACATATCTACATATATACACACACAGCTATTTCGTATCAGTGCAAGACGCTGCTTGTTAAAA
>JANRMT010028174.1:75994729-76028949 GCA_026402145.1 Polypterus bichir lapradei
ACCGAGAGGTCGTGAACCCAAGAAAGAGCATCAGCATTGAGATGGAGAGCACCTCGGCGATGAACAAGTGAAAACTTATATGGCTGTAGGTCAAAAAACCACCGGGTGACCCGCGGATTCGACTCCTTGTTCAGGGCCATCCACTGTAAAGGTGCATGGTCCGTGACAAGGGTGAATTCCCGGCCCAACAGGTAGTACCTAAGCTGAGTAATTGCCCATTTAATCGCCAAAGCCTCCCTTTCCACCACTGCATACCTGGTCTCCCGGTCCAACAGTTTCCGGCTCAGGAACATGATGGGGTGTTCGACACCATCGACACTTTGGCTCAGCAAGGCGCCCAGGCCTGTGTCCGAAGTGTCCGTCTGGAGGATTGAAGGCAAAGAAAAGTTAGGTGCCATCAAAACAGGTGCAGACATAAGGGCCTGCTTTAAGTCACCAAATGCAGCGCCTGTCTTCTCAGTCCATACCACAATGTTCGGGGCCCTCTTCTTTGTTAAATCAGTCAAGGGCGCCACTCTCTCCGAGAACTGGGGTACAAACCGTCGGTAGTACCCGGCTAACCCGAGAAAGGTTTGGACCTGCCGCTTGGTTCGCGGACGGGGCCATTTCAAAATGGCATCAACTTTGGAGCACTGTGGCCTTACGGTACCCCGACCCACCAGGTAGCCTAACTATTTGGCCTTGCTTAATCCAGAGAAGCATTTCTTGGGATTAATCCTGAGCCCGGCCTCACCAAGTGTCCGCAATACTGCTTGGACATGCTGTAGGTGTTCCCTCCATGTGCTGGAATAGATGATCACGTCATCCAGGTAGGCAGCACTGTATGAGTTATGAGGCCGGAGCACTTTGTCCACCAGACGCTGGAAGGTTGCTGGAGCCCCGTGTAACCCAAATGGAAGGACACGATACTGCCAGTGTCCGCTAGGGGTACTAAACGCGTTTTTTTCCTTTGCGGAGTCCGTTAAAGGAACCTGCCAGTACCCTTTTGTCATGTCCAGTGTGGTCGAGCCTGTCCAAGCCTCTCGAGGAGGTCGTCCACTCGTGGCATTGGATAGGCATCAAATTGGGAGACTTGATTAAGCCAACGGAAGTCATTGCAGAACCTCCAACTCCCGTCAGGCTTACCGACGAGCACAATGGGGCTGGACCAGGGACTATAACTTTCCTCAATCACACCTAGTTCCAGCATGCGCTTGATCTCAAGCTCCACTTCAGCCCTTTTTGCCTCGGGAAGACGATACGGGCGTTCTCGGGCAATAACCCCGGGCTCTGTCACAATGTTGTGCTCAACCAGAGAGGTCCTTCCGGGGTTTTCACTGACTACCTCCTGAACGGCCCGGATAACTGTTTCCAGCTCCTGCCGTTGTCTGGGACTTAAGTCCGCACCGAAGTTAAGGCTGTGTGTGTGAGCGAAGAGTGAGCGGGGCTGGTCGGAGGAGGGATCGGGGTCCCTGTCCTTCCACGGTTTCAGCAGGTTCACATGATAAACCCACTCCTTCAGCCGACGATTGGGTTGACTCACCAAATAGTCGACCAGTCCCTTCCTCTCCTTAACTTCGTAGGGGCCTTGCCAATGGGCAAGCAACTTGGAGTGGGAGGTAGGCACTAGGACCATGACCCGATCTCCCAGGTGGAACTCCTGAAGAGACGTGCCGCGGTTGTAGTAACGGACCTGTGCTGCTTGAGCCTCTTCCATGTGACTTTTAAGGAGAGACCTAATCTTTCCAAATCTATCTCGTAACTGTGCGATATACTCTAATATGTTTGTAGAGCGAAGGGCCTCTTCTTCCCATCCTTCTTTTAGAATATCTAATATGCCCCGAGGTTGTCGCCCATACAGTAATTCAAAAGGGGAGAACCCCGTGGAGGCTTGAGGCTTCCCTATAGGCAAAAAAGACGAGGGGGAGGAGCTGATTCCAGTTCCTTCCATCCTCGCTGACCACCTTACGCAGCATTTGTTTGAGAGTTTGATTAAACCTCTCCACTAATCTGTCGGTTTGAGGATGATACACCGCGGTCTTTAAATGCTTTATTTTCAGTAACTTGGCAGTCTCCTTGAATGTCTCCGAGGTAAAAGGTGTCCCCTGGTCTGTCAAGACTTCCTTGGGGATACCCACGCACGTGAAGACCCCTAGTAATTCCCGTGCGATGGCTTTAGAGGTAGCTGAGCGCAACGGAACAGCTTCGGGGTATTTTGTAGCATAATCCACGAGGACTAAAATGTACTTGTGTCCTCGGGCTGAGGGCTCTAGGGTCCGACCAAATCGACCCCAAGTCTGTGGAAGGGAACATCAATCAGGGGAATAGGAATGAGAGGAGCACGGTCCCTTCTAGGAATTTGTCACAGTTGACACTCCGGGCAGGAAGCGCAAAAACGACGAACCTTCTCATTGATTCCTGGCCAGTAGAAACGGAGCTTGACCCGCTCCAGAGTTTTCTCGGTGCCCAAGTGGCCACCTAGGAGGTGGGCATGTGCTAGCTCGCAGACCTGCCGCCGGAAGGTACACGGAATTAGCAGCAGCTTTCTCTCCTGCCCATCATGCATTGCTACACGATAAAGAAGGTTGTTGTCTAATACAAAGTGAGGGCCCTGTGGCATCGACTGATTAGTGCGCTGGCCGTTGACAAGGACCACTGCATTTTTTGCAAATTTCAGTGAGTCGTCACTCCACTGCTCCCTTTTAAAGGAGGCCGGCGTCTCTCTAAATTGGAACTGCAAAAGGGAGAGAGGGTCTGCACCGACCTCAATGGGCGTGGTTTCCTCCCGCTCTGCCGCGGCTCTGGTGGATGACGTGTCAGCACGTGACGGCCCGGGAGTTACCACGTCACCAAGGACGGCCGCTTCGTCTCTCTCTGCCGGCTGATTACGTGGCGTGGAGGCAGCTTGAGACGGCTCATCTCCGTCCATGACTAGGCCCAAGTTAAGCCCGGGAGTGGTAGGTGTCTCACCGCTTTTGATATTAGGCCAGTCCCACCCTAGTATCACCGGGTGTGGAGGATCAGGAAGGATTGCCACGGTTAGTTTTTAAACTGATCCTCAGCACAAATCGGCGGGCAACAATGGAAATGTTGCTGCCGGTATCAAATAAGGCTGTGGTCTTGTGTCCGTTGACAATCACCACGCCAGTATGTGGGACCGCCAACGGATTAGCCAGAGCACACCAACCCCTCCTCGCCCTCCACCTGCATTCCTCCTTGCCTCGCGGCTCCGGGGACGCCGATACAAGCTCCGGGTTGTACAGGGAGGGGCTGGGTCTTGGGACGTACTCCAGCTGAGTTTGACAAAGGGACGGTTCTGCTCCCCCAGAGTGTGAGGCCGCCCTCTGTGTCTCCAGAAGCTCTATGAGCTCTGTCATGTTCGTAAACTGCTTGCCACAGACCGGCTGGGTGAAGCCGTGGGGAAGCACTTTCAGGAGCAGATAGCAAGCTACCTGCTCTATTATGTGGTAGGGCTTGTTCTCAAATGGCCATAGCCATTGCCCTACCAGTGCCCAGAAGGACCAGGCTTGTTTGAGGGTCGGCTGCTCTGGGTCCAACCTCCACTTCTTTACTTTTTCCAACTGCCAGTCTTGGGCACCCCTAGGTGGTACTTGGGGCTCTGGTTTCACAGGAAGGCGGGCACTCTCCTCCAAGATAGCATAGTAAGCCCCTTTTGTCTCCCCCCTCTGAAGCAGCCCACCTCTGTGAGCCCCTCCCGCACACTCCTTGGCCTCTCTAGGTTGCCTGGTTGAGCGTGCCGGGAGTGGAGCCCGTACCGGGTCTCGCCGAACCACAGGACACCCTCCCCGCCTGAAAACTCGGCCCCGGTATGATCCCACCTGGGTATAATGTAGGTCATGTCCCCTTCTCCTCCGGGACTTCTCCATCCTGCCGACTACCCCAGTGTCACAAAACACACAATGAGACATAGCAAGGTTTGGGGCAGCCATCGGTATAATGTGGTACCCTGGCTGCAAATCGTCTTGTTTAAATGGTAGCACTGTTGTGCTCAAAACCGAGTCCAATACAGAACTGAGGGAAAAGGGAAAAGGGGCAGGCTTTTAAAGGGGAAGACAGGAAGTGAGGTCATAAGGATCGGGCACGTGGTCTTCAGTCATTGGATCACACCCGGACGTGACATCAGAGGGGCCGGAGCTGGTAAGGTCTACTTCCATTGGCTCGGTCCCGGAAGTGACGTCAAGAGAGCCAGGTGGAATCTCCCGGGAATGGTCTACAGGAAAGGGAGAAAAAGAGTCAGTGCACTCTGCCACATTCCGGCATGCCTCTGAACTGCCTTCACTCAAGCCCTTTAGCTGCCTCCCACGTGTGTGACAATATACAGGTATATATATAATAAGATGTTAATCTTAAGGTGTGAGAGTAGACCAATACAATAATGAAGCTGGTGAATTCAATTATCCTTGGAGAACACATCTAAGCCCTACAAGAATGCAAGTAAGGGTACTTCAAGGCTATTAGTATGATAACAAACTGTCCAGTCCTTTTAATTGCTAAATACTGTTCCCTTACAGCTCTGAGGTTCTAGGTTCAGATTCCATTATGGCTGCAGTCTTTATGAAGCTGGCACATTCTCTAAATTTTCCACAAGGGTTTTCTTTTAGTATTGTCATATGCTAGAGAGGTGTGCTTTAGTTTGGCTTGCAGCCCTGAATTACACATGAAATGAATATTTGCACTTTTTCAACTAAATATCCTGTGCCTATATATTTCACACAAAAAGACTGCAATGTTTCCCAACTGACTTTCTATTAGGGGAGGAGACTTTGATGCCCTCCTTTAACAAATGTAAGCATCTAGTATATTAAATGCAATAAATGAATATTTAACAGTGAGGCATTTATTCTGCTTCCACTAAAAGGAGGTTACAGTGGGTTTATTTTACAATCTGTTGTTAACATTAAAAAAAACATTATTTTTTGTCTTTGACATACAAGTAGCTGGTGAATCTTGTTTTACCATGTTTCTTGTATTATAACTATATCTAACCATGGGACTGTAATTATTTTATTCCTTATTTGTACACATTTTATTTAGGTACGCTTTTTTTGTATCTCCAGTTATTGCTTATACAACATGAACAAAGTATGATCAATATATAAAATATAAATAATATCAGAATGCCATGGAGTACTGTTTTGTTGTGAAAATGTCTTATTGTTTCCCAGTTTTAAATACCACTTTTCAGAATTTGTATTACCTTATTTGGATTTTTCTTTTCATTGTTTGTTTGACACCACACTATTTATCCCTGAAGAAGGAACAGTATGTGTTAAAACGTTTTGGCAGTTTTATGAGAGTGCTGGCCTGTTCCTTCAAGCTGGAATACCTCTGAAGATGCCTTCCTGTTTCTGGTTTGGACCTTGCTGTCTTTTTATACATTGCTTAATTTTTTTGTGATACTGACCCATATTGTGTACATTTTCTGCAAAAAAAGAACATGGTGTTTATTATATAATTGTTGTGTTATATAACATATTTTATATTTTTATTTGCTCATTTTAAATAAAAACATTGCCAAAAGATATACAGTAATACCTTGTAAGGTGTTGGAAAATATCATAACGAATGCCTAATTGCAGTACAAGCTACAAAGTAAAGCATAAATTCTATACAGTCCACATGGTGGAAAATTTATTTATTACACTTGCAGGACACCCACAAAGATACTCCAACAGAATTTAAAGGAACGTATCAAGGAAGAATCTCATATCACCTTTCAATATTAAAGAATCCATAATGGTTACATGTAAAAGGTAATCCTTGTTTTCTTTCACTGCACCATGTGAAAGATAGATAGATAGATAGATAGATAGATAGATAGATAGATAGATAGATAGATAGATAGATAGATACTTTATTAATCCCATGGGGAAATTCACATAATCCAGCAGCAGTATACTGATACAAAAAAAAAACCAAAACAATATTAAATTAAAGAGTAATAAAAATGCATGTAAAAGCAGACAATAACTTTGAGTAGTGTTAGCATTTACTCCCCCGGGTGGAATTGAAGAGTCGCATAGTGTAGGGGAGGAACGATCTCCTCAGTCTGTCATTGGAGCAAGACAGTCACAGCAGTCTGTTGCTGAAGCTGCTCCTCTGCCTGGAGATGACACTGTTTAGTGGATGCAGTGGATTCTTCATGATTGACAGGAGTTTGCTTAATGCCCATCGCTCTGCTACAGAAGTTAAACTGTCCAACTTTACTACTACAATAGAGCCTGCCTTCTTAACAAGTTTGCCCAGGCGTGAGGCGTCCTTCATCTTTATGCTGCCTCCCCAGCACACCACCGCGTAGAAGAGGGCGCTCTCCACAACCATCTGGTAGAACATCTGCAGCATCTTATTGCAGATGTTGAAGGACGCCAACCTTCTAAGAAAGTATAGTCGGCTCTGACCTTTCTTACACAGAGCATCAGTATTGGCAGTCCAGTCCAATTTGTCATCCAGCTGCACTCCCAGGTATTTATAGGTCTGTACCCTCTGCACACAGTCTCCTCTGATGATCACGGGGTCCATGAGGGGCCTAGGCCTCCTAAAATCCACCACCAGTTCCTTGGTCTTCCCTGGTGTTCAGGTGTAATTGGTTTGAGTCGCACCATTTAACAAAGTCTTTGATTAGCTTCCTGTACTCCTCCTCCTGCCCACCCCTGATGCAGCCCACAATAGCAGTGTCATCAGTGAACTTTTGCACATGGCAGGACTCCGAGTCGTATTGGAAGTCTGATGTACTGTATATAGGCTGAACAGGACCGGAGAAAGTACAGTCCCCTGAGGCGCTCCTGTGTTGCTGACCACAATGTCAGACCTGCAGTTCCCAAGACGCACATATTGAGGTCTGTCTATAAGATAGTCCACGATCCATGCCACCAGGTGTGAGTCTACTCCCATCTCAGTCAGCTTGTCCCTAAGGAGCAGAGGTTGGATGGTGTTGAAGGTGCTAGAGAAGTCCAAAAACATAATTCTCACAGCACCACTGCCTCTGTCCAAGTGGGAGAGGGATCGGTGTAGCATATAGAGGTTGGCATCCTCCGCTCCCACCTTCTCCTGGTATGCGAACTGCAGAGGGTCAAGGGCGTGGCGGACCTGTGGCCTCAGGTGGTGAAGCAGCAGCCACTCCATGGTCTTCATCACATGTGACGTCAAAGCAACAGGCCGGAAGCTATTCAGTTCACTAGGACGTGATACCTTTGGGACTGGGGTGATACAAGATGTTTTCCAAAGCCTCAGGACTCTCCCCTGTTCCAGGCTCAGGTTGAAAATGCGTTGTAGAGGACTCCCCAGTTCCAACGCACAGGCCTTCAGCAGTCGTGGCAATACACCATCTGGACCCGCTGCTTTGATGGCACAAAGTCTCCTCAGCTCTCTGCTCACCTATACTGCTGTAATTGTGGGTGGGGATGTCTCACCTATGCTGGTATCAGCAGAAGGATGGTTGGAGGATGCAGTACTCCGAGGTGAGAGTGGTTTAGGGTGGTCAAACATATTAAATAAGTTGTTCATTTGGTTTGCTCTCTCCACGTCTCTCTCGATGGTGGCACCCCGCTTCGAGCTGCAGCCAGTGATAATCTTCATCCCATCCCACACTTCCTTCATGCTGTTATTCTGCAACTTCTGCTCCAGTTTTCTCCTGTACTGCTCTTTCGCTGCCCTGAGCTGGACTCGGAGTTCCTTCTGCACGTGCTTGAGCTCATGCTGATCACTGTCTTTAAAAGCCCTTTTCTTCTGGTTCAAAAGGCCTTTGATGTCACTTGTAATCCATGGCTTGTTGTTAGCATAGCAGCGTACTGTTCTTACTGGGACTACAATGTCCATACAGAAGTTGACATAATCAGTTGTGCAGTCAACAGCCTCTTCAATGTTCTCACTATGTGACCCCAGCAGTATATCCCAGTCTGTAGTTCCAAAGCAGTTTCTCAGAGCCTGCTCTGCCTCAGGGGACCACTTCCTGAATGAGCATGTGGTTGTAGGCAGTACCTTCACTCTTGGTTTGTAGTGAGGCTGAAGCAGAACCAGGTTATGATCTGCTTTCCCAAGCGCAGGCAGCGGGGTGGCACTGTATGCATCTTTAATGTTTGCATACAGTAGGTCGATAGTCCTATTTCCCCGGGTGTTACAGTCCACATACTGGAAGAAGGCAGGTAATGTTTTATCCAGTGTTACATGGTTAAAGTCTCCAGAGATTAGCACAAGCGCCTCAGGGTGCTGCTTTTGTAACTTAGCAACTGCGGAATGGATGATGTCACCCGCTATCTCCGCGTTTGCTTGAGGGGGGATGTAAACAATAACAACAATCACTTGTCCAAACTCTCTGGACAAGTAATAGGGACACAGACCTAAGGCCAACAGTTCAATGTCCCTGCAGCAAGTGGAGATTTTAACGTTTACATGTCCTGAGTTGCACCACCTTGTATTGACATAGAGAGTGAGTCCTCCTCCTTTCTTCTTCCCACTGGTATTTGCGTCTCTGTCCGCTCTAACTGTGCTAAACCCGGGTAGCTCCATGTCAGCATCTGGGATGGTAGTTGTTAGCCACGTTTCACTAAAACACATTCTGCATTCTCTGTAGGTTCTGACATTTTTCACCAGCACAGCCAGTTCATCGATCTTATTTGGTAGTGAGTTCACATTTCCCAGGATCACAGAAGGCACCGACGGTTTATAACGCCATTTTTGTTCAAGCTGCTTGGCTTTTATCTTATCTTTTATCTTTACGCCGGCTCGGCTGCCCCGATATCGTCTTCTTACCTCATAAGGTAAATAGGGAACCACACCAGCATGGGCATTTCTTCTCAGTGCTTTAAGTTGACTATTTGAATAGGCGAGTCTCGGCATGTAAAAATCCATGTCAAGTAGTAAAAATAGTAAAAAGTGTCCAGGGAGCGATTCCACATAAAAGAAAGTGGTAGAAGTGATCAGTGAAATAGAGAAAAATAGAAAAAAAAGGTAAAAAGATAAAGTCATACACGGAGCTGCTGGAATGGCTGCCACTCACTGCGGCGCCGGAAGAAAGTCTTTTTTTTTTTTTTTTTTTTTTGGAATTGATCAATATTAAATTTTATAAGCATTGCATATCAGTTCTATGACACTAAGTTAAGAATGACTGCATCGTTACTGTACAACAGTTAAATCCCAATCAGGAGGTACTGTATGTCTTTATTATTTATGTCTCTTTTTAATGTTCCAATTATGTATTAGCATGTACGTGTTTTTTAAAAATTTTTAGCAGTCGGTATGATATCTGTGGATATTAACTTTATAATACAAGCTACAATGCTAACTCAGTTAGATTTGCTGCTGAGGTGGTTTAAGTTAGTATGCCACTTAGGGCCCCTTCACTAGCTCCAAGATGCACACTGAAATGGAATTTAGTCTTAGTATGCAGCTAGTCTTGATCCACTGGTAGGACATACAGTAGCTGAAGTACATACTGCAACAGAGCTAAACCCAATGGATAGGCTTGAATAAATAAGATGGCAGAGTGCAGCTTCCAGTATCCAAGCTTTTGGATTCATTATAAAAACAAGTGATCATCTTTAAAGCTAGTTAGAGGATAGTCAATCTAGTTTGTGTGAGGACCTTTGCATTGTTATTCAGACTTGGTTTTGCATTTATGGACTAGCGAACCCATTTTGCCTGTCACTCATAGTACTTTTATCTTTACCTGTTTTAGACTACAATTGTTGCTTTGTTTTCTGCCTTACATCTCCTGGTACTTTTCTGTTTCACTTTCCTAATGGGCATTTTACTTTTCCAGAGTGACAATAACCCTAAAACAGAATTCTGTCCCATGACCTAACGTATAGTTAAAAAATTGTGTGATATATACAGTAGAAGGCTTTTTAAAGATGTTAAATCCAAATATTAGTTGTGAAGGGTATGTGAGGCCTTCCTCACATATCCCCTCCAGGATTGTTTCTCTGTCCAGGGTTGTTTCCTTTCTATAATGAGAATAGAATGTATAATTAGGTTATCTTACTCTATTCAGTCTTCACAGCACAGATTAGTTGTATTATCTCTTATTTAAGGATTAATAAAAAATACTTTGTAATATAGAGTCATATTCTGTATTGATTGTTTTTTTATAATTGTATTACTAGTTAAAACAACCTGCATGAGTATTACTAGAGTCTCCATAAACTTGCTACACAAGCTACCTCCAAAATGTACTTGTCTTCTCAGCCCTACAACTGGTGGCATACTGTATTTATGGCATACTTGTATCTCTTATGTACAGTTGAATGTATATGGTTCTAACTGCATCTGCAAAGTAAAAATACCCAAAACACCATTAGCAAACATAAAAGTGGTAGTCAAAGGAAATTAGACTAAAATTAAGCAAAATATGTTTTGAATGCTTTAAATAAGAAATGGAAAACAAACCAAATATTTTAAGCATTGTAAAAAAACATTTTTTCATAATGCTTCTAATTAGATATGCTTGGATAAAACAGCTCTGTGAAATGTTACTTTTTATTTATTTCTGAACAAAAACATATATATGTATATTCTCGTAGGTTAATTAATCCACAAAATAAGCATGAGCCTCCTATAAAAAAAAAGACAAAGTAAACTTGAACAGTGCCCTTAGTCGTCAGTCTGAATATGCTATTTTAATACAATGAAATGTTCAATCATATTGACCAGTTTTTTCTATGTAACTCCTAATAACTATCCTTATATTTCTTGTCTAGAATTTGTCCCTGACATGAGCCCAGTACTGCCTAAATTGACTATCACATAGCATTCATGCCAAATCTAAATGACCTCATACCGCAAAAGGCTAGGAGTACACGTTGCACATAGAGAAATTAAATCAGTGAGGGGAAAAAGAAGATAATTATGTGAGAGAAGGGAACATCAGAAATTCTGTAAACCTATGGCCCATTTCCATTGCATTTTTCTTCTCAGCATAATGGATGCTGGTCTTCAGAAAAAATTTCCAATGTCTGAAATTTTAGTAAAGTCTCAGGGGCTAAAAAAACTGTTGAACTGTTGAATTGAAAAGGAACTCCACTATTTCCAAAAAATATGTAAAATTTTGTAAGAAATGTATTATATAGTCATAATTCATCTATAATTCCAATACATTTATAAAGGTTTTTAGACACATATTTCATGCACAATCATATTTTTCAAAAACATTCTTGCCATTTTTAGAGCATAAAATATAAATGTTTTGCAGATACTGATGATAATCTACAGTATGTGTAGTCAAATTACATAAAGAATTAACATTGAAGGAACTTATCACGAGCAGAAGACAAATCGATCTGCTTCAGTTTGATTCTTGTGGTTGTGCAAGTTTCTCACTTTTTTGCAACCTGGTTCAAAAACAATGGAAAAAAATAATTAGAATATCGTAATTAAACTATTTTTTTTGTTTTGTTTAAAGGAGAGACTACATTTCTTCAACGTAGATATAAATACATGTTCAGACACTGATTATTTGAAGACTTCTAATAAAGCTTAAGAAAAAAATAATAGAAAGTCATCTTAAAGTGAATGTAAAAGACTGCATGGGCAAGTCCCATTGTTCTGTACTCCTCACTCTGTATGTAAAGGATATAACAATACAAATTAAACCAGTCTAAAAAAGCAGTAATTGGAACTTGCCAAAGTACTGTAAACTCCCTCTATTAAGGGCTATTGTACCATTACACTTTACCTAGCTAAAGTTTTTTGTATTCTAGCAGCTAGATTACTTTAGAATATGCCACATATTATTTAATAATTATTTTATTAAGTAACCTACCCTATGTAATTTGTATAGATGGGCCAAAAGAAATTTTAATGGCATGTTTTCATGCAAAATGCAGATAAAGTGTTTTATAGAATATGCATTTATGGTGTACAATGCTTGACAACAACAAACAATATCAAAACTGTCCCTGGAAAAATATGCTACTTGTGTCACATAATCCATATGTCAAGTCATCCAGTCATATGCACTACTAAAATATCTTTATATATAATACGCTACCGTGGCTGTTCATTTGTCTGTCCAGGATTTTAAATCACTTGTAGCTTGCAAACCGTTTGACTTATTGACCTGAAATTTAGTACACATATACTATGTGACATCAAATATACACTTTCGAGGTGATGATTGACCTCCAAGGTTATTCCTCTTTTTATTTTTATTTTTTTTTATTGTAGAATCAACTCTCGGCAGTAACCAGTAGGGCGGCCGTGCAGCGCATGCGTATGGGAGCCGTTCCCATCCCTACCACCCTTGCCATCACTTCCCCTACCTCTTCATATCTTAAATCATTCTTGAGGCAGATTGAAGACTTAAGTGCCAGCTTAAGTGAAAAATTAAGGAAAACATATTAAGTAAATGCAACACAAACACTGACTTAATCAGTTTTGACATGAAAAAAGAGAAGAATCAGGGCACTAGGGTGAAAAAAAGAAGAGCTGCTCAGGAAGCAGCAAGCGCATCAACCTCTGAGCAAACGATTGCTAAACGTACAGAGAAAAAGTATGAAAACTATGAATGCTCAAGTCAAATGTAGTCACTGCACGTTATTGTGCAGTGCGCAGTTACTGGCTGTTAAATAAAACATTTCCAAAAAATGGTTTTATGAACAAAACTGTAACACACTCAGACACAAAAGAGCATGAAAAAATTACCTGGGATAAGTAACTTCTTTTTCTTCTTCTACTTTTGACTGTTCACATTCGGGGTTGCCAGAGCAGATCACCTTCTTCCATACCTTTCCGTCCTCTGCATCTTGGCCCATTTAACCTACCAACTGCATGTTATCTCTCACCACATCCATAAACCTCCTCTAAGTCCTTCCTCTTTTCCTTTTACCTGGCAGCTCCATCCTTAACATCCTTCTCCCCATATTCCCAGCATCTCTCTTCTGCACATGTCCAGACCAAAGCAATCTCGCCTCTCTGACTTTGTCTCCCAACCATCCAACCTGAGCTGACCCTCTAATGTACTCATTTCTAATCCTGTCCATCCTCGTCACACCCAGTGTGACCCAATTAACATCTTTAACTCTGCCACCTCCTCCTCTGTCTCCTGTTTTTTGGTCAGTGCCACTGTCTCCGACCCATATAACCTAGCTGGTCTCACTACTGTCTTGCACACCTTCCTTTTCACCCTTGCTGGTACCCGTCTATCACAAATCACCCCTGACAGTCTTCTCCACCCACTTCACCCTGCCTGCACTCTCTTCTTCACCGTTATTCCACATTCCCCATTACTCTGTACTGTTGTGCCCAGGTATTAAAACTTATCCACCTTCGTCAACTCTACTCCCTGCATCCTCACCATTCCTCTGACCTCCCTCTCATTTAAACACATGTGTTCCTACTGACCTTCATTCCTGTCCTTTCTAGAGCATATCTCCACCTCTCCAGGGTCTCCTCAACCTGCTTCCTACTGTTGCTACAGATCATAATGTCATCCATAAACATCATAGTCCATGACATTTTTTATGTCTAATCTTGTCTGTCAACCTGTCCATCACCATTGAAAATAAGAAAGGGCTCAGAGCCAATCCCTTATGTAATCCTACCTCCACCTTGAATGCATCCATCACTCCTACACTCCTCACCTCTGTCACACTTCCCTTATAAATATCCTGCACAACTCTTACATACTTCTCTGCCACTCTCAACTTCCTCATGCAATACCACAACTGTTCTCTAGGCACTCGGTCATATACTTTCTCTAAGTCCACAAGGGCATAATGCAACTCCTTCTGTCCTTCTCTATACTTCTCTATCAACACCCTCAGAGCAAACATCACATCTGTAGTACTCTTTCCTGGCATGAAACCATACTGCTGCTTGCTAATCATCACCTTCCTTCTTAATATAGCTTCCACTACCCTCTCCCATAGTTTTATGCTGAGGTTAATCAGTATTATACCTCTGTAGTTACTAGACCTCCTTAGGCATCCTGTCACTTACCAAATTCTTCATATTCTTCATAGCTGTCCTTACTTCCTCTTTGCTAATCTGTTGCACTTCCTGATTCACTATCTCCATATTATCCAACCTTCTCTCTCTCTTTCATTCTTACATGGATTATAACATATAAAAATATTTTCAGGTGGAGTATTTCTTCAATCTATTTTCCTAATTAGTGCCAAAAATTAAGGAAATATTTGAAAAAACATTGCAAGTCCACCAAATGGTACTAATGCAGGGCTTTTCGAAAAACTGGTTACTTTATCTTATAGAGGGAATAATATCACTGTGTCCAAATTATCCATCAGTGGTGATTCATTTCTAAATGCAGTAACAGTGCATTAATGCATATTTGTTAAATGGGTGATTACATTAAAGTGTTAAAAAATTATAATTTCACCATTATATTTTGGTTATAAAGGGTAGCGAATTTTTGAAATTATACAGATTATGAACATCACAAGAAGGGATACTTCAGTAGCAAGTCCAAACACACATATAGACTTTCATTATAGTCCTTTTTTTCCATTATGGAAATATAAGTTGTAATTGTTTAACTTGTAGATTGCAAGATTAATTGCTTTTTATACAGTGCCAATAATGGAATGGAAGGTTTGCACTCATTCTCTGACTGAAAGTTAACAGATATCTGTTCAAGCATCAATCCATTTTCTAACCACTACATGCATCCAGAATCATGTATACAGGAATTTGGAATGTGGGAGGAAACTGCACCATTGGCAGTGTAAACAATGTGTAGCTTGTAAACAATAAAGCACTATTTGTCTTGTGTACACTACCAATGAAATAAGCTGTTTTATTTCTTAATACCAAAATAAAAAAACTTATTTAGTGTTTTGATGCATAGAAGCACAGAGCATGTTTCTTTGTTAGCACAGCATAAACTGTGTTAACAGAAACACATTGTAGAAACACTTGGTTATAGCAAATTCGGCAAAACACCAGGCAATACTAATGCTTAATTTGTGCCAGTCATTTAACTTTTGAAGACAAACTAATGTTCATGAGTATAACCCCTAAAATGTGATGAGTGTAGTGAAAACACACAGCATATTATACATTTGAATGGTACATTGGTAAATGTAAAGTCTCTTAGTTACAATAAATTGATTACAGGTAACATCAGCCCATTCATTTTGTAATTCTGTATTTGTACACATGCTAAACAATAACAAAGTCTGATCAGAAAGTCTGAAAACAAAGGCTGTTATAAAACATTTTTTGAATAATGGATATATGTAAAACTGGCATGTCTGATTTCACATTGGAAGTCTTCAAGTTGGGAAAAATTTAAGAATGGGACAGATTTGGACAATTAAAGCTACAAGAGCTCATAAAATTTAAACCTGAATCAATTTGGCTTATCCTGTAAATATTCCTCATTAATAATTTTTTAACCAGCTAATGATCTTTCTGCATTATGCTTCAACTGCCAGTCCAGAAAGATATTGCAACGTACACTACAGCAATTTTAAGAGGAACTTGCAAATGACAAAAACTAGTACAGGTTCTCAAGTGGTGTATTATTCTCATGTGATGTATTATTCTGATATTTTTTACATGCACTATCTGTGCCTAATCCTAATTGGTGTATGTCATTCTTTTCTGTGTTTTATAATGTTATGCTTTGAGTGTTTTGTGAAAGTAAATGTACTTGCTTGTTGCCTCTTTTACCTGAATTGAACTTTGTCCTAGGTATAATTCAGCTCATATCTACAGCATCCTAAATTCATTGTCATAGCAAAACCACTTAATGAAGCTTCTTTCTCTACTTTTTTTGTGAAAAACAATGAAAACTACTAACCTAAATACATTCATTCAGAAATAAAAAAGCTTTTGTTTCTTTAAGTGTTCTGGGAAAAATATAATTTATGTTTCATGTGGGTTTGAATTACATAAAACAAACTCGGCAAGAAACATCTGGAAATCTCTAAGAAAGAGAAAGGGTAAATTGTGATGTACAGAATACAATCACATTTAGGACTGTTAAAGGATAACAGCCGTTACAGCAGTGCTGACAGATGCACAATTTTAGCTTTTAGGTTATGTGAGGGAAAAATGTAAATATAAAAGGTTATTCCCACTTTACATTTACATATTCTGATTTCCTACATAGAGATATATAACAAAACATACAGTATATGAAGGGAACAAAAACAGACAGCAAACAGTGCTCACAAGCAAATATTATGGGTTGTACAATTAAAATAAAGCATAATTTTAATTATGTCAGTACTTTATTACAATGTTGGTCAGAAACGAGGTTGTGAAAAAATTTTAAGGAAAATCTACAGAGAGAAAATGCTGGATAAGACAAGGATTCATTTTATAAATTCAACTAAATACATACTGTAAGTAAACAACACAATTATGCAATATTCTCAGATATGAACCAATTTTAGAAAAGGTCTGTTAGTATGTTGTATATCTTACTGCCTCAACCACAAAGATTTGCCACCCTTCATTGGCATTTCTGAACCCATAGTCTGTCTTGAACAAAACCTCTATTAAAGATGAAACTTAGTACCTTGTTATTACACATCAAAACAAATCTGAAACCATAGACATTTTAAGTTTTATTACAGACAATTTTTGTATCACAAATCTATTCAGTTTCCTTATCCTTAAGTAAAGAACGAACAAATTCAGGTTTGATCTAGTGCAAGAGGCCTCCTTTGAATAAGTTATGTCACCAAGAAATGCTCTGTGTAATGGAATTATTTAATTGAAAATGCCCTGCCGCCTATGTAGCGCTGATTCTTGCCTTGTACTCATTACTGCATCGTTTGGTTTAGCTTAGCTTTGGGTTTGCAGTAAAAAAGTAGAATCATATAAAGATATATGGTTGACGGAGCTGTCATACTTTTTTTAAGTATAAAGAAGAATACACTGATGTGTATTTTTAAATCATATCTGCAATCTCAGATGTCCATGAAGTGTAAAACGCTGACCTTTATACCTTTGACCTGGTGATATCACACTTCCAGTTGACCTTATGTAAAAACAGCTTAGCCACCATCAAAAGAAATTCCTGAAAAAAAAAAAAAAAGGTATTGCGGGAGAATACTGATAAGTTTTAAAATTGTGAAAACTTATCTAAAAAAAAGCAAACATTAAAAATAGATTGCTTGTTGGATTCAAAACTCCATTCACTATGCAAAACTGGTGAAAGTAAGCTCAGAAAAATAATAAACATAACAGCTAATCATAACACAAATGGTAAAATGTGCAAACCCCAGACAGACAAGTGTGGAACTTGAATTCAGAAATCTGGGTCGGATTGGAAGCAGTATACATAGTCAAAAAAAATCTGATCTTTAAAATACTTACTAGTTTTACAAAGATTAGGTTTAAATAATATCAAAGTAAGTTTATATATAAATCTAAAATATGTTTTAAAGCAGTTTTAAAACCACAGCATTCTTTACCAAGTAGGAAGTGGATTAAGTGATAAGAAGCTAAAAAACATATTGTTAAAGAAAATGCTGTTCTAAAGGCATATTATACATGGCTACATTTAAATCTTTTATGTTTATGAGTTGTAAATCTATTACAAATGTAGCAAGGTTATAAATATATTACATATTCTTTATTAAATCTGATAGAGAACAGACATACAATTCAAATTAGGGCACACTTTTCTGCTCTCTACTTAATGGAAAAATTGTTTTCTTCTAAGCATAGTCTCTTCTATTTTGGTTCTGTTATTTTAAGGAACTGTTGCTTTGGACTGAGTAGGAGTTTCAGGAAAAAGCAGAACGGTGATTTTTGTTTCGTTAGGATTTTGCTCATGTGCTCTTGGCTGTCTTTCTCACTTGGTGACAACTAAAAACATTTATTTTTTGTTCCTGGAATTCATCAGTGTTGTAGACTGGTGGTTTTCTTTTTTTGATAAAATTGTCAGTATAAGTATTGTCCTTTTTTATCAAAATATGTATATCACATGCATCTAGGCATGTCAGTCTCAGAAGTTAATTTCAGTAGTTCATGCTATTAGTAACATAATATTGACTGGAAAAATGCAGAAGTAGATACTTCATGTTGATGTTGTAGCTTATGCACAATGATTTTTTAATGTTCATACTCTTCCACTTTATAAATTCCAAGTGAACATTACATTTAACTCATGTGCATGCACCTATAGCCCCGCCCCAACTCCTCCCAAAATTTCACATATTTGAATATTAAAATCAGTATAAATAGCCCATTCCATTCAGTGTTTTGTTAAAAGACAATGGCAAAAGCGAATGGAAACAAGAAGAATTTCAGCGAATGCTAACTGGAGGCATGGAAAAACATACGATTTGTTGACTTAAGCAGTGGTATAAACAACAAAAGGAAGTTCAAGTTCAAAAAGTCACACAGTGTCTGAAATAAAAAAGAAGTGATCAGATATCAAAATTGACATGAAAAGGCGAGTTGCAGCCCACCATCTGTTTATTGAGTTACAGACAATATTACAAAAGCTGACCCCCATGCTGAGGACACGACTCCAGGCAGTGATGGTGCTGTTGTGCCCAACACATTTTCAGGCGCTGGCTGCTCACACACTTCAATCTTGGAAACCACTGGCAACCATCTGGCTGTGTGCTGATGGATGCTGTTCTGGAAATACAAAATGCAATAGTGGATGCTGTAAGAGATTTGGCCAGTGAACTAAGGAATATAATGTCTGCATTATGTGATATTGATTTAAATGAATTGGTTAAAATATAAAACTTGCATCTGATTACCCGTTTTTACATTCTGCTAATTATATTCAAACAAAGTTATAATGTTGCCTGATCAATTGGTGGGTCAGGGTCAGGTTAATCATCATGCTACATCTCTTCAGGTATGGGCAAGCCACAGTTGTGTGCCACATTATGCAGCAAGCTACATGCTTGCACAATGCGACACACCTTCTGTGGACTATAGAGCACCACATTAATACAGTGTAAATGTTTTACATTTACATAAGCAAATTCATTCCCTTAAGGCGCCTTTAGAGTGAACCGTCTGCACCGAGAGCAACAATGGATAAATTCTCTGCTCTTTACATGGCTGTTTGAGGTTTCTCACTATCCTTAGAAGGAATGCTTGCCTTTTGCCACACTAGTTGGAAAGACCACTCCGATTATATTTGGCAAACTGGATGTTGCTGAGAATTGCACTTTGATGTTCCCCAGTTCAACCACAATGTAAGGAAACCTTATCTATCTGGATGATAAGCAGATAATACCTTCCTATACCCCTAGCATGGCATGACTCAGTGATGTTTGTGAAATACCTGATTGTCAGCAAGTTCACTTTGAAAAGCTACTGTGGCTAGAAACTTGCAAAGGAGCAGGTAGAGTACAATTCCTTAAAGTCTGCTTTTGTAAAGCCAGTGCCAGTTCAGCACACAGCTCCAAAAGGTTAGCTCTTGGAAATCAAACTTTTCTTAGAAGCCAGTCATCATCATCTCTAAATATGCACTCTCTTCTATTTTTTCCATTTGCAATGTCTTCTAACAACACTAAAGCAGCTATGGTAGTTGGAATAGTCTAGCCAATTTGTGCACCATTATATTGTTATAGAATGCCTACAATCAAGTGAATTAAATTTGTAAATGATATGCAATTAATTTTGGTGTATTTGATATAGCCCATGTCATAGATGCAAATATAAAAAAGAAGGGAAACAACACAGAAACAGCTGTGCTGCTTTGACACTGGGTGCTGCCCATTTGAAAAACCGAGCAGAAAAGTGTGTATGCATATTTTTATACATCTCAAAGTGAGCATGGAAACAGGCGTACACAACGCTTTTGTGCATATGTACCATTTATACATGAGGACACTGTTTTGCTATGTGGTTAAGAGAAATTAACACTATCCAGTGACCAGTGAGACAAAAACTGAAATGCTTCAGTACTGCATCTCTTTGGAGAATCCTTGGGTACCACTGGTTTGACTTTGTGTCAAATGAGTGGTTGCTCACAGAGTCCCAAATGAGGCATATTACCTGCATTGTGAGGAAGCATCAGTTACGGCACTAGGGCCATGTGGTGCGATTCCCTAAGGGTGATCTGGCTCACAGGATCCTCATTGTTGAAGACTGGAGTGGCTGGACCAGACCAAGGGGACGCCCACGTAACACATGGCTACGGCAGATCGATGGTCATTTCTGGGGGATGGGACTAGACTGTGTGTCTGCCTAGGGGGTTGCCAAGCAGAATCCCTAGCTGTTTCGTTGTGTGGTAGGTGCAGAAACACACTATACCAGTACATGCTCCCCAACCTGACCTGATTCTCAATAACATTAAAATAAAAATACACTTTTCCATGACACATATTTCATGTGGTCTGGTTGCCAAGCATGGTAGGCATGGTCAACAAGAAGGGTTTAATGCACAACATCACCAGGTCAAAGGTATGAAAAGATTGTGTATTGGGACATTGTTTGCTTCTTGTTTGCCTATTTTTAGGAAAGTCCACCTGTGCTTTTTTGAGGACTTGTTTGTTAGGAGTGTTTTTGTAAAATGAAGCTTTTTATTAATAAGGATTCCTCTTTTGCCCTTTTGTAACACGGCAAATGTTCATGGCCACCCTTGCACTTGTAGAGCTTTTATGATATTTTTGGACTTTAACAATGTAATTTGCTTCATATTATTGGGGCCTGCTCCAGCTGAAGCCAGCAGGATGCACATAGGCATGGCTGAAGTTACAGTTGCCTCTGCTGGGCACACCAAGTTGGTTTGCTTGCTTGACTGCTTCCTAGCTTCTTTTTGAAGGTCTTACCCTACTTTGTTCTGGAGGAAACTACACATCAGGGCATTGCTTGTTTGTTTTTTTGCACGTTTTCTGTGTGTCTGTGGGGGTTTCCCCAGATCTAAAGATGTGCTGGTTATATTAATTAAGATCCCTTAAGGAACTAAGTGTGGGTACAAGCTTTGGTGTTCATACCAATGTGATCAGCAGTGAACTCACATTCTGTCCAGGTCTGGTTCCAGTTTTGTTCCCAGCACTGAACTGAATACACAGTTAACAAAAATAATTATTATGAAATTCTGCCCTTCACTAGCACTTGACATCTCAGGACCCTTTGCGTCCCTGTGCAAGTGAAGTAAAAGTTTACCTAATCTATTATGTCCACTTCTAGGAAATGATGATACTTGCACATTTCTAAGCTTGGAAATTAGATACTGTCAGACATTTTAATTTTCATGTTCAACAGCCAGATGCAGTAAAAAAAAAAAAAATAAAAAAAAAATAAAAAACTTAGACTAATGAAAATGTACATCTTTTGTAAATTTTGCATATGTGCATGACATTCATCCAGCAAATGCATTTGTCTATAACAAAGCAGGAAATGTACCAGAAACTGTGCAAAGTATATAGAAATGATGTGTGCTTCATCTTATTCTGCCCCAATTAGTTTATAAGAAAGATGCAGTAGCTCTTTCCTACCAAAAGCAAATGGTATCTCCCAATGTTCTTTATAATAAATTTCAACTATCATCATCATTATCTTCACTTCAGATCTTTGTCATTATTTCAAAAAGCTTTTAGAGAGTTAAAAATGACATTATAGTGACAATTAAAGGAAGTAACAATTTTCAGAAAATTGATTTTCATCATATTTTATTTATTTTAATTGTCTGTCCTGTAATATTTCAGACTGCTTTACGTCGTAAGTGCATCTTCTCTGTGAAGTAACGTGTGATTATACCTAATGTGCTATCTCAGATAAAGTAAAATTTTATGGGAAATTGTACATAAACACAATATACCTTGAACGACCTTTGGCTCCTGTCTTTGTCGCCCTGAACTGCTCTATCTTGGCAGCTTTAGGGAAAAGACAAACAAACACCAGGCCTGTCTATCACAGGACATAAATCACAGTCAAAGACAGGGAATAAATACTTCATTCATTTAATCTTGTACTCTAAGGGGAGTGCATAAGCACTGAGCAATTTTAAAATCTGTATGGCTATTTTATCATAGGATTAAACTAGCATATAATAGAATTAAGCCTGCTTCTTTACAGTCTGAAGTTAGCGTTGATCATGCTTTGTTTTTTATAGTATCCAGTCCGTACTGATCAAAAGTTGCCCTTCAGCAAACAATCAATGCAGATGAGTCACGTGCATTGTCTTCACCTTGCTCCCTAAGTTTACAGCCTACACCATTCTATCTCTCTCAGCCTGAGCCTCCAGTCTTTGACTCTCAACCTTATCCTTTCGGTGGCCCAAGTCCCTGCCAGAGGACATTTCAGAGTTGAGACCCATCCCTCAGCAGGATTCTTTCCAGAACTTGCTACTAGCATCCTGTGGTCCAACAGAGTCCACTTCTATGCTTTCAGAAGGAATTTCTCTTTGGACTTTGTATTTATGGGTACCTTGACCTAGTTTACTGTTTTCTTTATGTTTGTCATTGTTTTCCTCTGCTCCCTTACCTTGGTGGTCTTTACATTTGTGTTCTTGGTTCTTCCCAATAACCTTATGCATTATTGTGTTTCTTAGCTCCTTCGAGGATTTCTTCAATTAGAATAATGGACTTCAATGTTGCAGTCATTAAGGCTACAGTTATCTTAGAGCTTTTAGAGATACCTTTTGCCACAGCCTCTTTACTGTGGCAATAGCATACTTCATGCAACTGTGTTCTTCAATTCACTTTTTCTGTGTTTTCCCTTTTCAGAAGTATGTGATCTTCTTGATTATCTTGTCTTTGATTTGCTGGTGTTTGACTTATGTTTTTGGTAGTTAGGATTTTGTGTTTTGGATTGAGGATTATTCTCAATAGTTCATTTTATTCCAGCTGTGTTCATTTTCTTTCCAGGTGCTAGGCAGGCAACAGCCTTTCACAAAAGCTTTGTGTTCTCTTTTTTGAAGTGACTAGTACAGTGGAACCTCGGTTCACGAACGTCTCGGTTCACGTACAACTCGGTTCATGACCAAAAAGCTAGCCAAACTTTTGCCTCGGTTCACAACCACACACTCGGTATACAAACAAGCCAGTTTCCCTTGCCTGCCTGCCTGCCTGCCTACCTGAGCTGAGCTGAGCTGAGCTGAGAGAGAGAGAGAGAGAGCAAGAGCGAGCGAGCACGTGCCTGCTTGGGAGGGGGAGGAGGAGATTGCTGCATGTGTTGGCTTGCACTTACTGGCTGTAGATAGGCAGGCAAACCATCCCCCCAGTTCCATGTGCCTGCTTGGGAGGGGGGGGGAGGAGGAGGAGATTGCAGCACGTGTTTGCCTGCCTACGTGCAAACGCACTATCCCCCCACCACAGGCAGGCTGCCGCGTGGCTGCAAGAGCTCTGTTCATTGTTCTCCTTCCATTGGCTTCTAAGCAAGTGAAGAGTGGTGAGAAGAAAGTTTTGAAGAAAATTGAAATTGAAGTAAAGAAAGAAATTACAAGAGGTGGAAAAACTGTTTTCCAGTTTACTCATTTACCAATCTGAGAACCCTCGTGCTTTCAAGCAGCACAATGTAAACAAAGCCAGACTGCCAGTAATGTGGAGGGCAAACATGAAGGGTTGTTTTACAAGAACTTTGTTTTTGGAATGGCTGCATGAGGCTTTCACTCCCACCAGCTAAAAGCACCAGAAACCCAAGAAATCACAAGAGAGAAAACACCTGAAGGAAAACACTTCATGCCAGAACTCAACTCATGCAAGGTTAGTTTTCGTGGTGGTTTTTGTATTACGGATTTTTCAAAAGTTAATTTTTCAGTTCATAACGCGATTTGTTGCAATGTTACTTTTCTCTTTTTTCAAATGTTCGTTTTTTTCCCTGTGCTTAAAACTCATTAAAAAAATTGTTTACATGGAGGACTTCATAGTGTGATTTGTTGCAATGTTACTTTTCTCTTTTTTTCAAATGTTCTTTTTTTTTCTGCTGTGCTTAAAACTCATTTTAAAAACATTGTTTACAGCGATCAGGCTTTAAGTTTAATAGCGTGATCTCCTGCAATCTTACTTTTTTGGTTGCTTGTGAGTTGGTTTTTGCATGCAGTTCGGATTTGTTCCAATGTTCCTTTTTTTCCGCTGTGCTTAAAACTCATTTTTAAAAAAATGCTGCGGGAGCACCTGCTACAGAGAGATACGAGAGCGCAAGCGAGCAAGCGCAGAGAGAGAGAGAGCACGGGCAGCTGGCAGGGAAGGGATGGGGGGGGATAGGGGTGGGTGTGTGTGTGTGCGCTCACACTACAGAGAGAGAGAGAGTGCGTGAGCCAACCTGCTCCTGTAGCTGAGGGAGGGAGGGAGGGAGGGGCTTTGGTGGTGTGTGTGCTACAGAGAGAGAGAGACAGAGCGCGAGCGAGCCAGCTCGTGTAGCTGAGCAGGGAGCCTGGGTGTTTTGTGTCAGTGTTATTCAATGTTTTTACATTAGTTTACTATTACACTGTGCATTCTATGGTGTAATTAACTATATTTGTGCTTAATCTTTACATATTTTTACATATTTACATACAGTTTGTACGGTCTGGAACGGATTAATTGTATTTACATACAATCCTATGGGTGAAACTGCTTCGGTTCACGACCAACGTTCTGGAACGAATTATGGTCGTGAACCGAGGTTCCACTGTATATAACTTTTTTATTATTTACAATTATTAATGTTAACATTTGATGTGATCTGCCATCTTACTTGTTACTGCTGCATCAGTGTTCCATCCATACATTATCCAACCTGCTATATCCTAACTACAGGGTCACATGGGTCTGCTGGAGCCAATCCCAGCCAACACAGGGCACAAGGCAGGAAAAAAACCCCAGGCAGGGCGCCAAACCACTGCAGGGCAAACACACCCACACCAGGCATACACTAAGGACAATTTTGGATCACCAATGCACCTAACCTGCATGTCTTTGGACTGTGGGAGGAAACTGGAGCACCCGGAGGAAACCCAAACAGACACGGGGAGGACATGCAAACTCCACGCAGAGAGGACCTGGGAAGCGAACCCAGGTCTCTTTATTGTGAGGCAGCAGCACTACCACTGTGCCACCAAACCACCCCATCATCAGTGTTGGATCATATCAATTGCCTTTTGGACAAACTGTGAACAGTGAACTTCAGAAATGACAATGGAAGGGCAAAGAGGATCTGGAAGCTACCTTACATCGGCAACATCAGAAAATGTAAAATACTCCAAGGAACATAAAGTGGTGTATCTCATGTATATTTCTCTTCTGGTTCATCCTGATTCCTCTTCAAACCCGGCCCTCCACACACAGCCCACACGGCATTTCTCGATTCCTATTCGTCCTCTTCCACACCCTTCCCCATACTGCTTGCGGCCTCCCATACACCCCCACGCCACTTTTCTCGATTCCCATTCCTCTGTCGGACTACCGCGTTTCCCGCTCCTCTCTCATGACGCAATTGGTGTCACATCACCGCCCTATATCTAGTCTGACCGCATGACCTTTCACTTCGGCCATGTGTGTGCCTGGGAGTCTTTTCCGTAGCCTGCTACAGGAAGGTACTCTCTCAACCATTGGCATTGGTTTCGCTCCTTGCTATTTTCGTTATACTGCAACGGTTGTTTCCTAAGCCTTTGTTATAAAATGAACGACAGCATCTTCTCTGTTGACGGGTTTTTGTACAACGTCATCTGTATTCAGGGATCCGGCAACTGCCTGTTCCTATCAGTGGGTTATTTCTTGACACAAACAGTTGACGAAGGCAATGCACTCTCACTACGACATAGGGCAGTAGATTTTGTTGCATCACATTGGGACAGATTTGGAGATGTTCTTCCTTTTGTTCTTTCCAACGCAAGGTGAGTTATCACAAGAGGTCAGGAGTACTATCAATACATGGCAACCTCTGGACTTTATGGTGGTGAAGCTGAAATTTAAGCTCTTTCCGAGATTAGATCTTTCGACTCATTATCTGTCGTCTCCAGCAAAACACCTATTCACAACTGCGTCTTTCAAGAAGTATTTCTTTCTTCTTGATTTCTGAATTCCTTTCTCACCGTTTTCCATTCCTATTCTTACACCGCCGTATGCTACGGCGGGTGTCGGCTAATATTATATATTCCTGTACTAAGCCGGTAGCACTGTAATCACTAGCACTCAAAGAGCTCTGTTACACATTATCAGATTAGCAGCTCATCTGAAAATGGAAAGGTGGAAGAGCAGGAACAAGGATAAAAGTAAGGTACATAGGTTTTAGCACTAGCCTGCCTCCATATAAAAAGCTTTCTAATAAGCTGGATTTTACATATCATGGCAAGTCATGGCACAATTGGGTATTTTGGCATTTTCTGCATGGTGGAGAACCATCTTAAGCTTTATATTTTAGATTCTGTTTTAATGCTGGATTGTATTGATCAGTTATGAGTGGGAAAAGGCAGGAGGGGGACTGGATCCTACTGGATTCTATTCTAACTGAGGAAAGGTATCAATGCAAGCACATTGTAATTAAAACAAAAAATGTGTAATCCAGATTCTGAAATACTGACTGCTGGAATTTGTCTATTTTACTGTATTGGGAAATAAGTTACATCATCCTTATTAATGTTTAAATTCCTCCCTCTGCAACCAGGGACATGGCAAAAGAAATTATTAATTCCATTATAAATACTCTAATGATGAATAATTCTGGCTCTGGAATGGTGGTGACTTCAGCCCAAGGAACACTGGGAGAAACAATGACAAACTTACATCAGTATGTGTCATGTTTCATTTGTGGACACTATAAGCTTGACCTTCATTTTTCAAATGTTAAATTCCTTTAAACGTAAACCTGTGGCATAATTAGGCAGATCTGAGAACATCTTACTGCTACCTACAAGCCAGTTATTAGATGTCAAAAGCTCTATTATTATATGAGCCTGGTGTGTGTTTGTAGGTTACCGTTAATATTTGTAATATACAGTATATATATTTTTCTTATGCTTTTGTAAAATCTTATTTTCCCCTTGGGGGGTCAAATAAATAAATAAATATATAATTAGTGACCTTATTTTTTGTCTTTCTTTATTTTGTGAAATATGAATACTTTATTCTTAGATTTACTATTACTGGTTATTTTCTGAATGTTTGAGTATTATTGCATGTTTTAATTTTTGAGTTTTTCATTTATTTTAAGAAATAAACTTTTAAATATTGAATGTGCTGGACTTTTGTGTGGTTATGCAAACATGTGGAAATAACTGAATTGCAATGATTTGGCATGACATCAGTATGAACCTAACGGGAGCTTGATATTAGATGGTCAAAAAGGTCAATATCAGTACTCCTCATAGTGAAAAAAATAAATTTTTAAGGAACCTGTCTTTTCTGTACTTGTTTTGCTGGACTTTATTTAGTGCAGCATTCAATACCATAGATCATGATATTCTTATAAACCTGCTTAGCCAGTGGGTAGGGCTTTCGAGTACTGCCTTAGGCTGGTATAAATCATATATAGGGAACAATCATATATAATTGGAGGGAAATTCTTTGTCAGTAATGGCGATTGTGCATCAAAAACACATTATATTCTATATGGTGTACCGCAAGGATCAATTCTGGGACCATTATCATTTTCTCGTTACATGCTTCCTTTAGCCCAGATAATTAGAAATTATAATGTAAATTACAATATCTATGATGCTTACACACAGCTCTATTTATCCATTGCTCTGATGACCCAGAGGCTCAAAACCCTTTAACACTAGAATTACCAGAACCTACAAAAAAACTCATAGATCCGTCTCACCTTAAAACGCTTCACACTTCTCCGTCAGTGTCTTTTGTCATTTAAAAGTGTTGATAAGCAGCAAACAGCAAGCAGCCTGCTATCACATCCCCCACCCCGCACAGTTTTCTCAGCTCAAGTCTGTTTACCTTCCTGTCAGTTGCTTAGAATTGTATGTTGAGTGAGAAGTCAAGCAAAATGACACCTTTTATAAATACTACATTGTTATTTGGAACACTTGCATTTCATGTGTATTCCGTGTCTACAACAATCTATGCACAGTAAAAACATTGTTAAAACAGAAACATTTTTCATGTTTTAGTAATAACTGACAAAATGTAGACATGAAGTGTATAATGTGTGAAGCCTGAATTCCAAATATCAAAGAAACACTTTCACAAAAGATACAAGAATAACAGAACAAATGAGCTTTTTTCCAAGACTATAACCAAAGAAAAAGAAATCAGGTTAGTGTTGCTTGTTGTCCTGACTTCTTGGGTAGTATAGTGGTTACAGCTGCTGACTCCAATTCAGAAGGTTCTGGGTTCGAGTCTTAACATCTCCTAAAATAAACATTTTGAGTAGCGAGCTGTTCTTATTGTTAATATTATACAATAAAAGCATACATTTGATTTGCGTCTGCAACAGCCGCTGTAAATGTATAGTACTTGTCAAAGTTAGCATCTTTTTTTTAGTTTTACTAGTTTTACTTTACAGTAATCCCTCCTCATTCGCGGGGGTTGCGTTCCAGACCCCCCCGCGATAGGTGAAAATCCGCGAAGTAGAAACCATATGTTTGTATGGTTATTTTTATATATTTTAAGCCCTTATAAACTCTCCCACACTGTTAACATTATTAGAGCCCTCTAGACATGAAATAACACCCTTTAGTCAAAAGTTTAAACTGTGCTCCATGACAAGACAGAGATGACAGTTCTTTCTCACAATTAAAAGAATGCAGATATATCTTTTCTTCAAATGAGTCTCTGCATCAGGAGCAGAGAATTTAAGAGAGAGAGCGCGCGCTCGCAAAGAAAAGCAAACAATCAAAAAATCAATACGTGTGCTTTTAAGTAAAGCGGCATTTTTCAGAGGAGCGTCAGTATCTTCTAAGCAAACAGCCTCTGTTGAAACAGCCCCTCTGCTCAAATCTCCTCCGTCAGGCGCAGAGAACGTCAGAGAGAGATCGCGAGATTAAAGCAAACAATCAAAAAATCAATACGTGTGCTTTTGTGCTTTTAAATATGCCGAGCACCGCAATAAAGCGGCATTTTTTAGAGGAGCGTCAGTATCTTTTAAGCAAACAGCTTCTGTGCAAACAGCACCTCTGCTCACACTCCCTCCGTCAGGTGCAGAGAATGTCAGAGAGGGTGAGAGAGAGGCAGAGACAAGCAAACAAACACCGCGTGGGATGCATATCTTATAGCATTGAGGAGTTTTAGTTAATATGTAATACATGCTCTGATTGGGTAGCTTCTAAGCCATCTGCCAATAGCGTCCCTTGTATGAAATCAACTGGGCAAACAAACTGAGGAAGCATGTACCATAAATTAAAAGACCCATTGTCCGCAGAAATCCGCGAACCAGCGAAAAATCTGTGATATATATTTAGATATGCTTACATTTAAAATCCGCGATCAGTGAATCCGCGAAAGTCGAAGCGCGATATAGCGAGGGATTACTGTATTATGTATCTACATGCAACTTATAGAGCTTCTTTATATACAACATTTTTGGTTTGTCCTCCTGGAGCCAAAATATATACATTTTCTCTATGACTAATTCGTGAACATGCTACATAAAAAATAGAAACGGGAAAAACGACAACACCGCCGGGAACAACACTAAATGAGATAAAGTAAAAAAGGGCAACACCGCCAGGAACAAAAGTAAAAAACAACAGTAAATGAGATAACGTAAAAGTCTACTAAACACTAAAATACAAAGACGAAGTAGAAAGTAACAGTAAACTGCAACACCGCCGGGAACACTGGCACACCGTGTCTACTTAACACTAAGAAACACTAAAGGAAAAAATACTATTCAGTAATTACTACGTCTAGTAAACAGTAAATCAGTAAAGGAGGGAGGACTAAACACTATGGAAAAAGAACGGCAAGACTGCGTCAGCTGCGGTGCTCAGCTCGGAGTGAAATGAAGTGAATGAAATAAGGTGAATGGGAGGGGAGATGATCACATGATTCCCCCACCCACCTTAACTCTCAATCCCTCCACAAACACAGTCTCTCGGATCCCAACTCTCCTTTATATAAATCAGTAAAGGAGAGAGGACTAAACACTAAGGAAAAAGGACGGCAAGACTGCGTCAGCTGCGGAGCTCAGCTCAGAGTGAAATGAAGTGAATGAAATGACATGAATGGGAGAGGAGATGATCACATGACTCCCCCACCCGCCTTAACTCTCCATCCCTCCATAAACACACAAACACAGTCTCTCGGATCCCAACTCTCCTTTATATATATATATAGATGTCCTTCTCACTACCAAAATGGGTTGCAGAGTGCTGGAGACTATCCCAGCATCTTCATGCACAAATCAGGAATGAATGCTGGAATGATTTTAGTTAATTTTTAGGGCACACTGACCTATACTGGACCAATTTAGAGCCACCTGAAAAGTCTTTATAAAGTAGCCAAAGCAATCCAAAACAGACACAAGGAAAACTTTGAAACTTTAAAAAGATGTTATCTTTGTAAGGCTTCCAGACCTATAAGGTAGCAGTGCTAGCCAGGATACTATCATGCTGCTCTCCTTCTTAATCCCTTGCCTAATATTCATATCTTTGAAATTTGTAATGCTAAACTCCTCACTAGTGAGCTTGAAGAAATTTGAACCTATAATGTTAAAAGTCATACAGCCATACAGAGCTGTACCTATGATATTTCTATGAAAACATCAAAGACCAAATTAAATGTGCTGCAGTAACGTATTCTGGAAAGTAGTTTTATATTCAATTCAAAGCATATTAAACTTGAAAAAGACAATGTCTAGATAGCAGAAAGAGTTTTTTTCCTTTGACATTACTTCACTGTAGAAAGGCAGGATTTAAATGGAACACAATGTAATCTGGAACATCTTATTCCTGTAAATCCACAGCCTGGATTACAATATGTTTCATACTGTACTTTTATTGAAACCAGAATCTTACTCCCATTGCTCACTACTTGAGGAAGTGTGTGTGTGGTTTTTTTTTTTCAGAAACGTCTTTCCAGTAAGAGTTTTGTTAACCCTGTCATGGAATCATCGGCTCTGAATTCATTAAATTATGTTGATAAAACAGTGATATACCTCTAAAATTAATCAATTAATAAACCCGCTATATCCTAACACAGGGTCACGGGGGTCTGCTAGAGCCAATCCCAGCCAGCACAGGGCGCAAGGCAGGAACAAATCCTGGGCAGGGCACACACACCCACACACTAGGGACAATTTAGGATCGCCAATGCACCTAACCTGCATGTCTTTGGACTGTGGGAGGAAACCCACACAGATACAGGGAGAACATGCAAACTCCATGCAGTGAGGACCCAGGAAGTGAACCCAGGTCTCCTCACTGTGAGGCAGCAGCGCTACCACCGCGCCACCATGCTGCCCCAAGCCAGTTTCAATTATTTTATAAAAAAAACTACTTAATGATTAATGAATGTGATAGAATCAAGCTATTTATATTTGGAAAGTCTGAAATCTTTAACCCAGGGTAAAAATAAAACACTGAACTTAGTATTATCAGGAATCTTTATTCTTAATCTCCATTTATCCTGAATAAATGAGAGACTGGCAGCTTGCAATGAGAATAACAGATGTATAAGCCTCTGCCATTAGATGAAAGTTAATCAATGCTGAAATATCCAGAGATAAAAGGATTCTTTACTCTCTCTTTGCCTGTTTAGGGACTCTGTGTACGTTAGACTTTATTTTTTTAGTAATATAAACAAAATGAAGCACTTTAGAATTTCCTGTTTATTCAGAGCATGTTTGCAATTCTTCATTCATGTCCACATATTAAATCAAAATTTTGATGAAACCTTTCAGTTCATGCTTTAAAAATGTGTAGTATATTTGTCAATATATTAGCTTTACCCATAAGATACAGTGAAATATAATACAAAAGTGGCATACTGTGCAGCACAGATGACAATGTAAACCAGTCATAGTATTTTGGTGGATATACAATATTGTTTAGCAACCAACATTTTTAGTTTACTGTTATATACATACAATGTTCTTGACTGGAAACCAGTCCATTCATAAAGGTGAATCAGCCCAGCAGATAAGAAGATGACTGTCTGTGTGTTCTGTGGGATCACTCATTGTGAGCAACAAGTAAATATTAACACTTGCATAAAACTTAATACAACCTTTTTTGACTGCAGTCGCATTTGAGGATTACACTCCTAATAATAATGCATTTTATTTATATATTTTTCCTAATGCCTCTATTATGATTGTACCATACATCAATTTTCATTTGCATGTACTTATTGATGCCAAATATCTAGTTTTTTCTTTTCTTTTTTATTTAGTATTTTGTTTGTGACATTTTGTGCTTAGTTGCACACAACAATGTGCTTTGTTAGGGTGCACTAAAACATACATTTATTCATTTGTACATGCATATGTTACATCTCATTAAGCCAGTTACAAAACAACAAGACAATGTTTATTTGGCATCTGCATTTTGTTTTTCAAAGAAAGATTTGAGGGCCAATAACTAGTTACTGTACTGACACATTTTCTTTTGGATTTTATGTTATTTGTTTCTGAATTTTGTGTCTTGCTTCTTGAAGACAATCTCCGTGGGGTTGGTTACGGTAGTACTTTAGTGTGTACTAATTTGGCCCATTCCTTTCTAATCATGGCTACTTGTTATATTCAGCACAATTTTGACAATTGCACTAGCATGACACTTGAAAGACATTATTATCTTTGCAAAAAATGTATGAGTTTTACCAAGAATCCATTTCTACCAATATACCTTACCATTCACATTGTGTGATGTGTCAGCTTTGATTTACAATATGACAGATCTGTTTATTTTGGATGATGGAGTTGTGTGGTAAGTCTGTGATATGAGGCTGGGGAGTGCCCACATTAGTGAGATGGGCTGTATTAGTTTAACCTTTTTTGATAAAAAGTAAACAAAACGTTATGTACTTACTTGAATGGAAGGAGGACATATAGTGTAGTGTGGGATGCAGAAGATGGATGCTGGACAGCTGCACAAGAGTGGCAAACGAGTATGTGTGAGCGCGAGAGGACTATTAGGCCATGCATGCATCAGTGAGTGGTGCAGTCACATTGGTGGTTCTACACCACCGTGAGGTGCTGGTTTATAGAAACCATGAGAGAGCTCAGAGTTTATCTGAGCTGGGTTCAGGAAAGGAGACTTGAACATGGATTCATTCTGCATGCATGTGCAGGTTTGATATCCAATTGAAACAGGAGTTGTAATGAGATCATTGAACTCAGTGGTGCAAATGTGGCATCAGGCAAGCCAATAGGTGGGGTTTTCTGAATGGGATTGGCTGCAGACATCCCATGAAGAAATTTAAAAATACCACAAGGTATTTTCTGTTGATGCAGTGCACTTAAAGGCTGAAGTGTAGCAACTTTCTGCAAGTGATGCAGTGTTCTGATGTTAAGTCCTCTGATTTATTATTGGGGTGGAGGCAAAAACCTGGGAAGGACAGATAATGGAGTTGCTGTTGGGGGTTCGGTTTGGGTGCTTATATTCTTCTGACAGTCCCTGGATGGGAAAGAAGGTATAGCAGTGCTGCTAATTTAAGTCCTCTAAAAGTTCTGAGAATATAGGCAATACTGGGAACTTGTTTGGGGCCTTGGTGAAATCTATTCACACAGAGTCATTTTGGGGAGGGTGAAGAGTGCAAGAACTTGAGACAGCTTTTTGTATTTCATTTACAACTACTCTTTACTTTTTGATTGTGTCAGTGCACAAGGATGGATTTTATTAATAATTTATTGCTTGGAATATGACTGTGATTCAGCACATATATAATAAATAGCTTTTTGTCTGTGTCTGCTTCTCCTCTCACTTTGGTTGCTCAGTTTTAAATAAAGATGCATGCGGTCCAAACTATGTACATGGCACATCACACGTTCATATATGATGTGTGATATAAAAAACAAAACAAAAATTACAAAAAACAACTTCCAAACAGTTTAGAATAGCTCTGTAATGTACTTGTACATAGGCTTGAGTGTTGTAAAATGAACTGTGCAAATCTCTTTGATATTCACTTCATTTTTCTCATGAAGTGCCCTTTATTATTACTTCCTCTTTTCTTTTCTATATAAATTCAGACAAGCAATTCCTTTGTTAATTTTATATCATGCTTTTATTAAGTGTTTAAGTGATCATGTGTAAAAGCCCTGATATACAAATTTAAAAGAAATGCTTTTGGAGATGTTAGCATGAAGGAGAACATTTTCAAACATCACTATCAATTAATATACAGGGTGGGCCATTTATATGGATACACCTTAATAAAATGGGAATGGTTGGTGATATTAACTTCCTGTTTGTGGCACATTAGTATATGTGAGGGGGAAAACTTTTCAAGATGGGTGGT